>JADLZN010005650.1:673355-1065855 GCA_018155175.1 Sinocyclocheilus anophthalmus | reverse complement strand
ACCTGGGAAAAGAGTTGATTAGAATGGGGGGAAATGACAAGAAGTTGACTCCTGACACTGAGGACTAAGCGTGCATGTGCAAGAAGGAGAACAAGTCGGCGAAAAGAAGTGCAGGTAGTAAATAAAAAATGTGAAAGAAAACAAAAACATATAGTAAAGAATTGCTGAATTATTTGAGACCAAACTGTCCATAATAAGCACCAGGTATAAATTATTTTTCACGTACATCAAAGAGGAACTCCACCAGTGTGTCTGCAGCAAGCTCTCCATCGTACTCAATGACCTCGTCCTCAATGAAGATATAGATACTGTCAGCCTCATCCAGACCTGAAGAGGAATGGAAATAAACCCGTGAGAACCATGAGGGAAATGTCCACCAGAGGTCATTGTTGTTCTTCTGCTGATATCCTAAAGTTTAACAAGTAATCTGTACCAGAGGAATAAATAAAGCATGAAATAAAGCCTGAAACAGGAAAAAAAATATTTGGAGGATTTTCACCAGAAAACACACAATCAGACGCAATTAAACTTCAATGAAATGTCAAAAAAATTACCTTTGACCTAATGTCATAATATTTCTTCCACTACTCTACAGTAACAGACATGGACTTATTTACAGACTAGACAAACCAAAACACACCAACAGTATCTTCCACTGAGTAGATTATAGATAAAAATCAAATTTAGGTTAAGGTTTTGTGTAAACAAAAATGTAAAAAAAAATTTAATTAATTTTTTTTGCAGTGTAAAAGATTATTTTTTGTTAAAAAATTTACAAATATTCCACTTAATCCCTAAATTAATATTTACATTGAGTAGATCACATCACATTACAGTTATGGTAATATTTGAGTGTTTCTTGAATATACGTAGGCTACCTAATTTCTTGGCAACAGCTTTGTCTGTCTTCTCATCGAGTAGGCCGATTCCGATGTCCTCATCCTCAAAATCCTCCAGGACTTGTGCAGCAAGCTGTGTAACAAAAAATATAATATAATAAAAATTTATGTCCTACAGCTCCTTTAAACAGCATGTGTGATTTAGTTTAAATGTTTAAATGCATGTTAGTGGTGTCCTAACATATACCCAGTTCACATGATATAACTCTTAAGAGGGCAGTTCCTGTTCATTTGGAAACACTAAGGTAAAGTGACTTCTTGTTTTAAGCTCATGAGGGTTTGTGTCCTATCAGCACAGCCATTATGTATTCATTATCAATCTGGTTTTGGTAACTGAGTACAAACACAGCGTGTTGGACAAGGACAGCAAATTTGTTTTCTGCCTGCACAGATATTTCAGGCTATGCTGTAAGAACTGTGGCTAGTTTCGTCCACAGTCTTACATCCATAAAAGCAGTCATCAAGAGTGCTGCCCCTGCACTTTCTAAATTGGTGTGAAACTTGACCCGTATGATGGACAGCTGCTTCCACCAATCACAGCGCTACATGTGCCTGCTGAGCTGGAGTAACAGCGTGCTGGCGTGCTGACAGGTGCAACCAATCATTTCTCCAACCACTGTGAAGAACCAATTCCTATACATACTAACACATATCTCACTTTGAGAAAATTGTCAAATTAAAATGGTTAGTAACTTGTTTGACTTTGTTTCTTCCATGCAGCACAAAAGGAGAAGCAATGTGCTGGTTGCTCTTCCCTATGCAATTACTATACACTGGGACTGAAGTCTTTAAGCTTCATTAAAAAAAATAATAATAATAATAAGTGGCATAAACATATCATAAAGGATTTTAATATCACATGCACGCAGTATTTAAAGTCTTTTGATGTCATGTGACAGCTTTGTATGAAAAACAGACTAAATTTTAAGTCATTATTCACTGATAATGTTCCTCTCAAGCAAGCTGTTAACGCATAGATATCTATACGCAGATCTTTCATTTGACTAGTTCACATATGCCAACCATAGACTGTGATGTCAACACGTCCGCCATCTTGGCACGGTTAACATTTCAGATGCTACTAAAGACTTCTGCAGATCCATTATTTCGGATAGCTTATGTAATGCACCTTAGGTGACATCTTCTTAGGTATCTATGCATTAACTGCCGTGACCAAATCAAGCCAATAAATGAATCAGAATGTATCCGCCAGATAAATAATGATTGAAGAATTGTAAATTGCTATTTCTCTAATTAACATGCCAAGGTGAACTTTTTAAAATAATGAATTACATTTACAGTCTGAAACTTGGAATATAGTGCATGAATTTTATGGATGTTTCTGATATTTTTATGGTGCAACTTGAAACCTTCCGTTCTCATTCACAGTAATTGCACGGGGGAAAAAAGACAACGAAAAATGTTATCCTTTTTGTGTTGCACAAAAATATTAATTCAGGTTTGGAGCAAAATGTGGGTGAGTAAATGAGATCATTTTAATTTTGTGGATGTACATTCTAACTGCCTGTACAAGTCATTTAAACTTACATTTTATTAAACTGACTTGAAATATCAAGTTGAATGTCCTATAGCTTTGAAATTGGTTCAAATTAATTTAGATTATTTAAATAATGGAGCTACTGGAACTACTGGAAGTTTTTTAAGGTTTATCCAAGTGTTCTATTTATTTGTTAACATTAAATATGCTGTTCTTCTAGTTTGTTTGTAATATTAGCATCAATATTTTAGAGATAAAATTCTTGTCTGTATTAAAGTGCCTTATAATAGGATAATGCTTCACAAATGTTCTCATGGTTTTCCTATGAGTTTAGTCCTATGCATTAGTGCAACACACTAGTTTTAAAAGGAGGGGGATGTATGTCTGTTAATCAAATCTTAGGCTAAACTCAGCTAAAGGCTTCAGGCCAAATAGACCACGGCTATATAAGGTGACCCACAAAAGCCATGAGTCAACAAGAGAGGATTTTTGCAATGAATCTAGATAGAGCTTGCTAACGACAAATCAGAATCAGGATAGAGGAAGAAGGAGGAGATGTTTAATCCAATACACAGCCACGGTGTAATGCACCCTTCTTTACATCTCTCCATCTCACATAGTCATACCTTCATATCTTTTCAATTCAGCATATATTCGCTAATTCAGAGATGTGATGAAAGATAACTAAATCAGTAATAATAACAGAACTGAGAACACAGTATCATATCTATAACTAGGTTTACTCAGAGGCCTAAGGAATGTTTATAAGTCAACACATTAGTAACCAACATTTGTAAAGGAAATTAAACCAGAACACCCTGCGCTGGTTGGTGTAAATGAAAGTGTTTCTATAAGGGCAGAAAGCAGATCTTCTGTTATGGAGCATCACAGCGGCCTGTACCACACAAACAGCAATGACAGCAGAGCCGACTATAATTAGCGCTGCTGCAGAGACCAACCAGGACTATTTTGGTACTACCGACCGATCGACTATAATTAGCGCTTTGCTTTTTGCATGCCAGAGCCCTGCAGAGACCAACCAGGACACCCTATTTTGGCAAAGTGGTTGGTATGGTGGACATAGTTTCAAGTGTTCCGGGATCCGCTACCTTGAAGGTACAGTACTGTGCCATAAAATCGGCATCCTCTCAGACGACCGGAAGATATTTTTTGCTAGTAGAACCTCTGAAATCCACACATGACACACAAGCTGTTATAAGCTGATTATAACCATCGTAAACATACATCTAGTGAGGGATTGATGTTGTATTATTAGGTTCGCCTCTAAGCAAAAGACAGACTACGCAAAAAAAAAAACCCACCGCTCTTATTGGGACTTTATTAAACGGAGGCATAATCTTGTTATACAAATCCCAGCTAGGACCTTCTCAACCTATGGTTATAGGCCTTTTATTAAAAATATTTAATAAGGATTTTTATCTTCTGGTCCTTTTGATAAGGCCATGCTAATGGCTCTGATATTATATTGGACCATGTTAACTAAAACCCTTGTTTAAACAAACGGGGTTAGACCGTTGTCATCCTTCCCTCCCAGAGAGGGTCAAATATTAATCTCAACACAATTAACCCATATAGTAAATGACAAAAAAAACAATACTAATAATACAACTAATAATCTATTTATGTGGTCTTTTGGAACACTATTCAAGTTATTATTCATATATTGCATTCGTTGATTTCTTTTTCCACCAAACAACTATAATGATCCTACTAATCCACTAAAACTAAAGGTCAGGCGATTGGAAGCCGATTGGAGTCTGATGCCATTCTCCGAAAAAAAAAAAAACACATATGTCCACCCCAAATCCGTCAGTATGCCACTTCTTTGTATAACTACATCAACGGATTTTTAGAACTACGGTACTCAAATGAGGGGAATCCACACGACAACACAATATCTCTATTATATCGTTGGTTTCTCTAGATGTGCACGGTTTCGGTATACGAAGTCTAATTTTTTCACATCGTCCTTAATAACAACAGGCCACTATTGAATGCAGGAGGGTGACAGCAAGGCTAAACGATGGCATAACCTTTTAACCACATGGGGTGAGTTCTGCCTGCTGAGAGTTTAAAGGAAGATGCTAATGTAATGGGTGATTGGGATTGCTTGTGGCATTGTCCATATTACAATTGGTATGTTTAGCTGAAAGGTTGATTTGAAATGAAAGTGATGTGAATGTGCTTGGTTTTTAATATTTTGCTGTTATGTTCGTTTCTTTATGATAATCCAGTATTATTATTTTGATAGCTGTATTTCATATATTCATTAGTTTTTTGTATTTCTTGAAAAAATATTATATTAGCCCACTCTATCTTCGCGCACCGCTTCAGTTGTATCATTTTCCGTACTCTAACCTTGATTTTACCTTCGTGGTCGGATCAGCGGTAGATATCTAGTGGTCATTAAAGTCATTGCACGTTGTTTTCCTCGTCACACGTCACCTTATTTCTTATAGCATTCTTACCAGTTTACAGCATTGACATCAAAGCAGTCCCTTTCAGAGATACCAGGGGCTGAAAAACAAGTCAGAATCAATTTTATGGAAATCAAGTATTAGGAGCGCTAATTCGATTTCTGCTAATAGCTTAGCTCTATATAGGACAATAGTAGGTTATTAGCTCCAGTCAGTCCTGTTTAGATCCGTTCAGCATCAATAACACTCCGTGCGCGTTGAAGGTCATAAATTTTGAAATGAGTTCAGTTCAGCTGTAAGCAGTTCTACAAAAAGGATCTAATAAGTGTATTACCGTTTATTACAGCTTTTCTTTTTTAAATTAGGCTAACTCTTTTTTTGTTGTTGTTTTAGTTAACAATTACAACACTGTTGTCAACAGCTGGCTAATATCTGTTTTCTTATGCAATCTAATATAGTGTTACTCGTGATTTGGCCCCTGGCCCTGTCCTTCAGGCTCTACATACTGTACTGTTAGAGAAAATCAGTATTGATGCTTCAGAATGCTACAAATGCTACTTTGCAGTACGTTACATAATCTTTTTTAACATTAGTTTTGATATTTGCACGTGGGCCTGTCGACAAACCCAAGTGAAAATGTACTGAGTTAAATCCAGAAAAACTAATTCCTTTGAAAAATGACCCATCCAGGCTTATGCTCAGGGTTTTGCAACTGATCTGTGAATGTGGGCCTCAAGCACTTGTTCCTGAACATAAAGTATGCCATACGTCAGCCGAGTGTTTTGCATTGAGAAGGGCGTTGCAGTGTAACAGGCCCCACATTCCCCTGGCTCTGGTGGAGTACTTTTCCTTCTGATATAGAGCAAAGCATCTGATGTATATCAGTTATTACATTAATTTTTAATTGTCCTCTATCAATGTTAAGAAAATGAAAAATTATAGCTAATACTAAGTCAATTACTGTGTCAGCCACCCACAAATAGATACATCAATGCAAATTACAATATTTTTGTCAAATTTAAGTGCCATGTAGCTCTGTTTATACTATCAATGTAACTTTCCATGAAGCATAAGAGCAGAACTACAAAGTGCCCGAAGTAAAATACTACATGCTATAAATAGCCACACACTAATTCCTGTAGAGATGAACTTTTCTACTGGCTTCATGAGTCTTTGATTGACATTGCTCAAAGCAAGTGGAAGGAGAAAAGACAAAGTTTGGACAATAAATGTAGTAAAATTATCTGTAGGTGATAGGCGAATGAGCAGTGTGGTAGACGTGGTGAACAGGTTCGGTATGATTTAAAGTACTAATGTGGCTTAGAATCGAAAAATTCGACACACCAGTGTTATTTAGAAACAGTATTTGTATACTTTATCCGTATTTACTAAAAACTTAAAAAATGGATTTGTATTTATATTTTTGTGTTGAGAGGTTTATTCATAATGCATGTCATTTTATTGTAGGTATAATAATATTTACTATTATATTTTTTTAATTTGTGTTTTAGTAATTTTAGTACTTCAAGTTAAACCTATTAACTATTTATTTCCATTTCAGTTTTTAAAGATACGTTTTCATTTTATTTCAGCTTTATTTCCCATTAACAAGACACTATTTTTAAAACGATTCTAGTCCGTTTTAGTTAAAATTAAAAAAATGGTTTTGACAGTGTTCACACAGAATTTATGTTCAAATCTGTTATGCTCTTATTGAAACACTCGCACAATTGTGTAAAAACACAAGGCAATCTGTCTCGAATTGGAAGACTTAATAAACAGGGTGAGCCACACTTTATCTAAAGAGTGATATCAGTAGCAAGCATATTCAGGTGGTGATAAAAGTCATATTTTGCGAAAACAAAGCAAATAGGATATCTATCTAAATGACATCACCTTTCAGCAGATGTTTTTGGTTAATTGAAAGGAGGTCATTAACATCAAACTGCACAGAGTTTGGGACAGGTTCCAGGTGCTACCTACAACTCTCGCCGCTTTGGCGATTTCTGAGGGGTGAAACACAGCCTCCAGGGCCAGTCCTCAATCTGACACTGTTTTGGGGAGACCTTGCTGGATCTACAGTGTCTGGTAGTCGATTAATTATAGTACACCACCATCACGTCATATTCTCATCCAAGACTTGTAACTCTGGCCATTTTAGGTCGTGAACGCGGGCTCCTTTCCATGTCGTCAGGATTCTATGTCCATCTGTCTGCCCCCCGGGACGCTGCCCTGCACGGTCCGACCGGCGCCCAGGCACCCTAGTTCCCCCTTCCTGCTTCCCCCTCTGACGCCGGGCCATCTGTCGTGTCCCTGCCTTGCCCACCAATTGCCCTCCGCCGTCTCCCCTTCCTTAGCAAGGACTCGGTGCTTCCGCCCCAGAGATCCGACCCGCACACGTCCTGGGCCCCCTGTATTGCACCCTACCCACGCGGTCTGGGCGTCACCGCGCGAGTCCCGGGTCCTCCCGCGCGTTTTGGGGGTGGGATTCGGTGCGTGCCTCCGCCCCTGCCGAGCGCACGCGGCGCGGGGCCCGCGGCGGAGGGAGAGCGGCGGTCCGGGGTGGGCGCGCGGTGGAGCGTGCTTGGGTCCCGGCTGAGGGCGCGGGCGCGCGTCAACCCCGAAATGCGCCGCTTCCTTCCGGCGTCTTTTTGTACCCACGGGTGCGCCTCACCCACACCCACCCGGTATCCTCCTACCCCATACCAAACTACAGGGCCCCCCCCGCTTTTTTTTGCGCGCTATGGCCTTAGGGACCATAGACCGCCCCAGGCCACCCCTACCCGCTTCCACCCGTCAAAAGTATTTTAGTCGCCTTACCCATCCAGCCCTGTTTTATAATTTCTGCACCTTACCCGCGAAACTACAAAGGCCAGTTTGTGTCTGGCGCCACCCCCAACCATTCTAAGCCAATCTTAGTGAATAATGAAACCATTCTTAACAAGATTATGCCAAGAAGGTAGAACGAGAGCGCATGCATTGCGCGCATAGTATATGAGATGGCAAAAGGAAAGAAGCGACGACGAGAAGGGGAAAGGAACAGATGTGAACATCCAGGTGCTTAATTAAAGGACAGAACGGAATGAGGAAAAAACGGGGAAGGTCATTCTCTGTCCATATTTAAGGGTATACAACCGCTCCGATCTGGTCATTCTAAAAATACAAGATGTAGCATGGAGACGGACGTGTGTTTATGGATGAGGGGGACGGGGTGTGTAATTTTTGCTGCTTGGTCATCCTTGAAATGCCGGCACTAGGTCGACTCCGGCCGACATGGGAAGTAGGCAAGTGCACTCGACTTGAGTTTAACGACTGAGCCAGTTTGGGTTTTGTAACGGCAATCAATTTGGGCCTTGCATTCTGGGTTTGCATGACCCCAGAACGAGAAAGACCAAGTAGAGAAGGTCGCAATGTCAGGTGATGTGTTTTCAGCCCCTGAGATTTTTTTTTGCCGGCACATTGCTCTATAGACTCTTTGTTTGAGGTCCCGAGAGGTACGACGTAATGTATGCGCCATGCAGGAAAGCTTCCTCCTGCTAGTGTGGCTAAACGTCCGCGCCTGCGCAGGGTGATGTATAAGGCTCACAAGGAATACTTCTACCAAATTGTACACATCGATATGAGCGGAGTGGTAAGTTTTTACTAAAACTATCCATGATTTCCATGTTCTCTCCCTTCAACGGCCTCTGTATTAGTGGCTGTGGTAGCCATTTTTCCTTGGCTCGTAAGGGCCAGATATACTGCCAGCTCTTATCCCTCGCGTTTCACCCGCGCGGGTTCTGATGAGGCAAACGAGCCCCCCCCCCCACCGCGCAGCTGCCACCTCCACGGAGAGACCGATGCTGTGCATCCCCAAATGGACGCGCGCGCCGCGCCCGTAATTGCACCCCGCGCCGCCCCGCGACTACGCACCGTCGACAACCACACACAGTGCCTGGTAACACGGAGATCACACCCCAACTAGACCCCGGGCTCCACCCCCGCGCCGCCCCACTTTATCGCTGCTAAACTGCTATCACCCCTACCCCCACCCTCTAATCCAAATGTCCCCCCCCCCACCCCCCCCAGGCTCCAGCCTTCTGGTCCCCCGTTCCCACCCCCCCCCAGCCGCAATTTTGACAGCACCTTAATGCAATCTAAGCATCGAAAATGACGTGATGCGTGTATTTGTTTTGACTCCATAACACAAGGATTGGTGCGGCTTGACATCAGAACATTTGGAGTCAAAATTAAACCCTGTTCACAACCTAGTTTATGTCTCTGATGTCACCCATTTCTGATGATATGCAATGAGGAAAACATGTAGGACGATAATTTTACCTATCATAAACTGATTGGATATTTACACATACACTGTGGCTATTTACCATCTACTTGGACGACAAACGCAGAATGCGGGGGGAATGGAGCACAGCACGCAAAAAATATA
Organism: Sinocyclocheilus anophthalmus; assembly: GCA_018155175.1. Lineage (NCBI taxonomy): Eukaryota > Metazoa > Chordata > Actinopteri > Cypriniformes > Cyprinidae > Sinocyclocheilus > Sinocyclocheilus anophthalmus. The sequence goes on along the minus strand of JADLZN010005650.1, from coordinate 1,056,591 downwards.
CATTTGTAGACATTCCATTCACATCTAGATAAGGTTTCTCACCAGCCTCTATGATAGACATCGCTTTGCTACTGACCAATAAAGATGCACGCTTTTACATGTCTGTCCATGGTAAAACATCGTGCCTTGGAATAATGAATATATATGCTCAACACTACTTAAGCCAACCATGCCGAAATTTAATGGAGAGATCGACCGGGCCAGTAACATGAAGATCTACATTTTTGACCCCCTGGGGTAATGGAATACTAACACTGAATCCTTAATTCATATGTTGTATTTATGGCACCATCTCAGTGGTAAAGAAAATGGATAGCATACAAATTAAAGGGACTTGGAATGAAGCTTCTTATTCAAGGCATGTCATTTTATACTCTCGAGTGTATTTCACATTTGTAGCGTTCTTGTCTTTTATGACTGGTTTTGGCAAAGCACGGATAATTAATATGAATAATACCAGAATGAAAGACCATTATTTTGACAATTCCATCATGGAACATTGAGGCAATTCTGTTTGTGACATTCTTTGAAATTGAAGTTAGCTAACAGTCTTTCATTTATATTCAGAGGATGCTGTCAATACAGCTCAACAAGATCCTAAGTGATGAGCACTTGTCTCTGCAAATCACAGAATTATCAGCACCTTGTGCTATAGGGAGATGCTAATTCAGGGTGTGTTGTTTTTTCTGTAAAGGGGGGTCATATGATGCGATTTTATTTTTTCCTTTCTCTTTGGAGTGTTTTTCAAGCTCTTGGTGCATAAAGAAGATCGTAAAGTTGCAAAGACTAAAGTCTCAAAAAAAAAGATATTCTTTATCAAAGTTAAAACTCTGCCACGCCCCCCTAAAACAGCCCGTTCTAACACGCCCCCACATATCTCCGTCACTATGTGGAAATATTAGCATAAAGCCACCCAAATGTGCATGCAACAAGAAAAGAAAGAGTGGTGTCAGGAAGAAAGTAGTGTTCGCAGTTAGTGTTGAGCAGCCATGTCAGGGAGAAGCTGTGTTTCAGTGCGAAAGCAAAAACCACTTTATTTGGCTTCCGGAAGTAGATGCAATTAGGAAGCATTGGTTAAGATTTATTTACAACAGAAAAGCACAACCCAGATGTTCGAATTTATGCAAAGCATTTTATGGACAACAGTTTTTTGAAACTAGAAAGAGTACACGGGGTGGCTGGCACAAGGCATTTTAAAAAAAAAAAAAAAAAAAAGGTAAATTCCGACTTTGCTATGACAATCTGGTGCTTCTGAATCAGCTACTTTTTTGTTATTAGTTTATGTATTTGCTATTGATTGTTCAAATGCAGAGTTTTGTGCATCATGTGTGTGTGTCCGTGTGTGGGTGTGGAGGACGAGAGAGAGAGATGGGAGAGAGGGAGGACGAGGAGAGAGAGAGAGACCGGTCACTCACAGTGGAGTCAGCGGTCTTAACCGTGGCTTGTGTAATGCAAACACATGCCAACTTCATCACTGTGTCTGTCACGCGACTCTGTTCCCCTTTCGGGCTCTGTCTTTACATTTATTTTGAAAGATGAAGCTCGCGATTATGGTAAGGGGTGTTACATTTCCGACGAGTGTTTGCGGTGTTCGGCCAATCACAATGCAATGGGTCAGCTGGCCAATCAGAGCAGAATGCGCTTGTCGGAAGGAGGGACTTTGTAGGAAACGAAGTGTTTGAGAGAGGCGGGGGCATAGAGGACCTACAATAATGTACAGTATTGGAAAAAAATGTGTTTTTTTAACATTAAAGCATGTCAACATATTATGTTACACCAAATACACAAAATAATGATCTTTAAAAAAAAGATGACCTTTAAGGAGAATATTAGGTCCCTTTTTACAATATGTAAGTCTCTGGTGTCCCCAGAATGTGTCTGTGAAGTTTCAGCTCAAAATACCACACAGATCATTTATTATATCATTTTGAAAATGCCTATTTTGAGTGGAAGCAGAAACACAGTTTTTGCGCCTGTCTCTTTAAATGCAAATAAGCTGCTGCTCCCCGCCCCCTTTTCCAGAATAGAGCTGCTCCATTACAGCTCATACCTGCTAAAAAAACATCTGTTTTGGTTCTGATTATCATGTTTATCATGTTCATTACCATATTAATTTAAACTTCTGATATAAAGTTTTCTGAGTGCACACATCCGAAGCACAAGGACAGAAAGCGGCTGTCACAGCATGCGAGTACTAAACTAAGTTTTCATTCACACACAGTTCGTAAAAAAAACTGAGTTACAAAAATAGTCGGTATGTATGGAAGGTAAACAGCTGCGAAATAAATTGATGTTTATTTTAGATCTGTGTGGCAGCAGCATAATATACAGTAAATAAATCAATAAATCCACTGGTCTCTTGTCTCCTCTGAGGCTGGGACTCTAAGTAGTGTTCTGTGCTCGTCTGTGCAGCCAAAGGCAGAACGTTCCTTGGTTGGTAGACGCACTGGGGACCTGATTATAGCACTTAAAACCTGGAAAAGTCAGATTTTCATGATATGTCACCTTTAATGTAATGCATTTATGCTGAAAAATTTTCAGTGCACTCAATTCTACATCCGACTTGTTCTAATGGATTACTATAATAAACAAATCCCTTACAACATCAGTCTAAAGTACAAAGTTTACTAACTTATGCAACCATAACGTTTCAAAGCATTTTAACAGTGTTTGAAATTCGAAGCTAAACTGTGGAATAATCACAGGAGTAATTTGTGTACCTGAAAAATAACTGATGATGGCGGTGTTACAAATGTTACTGCTGATCTGTGCTGGGAGTTCAGTTCACTTGCAGAAGATTTATTTTCACCAAATGTGAACATTATTGCTGAGCTCGAGAAACTAAAGAACACAGATGAAAGGATACAAAAATTAGAAGAAGCACTAGATTAGCTTGCTACCCATTTGACTTATATTCGTTCCATTTTTTTTTCTTTTCCATTATAAAATCAAGAAAGGAGAACAATAACTGTACCCATGAAGCAGTTTTGACTGTTACGTTTATTAATTTTTCATGATAAATAAAAAATTATTAGTAACATTATCATATCAATGTATATTCCGAACAGCTTTGAAAACCATAGTCCATGATTAACATGACAAAATAAGCTTGGGTCTTTCCAAAACGAGAATGAAGGTAAGTAAAAGGCATACTTTGTTCCCATATACATTTAAATGTTTTAAATTAAATATTTTATTTTATTATACATTTCACACCAGTCTGTTCGCTTATTCACAGCCAAAAAGGTTGCCTTTTCAGCTGGACTTCTGGAATCTGGAACAGGACACACTGGGCCCACTAACACTCCAAAAACTCTGGTCTACAAAAAAGTCTTTAGTAATATTGGAGGTGCCTATGACTTAAATACTGGTAAGTTCTGTAATGAGAATATCATGACAAATGCAGATTCCTGTTCACATATGATCTTCTCTGTGGCAAATTTGTACATGTACATTGCTGGTGTTTTCACAGCACCAATTAAAGGAGCCTATTACTTCAGATTGTACGGTCATTCTCATGGTGGAACAACAACGGCAGTCAGTCTCTTGAAGAACGGTGCAACCCAGTGCTCTCTGCATTCTTGGAAGCCTGTCTCCAATGGTAATGCCAGCAATGCTGTTGTTCTCACACTGGAGATCGGTGATCAAATTTCTACACGACACGACGCAAACACCTGGGTTTATGATGACCCAGAAAGTTACACCAGTTTCGGTGGTTTTCTGATTTTCCCCTTGTGAACGTCTGAATCTTGTATCTCATATCCAGTGCAGGATGCAATGTGAAAATTATTGTAATGGAACTTAATTGTTCCTGTTTAAGTAAACTGCATCTTAGTAAATAAGAGGCATAAAGAAAAGGAGATCATTGCTTTTTAGTTACAGTATTTAAAGGGATAGTTCACCCAAAAAATAAAATGTAATGTTTATCTGCTTACCCCCAGGGAATCCAAGATGTAGGTGACTTTGTTTCTTCAGTAGAACACAAACAAAGATTTATAAGACTGTCAGTCTTATAATGGAGGTGAATGGGAATTATGGCATTATGACAGTTCAGACATTTGCAGGGCAGATATAGTGTCAACAGATATTAAATTACCGTTCAGGTTCTACATCAGGAATACGATTGTTTCCGTGTCTTTCGAACACATGTACTCGTCACGAGCCGCAGGGTTTAATTTGGTTTTGTATGTTTTTTTGACTCTCAAAGCCGTGATTCCATTCACTTAAATCTATAGGAGCTAAGGACTGAAGGTGTTGGAGTTAAAAATCTTCGTTTGTGTTCTACTGAAGAAACAAAGTCACCTACATCTTAGATGCACTGGGGGTAAGCAGAAAAACCATCACATTTTAATTTTTGGGTGAACTATCCCTTTAACTCTAAAAACAGTGAACAAGAATAAAGGAGCTAAATGTGTATGATTTTTCTAAGAACGAGAGTAGCACTTTCCATATTTCTAGCATATCAAATGCTGAACATTTTATTAAATAAACCAAATGTGTCACTGAATTATGCTTCATTTTCATTCTTACCCCCATGTGGTCAGACACCAGCAAAGCATTCATAATAAACTGAAAATCAAACATTTAAAGCTCATAGTGTGCAGTGATGGTAAAATAGTAACAATACGTCACATCAAATGTCTGTTATAATTGGTGATATTAATGAAAAAGCAAATTATAATAAAAAAAAAAAAAACTGACATTGTCATGATTTGCCAGTGTTTTAAAGCCTGCATGAGTGTTATGTACGCAAAACTAAAAAAACAAAAATTTAATTTAATATTTTATTGAAATCTTCCTGTAGAATTATTCAGAAACAAGGTAATATAAAAAAGACAGGTAAATACAAACATAGCTGTTTCCTGGAAGCCTCTCAGCTCTCTGTAATAGAGGAGCCACTCAAGTTTCCCCCTTTTAAAATTCAAATTTTATCTTTGTTCACAGAAAAAAAAAAAAAAATCCCATTAAGACACAGGGCAAACAGGGATCAGGCCAGTTTCACGCTGAGAATACATAATGGACATATTCTGCTAGTGAAAAATAAAAACCTCTCAGGTTCAAGTCAGAATGATTAAAAATAACTACTGAAAGTAATGGTTTCTGTTGTTTGAAACCAGATGTTTGTCTCCATCAAGGTTGAGGGACACTTCAAAAGCCTGAAAAGATGTCATGCTAACATTAAAAATAAACTGACATCAGTGAAACTGATGTAACTGTAGTGTCAGTTATTATAGGAGTGCAGGCATCTACATCATAAGACAAATCTTTCAAAGACTGGCTTCAACCTTTCTAAAGAACTGAAAGGGCTGAATTTTGAGTGCGTGTCTCATATCCGTGGTGTTTAAAGCAAGCTATGAGTCGTCGCCATTAATGCTGTCACCATCATCTTCCCCTTCTTCATGCTCACCCTCTTCCTCCTCTCCCTCTTCTTCTTCTTCATTCTCTCCTCCCTGGCTTTTAACCTGAGAAAGACAAAACAAAGCTTGTTAGTGTATCTGTGCAGTATCCAGCACCAATTACAACACAACCTCCATTTTGCACATGGCTGTTTTTTTGTTGTTGTTTTTTTACACACATACCTCTTCCTCCTCCTCCTCTTCCAACAAATCTCTCTCCTCCTCAGAATCATTTATCTCTTGCTCTTCCCTCTCTCTGTCTTTCTTGCTGGAATGCTGAAGGGAGGAAGCCTCACCCACTTCTGCCTTCACACTTTTCCCCTCTGAGGGGAAAAAAAACACACAAACTATAAATATATAACAATTGGTAATAATAATTAATATTGTCTGACTTAACTAAGCACCACATCAGCATATTCGAATGGTTTCTGAAGGATCATGTGAAAGATCACTGAAAGTAAGCCCTATTGAAAAGTCAGTTTTTTTTAAATATAAGTCTTGGCAAAATGGTGTTTTAAATCATTTATAGGGCTTTCAGTCGCTAATTTTTTTTTATCCATTTAATTACATGTCGATTAATCTAATTGTGAAAATACCCCCAAAAGATTATTTAAAGCTATTTTTTGTGTTAAATGAGAAAGTATTAAGTACACATTACAAATAGTAGCTTTAGAAAGAAACATTTGATTTGATTCAACAAATTTATTACACGTTCAGGCTACGAAGGCCTAAAATAAACTATGGAACATAGCACATAATTTGAGCACGAGACACACAGAGGGGTATTTTTCACTCAGCCCTCGTTCATGCATGGACGCACTTGCGTCACCAAAACAGATTGTACCAACGCCTTCACCATACATTATGAGGATTCATTCATTCAAGCGGCTGATTCATTCAGGAATTCAGTAAATGGCTCACTTTAAGAATGGGCTTTTGAATCAGTAGGTACGTTCACATGGACACTTTTTGCTTCCATCGGAATGAATTCATTCTGATTAATGAATCCGAACTTAGTGTTTACACGAACGTTAAATAAAGTGATCGGGTTGATATGCGCGTTTATATGTCACAAGCTTCTGATCGGATTTAATCTTTTGACATGCGCACACTGCATGAATATACAGAGTTTTATAGTGCCTGGACACTCATTTATGACACTTTATTCACCAGGAAGAACAGCTCGTTCCTAGCGTCATTACGCTATTTCTACGTCACTGCACATGCGCAGTACTTTCCAGTTTCGGTTTTCAATCCGATCAAGTGTTTACATGTCCTCTTCACTTGGATTACAAAACGAATAAACCACCCCTTACAATCCGATCGAAATTTTAGTCGGATCTGGCCAATTCAATCCGACTGACGTGGTTACATGTGACTTCTACTATTCTGATTGTGCTTCTAGTCCTATTACAATCAGATTAGTAGGGTCTATGTAAACGCAGCTATTGGTTCACCCGAGTCGTTTAAAACGCGGATTCATTCAGAATCACTGCGGTGTTGCTCACAGACACACACAATAGTTCAAATCATGAAGAATGTTACCAGATTTCTTGTTGTGGTTTTTCTCCATCCTGTCCAGATTCTGCAGAAGATAGTCAACCTTGTGTTTGATTTGAGCAAGCTCTCTCTTAATAGTTTGAAGGTCATCTGCTTTCACTGAAAAAACAAAAACAAAGCCTGAATGCAAGTACAAACTGACAAGCCAACTAAGGTCAAAAATGTAAAATGAGAAAAGGCAGACAAATGACAAGCAGACAAAAATCAATGTTTATTTTTAATGCATTTGTCACTGACAAATTAACATGAACCCCTATAGTGAGGGAGAATAATTTTAAAAAGTCACTGACAGGTTCGAGAAGACATCCGTTGGCTGCTCTTGGATGAAGTGGAAAAGCTGGACTTGGCGCGGCGGCTGGTTCCCCCACTCACACTGACCCGCGGACGTTTGGAAGGGATCACAGCCCGTGAGAGAGGTGGTGGTGGTGGTGGAGCGGGCACACGGGAAGGGTATGAATACATTCTGCACAACACAAAGCAGATTGAAAAGTCAGCACACATTTATAAATCCACACTGGCACAGTGTTTGTGCAGATCTTACCGGTCATAGTAATCTCTCTGGAAATCATAATCAAGCTCGAAAGTAGAACTACTGCTGGAAAGATTTAAGAAAATGATTAGAGATTTTGGCAACAAAACAATTGCTAATTTAAATAAAACAATAAAATGGGTGAAAATACATAAGAACAAATGTTTTCCTTACCTGTACATATCTCCGGCCGATCGCTTTGTTGTATTTGACCTGTGAGGTTTGGGCTCTCCTGCCAAATTAATATCTGATGGAAAGACAAGGTGATTGCTCAATTAAGAGGGAAAATATTAAGATAGCCTATGATTCTTTTTAATGTCCTTACCAAGCACTTGTCCAACAAACATCCGGCCATCCTCTCCTGCTACAGCCGCTCGTGCGTTCCTCTCGTTGGCGAACTGGACGAAGGCGTAGCCCTTGTGCACAGAGCAGCCAACAATCTTGCCGTATTTGCTAAAAATTGCTTCAACATCTGCCTTGGTAACCAGCATAGTGTTCAAGTTCCCGATGAAGACTCTTGAATTCAGGGACCGTGGGTCTGTCTTATTTGTGACATTGCTGGCCATCAGCTGGCTAGTGCTGGGAGAACGACTAGGGCAGGAATAAGGAGGAAGAAACATTAGTATATTTCCAAAGGGAAAGCAATACTATTCCTAAATCATTTATATTCAGAAATCACACACAATATTTAACATGGAAAGAAAGTGTTGATGACTGTGACTCACTCCATGGCGTCGGTACAGCGCAGTTGTCTGTTTGTCAATGTGAGCAGGCCGAAGTGTAGATTGATCTCAGCCAAAACGACAATACCAGCACTCAACCAGTGAGCAGCACCTCCAACAGCCTAAAATTGGCTTAAAATTGAGATAACAATTAGACACATTAAAATTGGACATGGTTAGTTTGGTTTTAATCAATGCACTTCTGTTTTCAAATAGATGTGCACCAACAACTCATTGGATGCTACAAACGCTGAATTGCTGGCAATATGCAGCTGCTTTCCAGTCTTAGGATACAGTACATTCTATCAATGGAATTCAAAGGAAGAAATTTTAAATTTTAATCTCAGATATCTTAAAGTGAAATGTTTACAAAAGCCCAAAATACAAAAAAAAATATGAAAGTACGATAGCTCTACAGAGTGGTCTTGTATGTGTTATGTGGGTGTTAATTAAAAAAAAAGGAAAAAAAAAAAAAAAAAAAAAAAAAAAAAAAAAAAAAAAAAAAAAAAAAAAAAAAAAAAAAAAAAAAAAAAAAAAAAGAAACAAAAAAAAAAAAAAAAACAAACAAACCAAAAAAAAAAAAACAACGAAAAAAAGAAAAAAAAAAAAAAAAAAAGGAAGAGGGAAAAAAAAAAAAAAAAAAAAAAAAAAAAAAAAAGCGGAAATTCTGGAAAACATGGACTTCATGTTCAAAAAAAAACTAATACAACACCCGGACTACAGATTGATATTTTAAAATACGGGTAAGGTTTTTTTTAATTTACGGTTAACAATCTTGAAATTTGACCTTTAAAAAAATAAAAAAAAACCGCCCACGCCAAGCGCAGCGCAGGCTGGCTACAGAGCTGCAGTTTGCTGTGTTGTTTGGGTTTCCTGGCTCTGGGCTGTGGTTTTCGCCCGCGATGAATTCCAACAGACAATACCAGAATAGCGAAGGTGAATGTTCGTTTAGTTATTTCCCCGCCCCCGCAACGCCGGCTACAACAACGATGCTTCTGGTTTCTTGTTCACTAGAAAATCCATTGACGCCACAAGGCCCCCTCCTCGCCCCGACGTCAACACAACCAAACACACGTTTGCCAGAGCTCGGTGCAATGACTTGTCGTGAATGGTTTTGTTGTGACTGTGCCTGCTTTTTGATAAGGCTTCTGAACCAGCGTGCAAAACTGTCTGTCCTGTCATGTGTAGTAAGAGCCAAGAGGAAAAGACCGTGCCCCCATGCAAACTGTTTGTCACCCCCCCCACCGTGTTTTTATCTTGCTTTCTATCCCGTGCTCGGCCTAGACATCAAGAGCGGCAGGCCCGCAGGTTAGACGCGGGTTTTTTTTTTTTTTTTATATTTTAATCTTTATATAACGGATCTTTCCGTTAAATGCACGAAAAAATAAGCAGGGCCCTGGCTGACTGGAGAAAAATAAAAAAAAGAATACAAACCTACCTCACCGAATCTTTAAAATGCGTTTATTTGGGCAAGCATCAGGTTATTCTTTAACTGCCTGCAAAAGTAGTAATAATATGTCAGTCTGCGACGACATTAAAAGCTATCCAAACATTTTTCAAGGTTAAAAAGTCCTCCGTTTATTTTTGGAATAAACCCTCTCGGTAAACCACGTACGTCGTTTCGTGATCTTGAATAATTTTTAATTATGGCCACTAGTAGCTTATCCGTTTACAGTGTCTTGACGAGTGCGCAGGCTTTAAGCGCCTGTCGCCAACTGACCAAAGCGCACAGCTTATGGGCCTGTATGGTGTGTGTGATTTTGTTATTCCTTTGAATGCTATGTCTTGATTTTCGGGACGCACTTGCTTTGCGTGCCCCCTAGAGACTTCACCCCACATACAGGCGACGATTGTCATAAAGCGTCTCTTCAATGCCCTTCACTATGTACATCTACTATACAACCCACCGTCCTCGCCGTAGGTCCCTATGGGCGGTTTGGTTCGTGTTTTTATTTGACATTTGTATTTTGGGTATGTTAGTTTTCCGTAATGTATGGACTGCATGGTATTAACGATATATATTACTTATTATTCATGAAGACAATAATTTGTTTGCAGAGGAGGATGGGCTCCCCAGTTGCTTGTTTTTCAATGTATTTTTCTCTGTACCAAATCCGTAAACATGTGTTAACCTACCAGCGTTTTATACAGGGTTTTGGCCCAAGTCCTGTGTCAACTGGGGGAATTAGAGATTTTTGAAAGTCTCTAAATGCGCAATTCTTGTAAAGGGCTGATGATTATTACTCGACTGGGACGGACATTTCTGTGAAAGTTTGATAAAACTATGTATTTGAAAAGCATATTAAAGCCTGAACATGATATGACTCTTAAACAGGCAACACGAATTTTTGCGTATTTAAGGGGGAATTTCAATGGCGTGTTAATAGTGAACGTATAGTCCCGAGTGAAGTTAGGTGGTGGCTCAAAACGTGAACTGAACCTTTTCTGTTTAATATACATTTTTACGCTCTTTGTACTTCCGAACCATCGAAAACTCCAGACATATCATGCGACCATATAATATGGGACCATAAAAGCGACACACTATGAATTTCCTGGATCTGAAAAAATCAAATGTTTTGCCAGCGAGGCGAATTTAACACAACTGTTTATGCAAAATTACTTAGATCATTGATTATAATTGTCTTTATCAGATGAACTTGCATGCAAAAAATACTCTATATTGCCAATTAAACAAGTAGTACAGATTGCAGAAGAGTAAAGGAGTTCCAAGGTGTCAAAGTAATGAAGGTAGTCGGTCGTTTTTAAGACAAAGGAAGTGAGTAGCGGTGAAAGGCGTTCTTATGTAGTTTCTTTGTCATGCTTCTTAGTTACTTTTTCTTTTTTCCTTTATATTTTCACAATAAACATCGCAAAATCCATAAATACTGCTCCACAACCTGTGTACAGTTTAAATTCTGAAACTGTTCAAACGCAAGAGAGCGAAAATTTCTTTCTGTAGTGTCATTTATTTTATCGCTCCGTAGAAGGTGCTTCGATTCCAAATAAGAGCCATTTCATTGACAGTATAAGCTAATAAAACTAGAGGGGCAAAACAGCACAGTTTTTTGTAATAGTATTCACCAATTTACAAGGCAAGTAACGCCCAATTAGCAGGTTAACATACGCAATTAAAATTAAACAACCTTTCTACGAGCATTTGGTGAAGGATACGGATAAATAAATGATTTAATACCTATTTTTTAACTCAAAAAGGTCTTGCTCTCATATGGCGCCCCAGTTCCCCTTTCCGTAGTTCTCTTAACATTAGAAACTGTTATCTAACATCAATGAACATTTTGTATTTTATTAACGAACATAAATTCTATAAAATACATTGTTCATTGTGATTGTGTAGCTAATGCACGTTCCTCTCTTCGACTGATGTTAAATTTGTCCTATTATAAAAGTCTTTTTTTTTTTTTTTTTAGATTTTGATCACATGGTTTTATGCTAAATAATTAAATGTCATGACTGTACATGATATGTCCCCTATTAGTGCAAAGCATACGTTGGCTGGATCTTCTCTATAAGTACGGATAATATGAAATAATAGTTATTGTCGAATTTATTGTTTTGTCTAAAGCCACAGACGTGCAACAAATAGTTGAAAGAGGCGAATACATAAGTATCAGGGTATATGTTACCATTCATAACTCAAGGTAATAGAGCACGACATTAATAATAACCACAATGACTTGGATGGCATTCCTTAAGTAGGTTACACAGAAAATAAATTCCTCCTGTATTTATAGTAAATAAAGGCACTTGGTCAGAAACAAATGAACAGATTTTTCTCTCTTTTTTTACTGCACAATCGTACATGTTGTCTGAACTGAACTGAAAGAACACAATATTGCAGCGTGGGATAACTCGGATCAAAAAAAAAAAATACATGTCAGTGATAGGACATTTTGAGCAGACAAGTGAGAATGAGAAAATGAACATTAACAGAGACTAATGCTTTTAATTTCAGTGACAATTAGGGTTGTAATCCAACAAAAAGAAAGAAAAAAAATATATCCAATGTTTCCATTCATTTAAAAGTATTTTGTCTTATACAATATAAACCTCTGCATCAAATACCAATTCAATTTAGACACCCTTTGAAAGAGTAAGGGTTGAAGATTTTTACAGGTTTTTAATATTTATATATATATATCTTTATATATTTGTATATACATATAGTCATTTAAGTTATTCTTCTCATACAAAAAGAGAAAAGTTGATACTTTATTCCCCTCACTAAAGAAGAAGGAAAAAAAGGGGCCAAGTAATTCAAGCTCCTTACCCCTCCCTGCGTACCCCACAAGTGCTATCCCTCCCCTGCCATTGACCCATCCTTCTGAAATGAATCATTCCTTTCCACATGCAAGTCTCAACAGGCCACAGTCCGTCCATGTTTGCTCTTAACCAGCTGAATCCAAATACTGACAAAGAACAGGCACCATTTTTATGAAAAATGGGTTGTGAGGGCTTAGCCTTTCTCTGGCAAGCACGGGACATCCTGCTACAATTGTTCCTTGCCATATAGTTAGGCAAAGATCTTGAGGATGCGTATTCAAACAAAAGACAAAGGAAGAAACATGTATTCAACAAATCACTGGCTCTGAGCACATCATCGTCTTTGCGCTCAATTTTTACGAGATGGGGCTGAGAAGACGACGGTAGTCCGTGGAGAGTTACATTTTTAGCCATTAGGAATTTCTACAAGAACTCCATCCAGTATCTCCACAAGTGCAAATCCCAAAATCAAGGCTAGGTGTCAACTCTCTACTGTCCAATTAAAAGTCCACAGTATATTTGGGGACTACAGCTGGGCAAAGAAAAAAAAAAAAAATAAATTAGCAAAATTAACACATTTACTCCAAGTATTGCATGCCCCCTAAGCGCACACTCGTCTTAGAGCTTCAAAACTCAAAACAGATCCTGATAAATGCACCACGTAGCATGGGAGAGAGAATGGAGCAAAACAGCCAGCTCTGGAACCAGATTAAGCAGCTCTGGCTCATCTTTGTGTCGTCCAGTCGGAGTATAGAAGAAGAGAGCATGATTGACCTCAAGAAAATTTGCTGTGCCTGGCTTCAGCAAACCACACACACACACACACACAGGAGAGAGATTCCAAAGACGCACAAGACAGCGACCTTGGAAAGGCCAGACGGCTCATGACAGTCATCACTGCGATGAACAAAGATTGCAGTCTAAAAATAACAAACGTCGAGCTGCAGTCTAGCATAGAGAGTAGAGCAGTTCAGATCACTGGAGAAAACTGATGACGCCAGTAACAGATGGTGCTGGTTTTTAGAACAAGTAACACTCATCCTCTCAGTAATCTGCATTAAGGACGGCTTGAGTGGGTTTTTTCCGTCTGTCCCGTCATGCTGCGGACACATGCGTGTGAAGAAAAAGCTTCAAATGGGACTGTTACTACAGCACAGATGAGAAATTCCTTTCTGCGCCTACACGACTAGCTGCAGCAAAGAATGCTCGCTTCTAAAATTCGTGTGGTTGTGATTAGAACACGTAGATGGTGATATTTCGCAGCGAATCACCGGCTGTATTCTTCCTTGTGATACGCTGTAAAACTGGGAATGAAATGCGCCAGTGTCCAAGTTCATGTAAAATCAGAGTGGTTAACTGCATGTGTGGTTGCAAATATATCAAAAATACGAATCTCAGTATCAGTTCTTCCCCTAGTGATGTCATTTGTGTGTGTGGAGCATAAAGCCAGATTTCAGTCGTTTCCCTCTCCCTTACACTGTGTGTATGTATATATAAAGCTGTGTGTGTGTTTGTTGCTGACCTTTCAGTGTCTATTTGTGTACCAGTGGGTTACTAGTATGTATGTGCTTAAATATATGGCAAAGAGCATGTGTGTGTGTGTGTGTATATGTGTGGTTCAGGAGGACATGCACTGCACATGGTCTGGCCCTCCTTCTTCTTCATCGGAGGAATCTGGCGAGCTCCAAGATTCGTCTGTGTCGCCCTCTCCTCCCTCCCCTCGCCGGGCCTACAAGGGGCAAATCATTGAGAAGTTATCAGTGTATAGTTTTGTTAATGGCTATGAAGGGATCAGATCATGTAGGATGAGGTTAGGTTATTTTCTGACAGTTAAACCGATAGTTTGAAGAAGCATTGCAAGGATATTCTATTTATAGTTTGAAAACGCATCAATAGTAGGTTAAGTGTAGGAGGGAACAAAAACGCTACCATTTGAGTGATTTAAATTTTAGATAGCAGCATGTTGCTTTGCACAAAGTAGAAAGCACTGTATCTTTAATACATAGAAATGGACTGGACTATATATTGGTAATGAAAATGATCCTAGAAATGCAAGTTCTCACCCGCTGAGGTCTTCGGTTTCTCATGTGTCTCATTAGGAACCAGAGGAGCTGTGTGTCATACTGGTCACCATGACGAACACTGTCTTCATCCCGTTCTCGCTTGTTCTTCTTCATTACCTAAATAGCCATGATAAAATATAAAACATGATAAATGATCATTTTAAATGATAATTTCTTCATGATCAGATAAAATGATCATTTTAAATATTTTAAGGTTTTCAACACTATCAGATTAAAAGGGTCATAACCTACACATTCAGTTCAATCTTGAAAATATGCCAAAAATTCAGCTGTGCCATCAGAGGAATAAATTACTTTGAAATATATTAAAATAGAAACAGTTGTTGTAAATAGTAGTAGTAGTAGTACTACTATGTCTAGTACTAATGTGTAATATTTGAATCAAATAAAATGAAGCATGTGTGAGCAAGAGAGACTTAAAACATAAAAAAAAATCTCCCAATTTTTTTTTAAAGAGTAGTGTAAATCTGACACAAATGAGGTGCACTAAATTTCATGTGAGATGCATTGTAGGATAACATCTTTCATAGCACAGTATATTAATATAATATATATATATATAAATATGTAATATATGTGTAAAGTATACCTCTTTAAGTCCCTTAAGTGTTGTGGGATTCTCAGCAGTGGGTGCCCATAGCTTCACATCATGGTCCAAACCACTGGTGGCTAAACCTGGAAGATGAGGATGTGGCTCCAGACAGTTCACCTTAACACAGAAAGATTTTTTTCAAACCAGAAGTTCAATGATCTAGTTCAATTTAGTGAAGTGACAGTGTCTTACCACTCCTCCCCGGTCTCCCTCCATAAACTGAACCACACGAGCAGAGTTTTTATCCCACAGGTAGATGTGTCCACAGTCACTGCCACTGACAACAAACTCACTACAGGGACCGTAAAAGTTAACTCCCTTCACTGGAGGAGGAATTTCCAATAGCAGATGGAATAAGAAAAAATGGGGTGATGATTAAGAACTGGATTGTATTGGTTATAACATGCATGCAAACTGTGATAAGCACTATACTGCAATGAAATCAAATAGAAAGTACCTGTAGCATTGTTGCGGTGACCCTTGTATCTCCTGCACGGGTAATTCCTGCCCTCCAAGTCACTGTGAGGCTGAGTCAAAAAGTGTTAAATGTCCATCCATCATTGTAACTTGCCAGCAGTTCTGAAAGACAGTTCAACAATGACACACTTTGAATGTTCCTACAACAAACCATGTAATGTAAAGCATGCAACCATACAAGAATCCCGTTCTGACAGTTTTAAGTGTACATATTACCTGTGCCGTCATGGCTGTACACTAAACAGGTAATATTTGTTTTGGACTCGCTGGACACCAAGTGAGAGGGACAAAACTTCTTCAGCACACCATTATTATCGTGTTCATTTATTTTTCTCTGGTCATAGATCCTATCATATAAAGAGAGGAAGAGAGAGAAGCAGTGAATGATGCAGGACAATAGTTGCCCAGTCACAGTGCCTTTGGAGAAACAGCTGTAACAAGTATAAAGTTTGACAGCTGTATCAGAAGCAGCTTGTGATAAAGACAGCAGCATGACTTCTGTGCAGATGAGGCGATATATCAGCAATGATGTTTGTCTCACCTGACATACTGGTCTCTTCCACCTACAGCAAAGTGATGAGTGTTGGCTGGATTCACGAAAATGGTGTAAAGCCCCACCTTCTTTTCACCTTCCTTCACCACCACCAGTTTACTGAGAGATTAAAAAAAAGAAAGAAAAGGATTGGTTAACATTATATGCTTCACATAGAACAAAAGTATGAAATGTATCCTATGAATCACACTATGTACTATCTACTCTAACTGCAATCTTACCTTGAAGAATTAAATAACATTTTTATAAGTTTGAGTGTAATGTTTTTAGGGATCTAATGAGGAAGAATCTGATTGTTAAAACATTATAATTTATCCAACGTGACAAACCATTTTCTATTTCTTTCTACAGCAGACGAGTCTATCATTGGCCTTTTGGCCATTTTTATTTTTGTAGTATAGAAAAAAAATATGAGAAGAGGGAAACAGGATTGCAAGCCAGAATATCAAACACATTCACTTTTAGGCTGCAGGATAAAAATATATCTAAAAGTATGACAATCAGGGCTGATTTTAGGATTTCTAGGACCTAAGCATGAGCTGTTTTTATATGTAGCAAGTGTAAAAAGAGATCACATAAGATATTTTTAAGGGTAAGTAGACCAAATTTAGCCCCAATAAAGTGGGTCTAATGCTCTGAACCATTATTAAAATAGAATACTAACAAAGGCTATATTTATTTGATCACAAATACAGTAAAAACAATGATATTGCAAAATAACTTATCTATATGAATATATTTTAAAATGTAATTTCATTCTGTGATAGCAAAGCTGAATTTTCAGCAGCCATTCAGAACTGATTTGGTGCTCAAGATACATTTCTTATTAACATCACTGTTGGAAACATTTGTGCTGCTTAATATTTTTAAGGAAACTGTGATAAATCTCTCCAGGATTAAGGATTCAGTATAGAAAGAACAGCATTTATTTGAAACATAAATATTTTGTAACATTATAAATGACTTTACTCACATTTTTATCAATATAATAAATCTTTCCTGAATACAGGCACTCATTACTTTAAAAAAAAAATCTTACTGACCCCAAACTTTGAACTGCTGGGTTTATCATCTTGTTATTAAATGCTACAGTTTTATAGCATCACTTCTCTGAGGAAGCATAATAATTAAGCCATTTCCATAAAACAAGCAACAATTAGCAGCATTTTCCACATTAAATAAAAACAACAGCTTGTGTATTGGAGGTGTTAAAAGTACCACTGTTAAGTAAGCCATATAATAACCTGTGACAAAAGCTTCCACTGACTCATCTAGCTGCTGACACAATTCTTTGTAGGATATCTAATCCTGCCCCTGCTCACTTGTGTCACTTTTCCTTCGGCAATCTTAGGGCTGTTTGTGACATGACTGTGCACTCACTTGGCAGGTCTGTCTAAACGCAAGTCAATGCCGAACACTACTGCATCTTCACCAGCGGAGAGGAAAGAGCAGGGAGAGTCTGGCTCCAGTGCAAGCTGAGAGAGGGAAAAAAGTATTTAATCACAAGCATTCCCATGTGACTCTTTTTATATCTTGCAATAAACAAATAAAACATATCAGTTGTGATAATACTTATAAAAATGTTCGTGTTTTTTTTTTTTGCCACACGATCTGATTGAATGTCTTTGATTCAGCGTTTTCCAAGCTGTTGATTAATGAATGTATGTAAAGCTCCAACTAGTCACAGATTTCACCCTGTTTGGTTTGAGGTAACCATGAAACAAGCAAGTTGAGAACAATTTTTTTGATAAAATGAATATCAAGGCCACAACTTGAAACACCATGGAGTTTCTCATATTTGTTCATAAGGGTCCATGTCCCTAATTATTTCTGTTAAATTAACATTAACAACTTTTATGGTTTGAATCCACCTTATGACTGCCCTTTGTGCTGAGCACTCTTTGGTGTTCTTGCAACGTTGTGTGCAGAAAGCTCAGCCTACTTGATCTGTCCTACTCGGGCACAATGCCAAGTGTATCCCCACTGTGTGGAGGACTTTGCTGGGACAAATAATACAAAATAAGAGGATGCTTGAGATCTAAATATTACATTTTAATCTTCTCTGGACATCTGAACCTAGGATTTACACCTTTATTTGATCGCACACACAAGGTTTCTAGGTACAACAACAACCCTAAAAAAGAAATAACTAAACAGCAGCTAACCACTGATGTGGATTTTATTACGTGCTTATTTAATACAACAACATTCATAACCACTTCGAAGTACACCCTGTTAAAAATTTTTGGATCAGTAACAATTTAATCGGAATTAATACATTTTATTAGGATGCCTTATTTCTTCCAAGTTACAGAGAGACGTTACAACAACATATGTTAATAAATACTGTTCTTTTGCACTTTCTATTCATCAAAAAATGCATCACAGTTTCCACAAAAATATTCAGCACATTTGTTTTAAACATGAATAATAAGAAATGTTTCTTGAGCATCAAATCAGCATATTAGAATGATTTTTGAAGAATTATGACACTGATGACTGGCATAATGACGGCTGAAAATTCAGCTTTCCAATCCAATGAGACATACCCCTTTACCTATCTTCAATAGAAACAGTTCTTGTTTTATTATATTTCCCATATATCCCACTAAAACTGCGCCTTGGGACGTCTTCAAAACTTAAAACTACTGACCCCAACGTTGAACAGCAGTGTTACAGTAGAGGTTAAAGGAACTGTTTTTGAAAAATCTGCAATTATTTTCTAACAAGATCATGTTTGCCATCAGTGACCTTAAATTCGGAGCGCCACAGCAATGTGCCAATTTTTTTATCAAAATGCAGATTTCAGAGCTTCAGACAACTGCAGTCAGCTGAACTGCACTTGTTCACCTGAAAGACATTGCTCTTATGTCCACTGTCAAACTCCAGCTCTGCCCTTCTGCTAGCCCAGTCCCAGATTACCACACGGAGGTCATCGCTACCGGAAGCCAGGCGGGTGCCAGAGGGGTTAAAGTGGAGGGTGTTCACGCAGCCCGTGTGTCTCTCCAGACGGCCCTGCAGTTCCAGCCTCTGCACTAGACCTCGCGCCCCACACACCCTCCTCACAAACTGATGCGAATCACGGCCGATCTCTCGGGCACGCAGCGACGGGACCGCGCACCACGAAGGGTGACTCAAGTCCCGCAGGTCTGCTCCCAGCCACGCTTCCATGGCTTGCTCATCTTCTTCCTCAGCATCCTCTTCCTCTTCTTCATCGTCGTCATCTGAACTGGAAGAGTGGCGTGTGGCTCCACCACTGGGACGATTCCTCTTCCTGGCGGATCTCTTACTTTCATCTTTTCCCCTCTCTCTCTGCTCTCCTCCCTCACTTTCTCCTTCTCCTTCTTCAGTGAGAGAGTACAGACCACTGCCATCCATGCTGTCGGTGTCCTCCTCTTCTCCTGGTCCCTGCTTCTGCTCAGAGTTTGCCAACACTCTGTCCTGACCATCCTCACTTCCCTCTGGGACTGAACTCAAATTTGCTGTCAAGAGAAATCTTGAACAATTAGTGGAGCACTGCTTATTTACATATCCTGCTGTCAATGTGACTCCAACATTATCTAAGATTCCAGCGACATTCACACATTTCAATTATGTTTAAGGTGTGTTGGATGCATTAAAATGTTCAAAAGTGACAGTAAAGACACTTAAAATATTACAAAAGTATTCCATTTCAAATAAATGCTGTTGGTTTCCACAAAGCTATTAAGCAGCACAACTGATTTCAACATTGATATATAAAGTTTTTGTTAGCCCCAAATTACATTTAATTGTGTCTAACACGAATGTGACACTGAGATGAAAATTTAGTTTTTCCATCCATTCATAGTACACTTAAAATAAAATGGAAATAATTTCTTATTAAATGATACCCTCTTTTACTTTACTGATCAAATAAATTACAGCCTTAGTGAGCACAAGAGATGTCTTTCAAAAGCATGAAACAAATCTTACTGACCACAAACTTATGAACAGCACTGTATATGACAGTTTGGACTCTATTTGTTTCCATACCTGAATCAGGACTGGTCTGGGCCTCTGGCGCTGCAGATGTATCTGCCTCCTCTCTTCCTTCTCCAGGTTCTGGATCATCAGAACCACCTGGTAAATCAAGCCCCATACTTAAAAATTGGCTACTTTTGCCATCATCTAAATACATCAGAGATTACAAGCATTTCACCCAAGACTTTATTCACTCTCATGTCGCATTGACCCCAGTCCCCGTTTTATTTTATTTTCTCCCATGAAGCACAAAATGAGACGTTAATAATAATGTCAGTGCAGCAGTTAGTGACTGAAATGTTGGTCTAATCCTCAGGAAAAGATCATATGAATTCAGAAGACAAGTAATAATGAGAATAAATTGCATGGACTTTTGTTACAATTTTTCATGGCGATTTTTTAACCTAAGCATTCTGCCTAAGATCTTTTGTCTTTTGTATTTGTATGACAATTTTCAGTTTTGGGTGAACTTGGTATTTACTTCATGATTTACTTACCATTTGGGACATTGGATTTACCATCTGTATCGCACATTCTGTCTGACTCTCTCTTCTGACAGAAGAAACCCTATATAAATTAAAGAGAAAATGGCTTGCTTCAATCAAATCACACACTGGATATTCACTAGATAACATTATTTTCAATACAAAAAATTTTTTGATTTGAGGGTACTGTTAAAGAATGCTTGACAGATCACTTAACGATGGTATTTCATATAGCAAGTGATTACTAGAGGTCTGATTTAAAAGCATGTCTTCAAACTGATGAACATAAAAAGAGACATTACTGCCATTTTGACAGGTGCTGACCCCAGATAGTGACTGACAGGATCCCTGACATCGGCTAAATGTGGCAAAATAAGCCTGCTTCTATAGTAAATAGCTAGTACACCTGCCTCTAATCGCAATACCCATGACATTAACGTTACCCTTGTACAGTAACAATTGAGTCCAACTGCAAATGACCCTTAGATTGCAATTTATAAGTTGCAGTTTGTACATTAATGTTAATGCCACATAACAACTTGATAGTGCGCAGTAAACTGGCTGCGACTAGCTAGTGTGCTAACTAATCTAAGCATTTGCTTTTGTGGCATTACCCTGGTCAAAAATAGAAAAGCTGCTGGCTAATTTTGCAAGCGCACACGGATGTTGGCAGGCAAGTACTGTAGTTCTACAGTTTGAACAAAGAGAGAGATATTCTTAAGATTACAAAAACGTCCCGACGAGGAAATACGGTGTAATGTGTCGTGCACGAAAAACACAAGTTCAACACGTCAGTTACGAGAGCTGACAACATGTAAACATTGGTCGTTGCGAGAAAATGGAGAGCTAACTAGCGAGCGGTGGTGTTACCTCTACTGTAACGTTAGGCCCAAAGTCTCCGCACTTGTTAATCCTCTGCGCAGATTTCCCTTCCTTCAGCTTCGAGTCAAGCGCGAACAAAAGCTCGACACATTAGTGAGATGTGCCCTCAACACGCTCACACACTGGCGATCCAAAAAACCCGCAGTTTTAGGTCACGTTTTTGGTCGTGCCCGCAGTGTTTATGTTTTGACTGATCTGCTTCGTTAGCACTTCTGTTTTTTTCCTTTCTCTTTCCTTTTTTCTCGCTTTCTTTTTCCGGCAAGACGCTCGTTCTCCGGAAGTAGGTCTAGATCCACAAACAAAGCGGCGCTTAATATTACCATAGACTGTGTGAATATTACACTTCGCGCTGATAAATGTGATACATTATGTTCACTTTAAAAATACACATACACTAGGATTTTTTTGGTTCCCAATTTTGATTATGAATACGCCATTTATATTTATAATGATCATAATGAGATCAAAATACAACATAACACATTTATAATAATAATAATAATAATTCGAAAACAATTACAGAATTTTTATTATTATTGTTAGGCTATGATTATTATACCAATTGCATATTCTCCACCAGTATTAAAAACAGCCTATTTATACCAGTAAAAGTATGGCACAATGTCTGACCATGTCTGAAAATAGTATTTTAATTAAATAATGATAATAATCAAGAATGCAAATAAATAAATCAATAATGATGATGATTATAATAATAATAAAGTTTTTATAATATTTTAATAATCTTATGATTAGATTAAAGAAAAGTGTTATCCAATCATCACAGTAATACAAACAACAAAACATAATTTTATTTTCAAAATAATATTTAAATAAAGTTATTTAGAGGGCTTCTAAATGACAAGAATTGCAATAATAATAATAAAAACATTTCGACATTTCATTAATAAAAACATTTAAATGTATTATTATTCTAGTACACTGACCAGAGCGAGAGAGAGAGAGAGAGAGAGAGAGAGAGCAGGGGCGTGTTTTTCGGGATGAGAGATGGAGATTCAGTTCTCTGAGTAATATTCTCGGTTCAGTTGTTCTGACATAATTTTAAAGCACTCGGACAAAAAAACCACCGCAAATTTCGATTTAATTTATTTAGTGTTTCAAAGTCACGCTACAAATTATCCCGCGAACCCAAAACGACATTCTACTTCTCTCAGAACTATGAATGAGGTAAGTGCTCATTTGTTATTTTAAATCTGATAAAGCAGATTAATTTAAAAGTTAAATTCGAAATTTATAACAAAAGTATAAACATCTATAACATTACGTTCAAGGTAAATATATTCTTTGTTGAGGCAAAAAAAGGATTCAATAAATTCAATAAAAGATCAGATTGCTTAGCTGTCAAGCCACCTCCAATTTCTCTTCAGTAAAGATGCGAAATATAAAAGGGTTGTGTTTTTCATCTTTACTAAAAATAAATTAGAAGTGGGTTTACAACTATGCCATCTACTCTTTATAAATTTGACAAATTTTACATTTTACAGTGCTTTTTACTCAATGAGAAAATATAAATCCTTAGATTTCCCTGGTTTGAAATGAAAGTGTGGTGCTTTACATTCTTTTGTGCGTCCCATTAATTGGCAATTAATAAGTGGCTCAGGGGAGCTTGGCCTTGCTGATATGAGCATGGCTAATTAGCAGATGGAGATTGTGCCGTGAGGCTTGTGTGTATCACTGATGTGTGAGAGTGAAAATAAAGAGCTGGCTGAGGTAATGTAGCAGAGAAAAAGTAATAGCCAACACACTGGGCGCCAGCTGGCTGAATGGGATCTTTTCCCCCCTCATCATCAAGTCTTTTAAGTGTGAAAGCCGGAAGTGTGAAAAGTCTTACCTCCATAATACTCATATAACCTACTTTTGGCAAATTATAAGACAGAAAATAAACAACAGAATGGCATATAGCCTACCAAGAAAACAAAATCTCTTGAGACAAAAGTTGTCATGTTTTAATGCTCAAAGGGATTTTATCTGACAGCTCAGAGAGTGGGGGATGTATGCTTTAAAACCTACTAGAGAGAGGAAGACAAGGCAAGTTCACAGTTAGGGTAAGGTGAAGAGGTTCTTTCATTCCAAAAAAAAAGGGGGATTATAGAGGGAGGGCTGCAGAGATTTGCATTTAAAAGAGCCCTTGCAGCAAGAGAGTGGAGAATGGATAATATGTGTGTGTTTTTAAGCAATGTTCTATTTCGTTCTCTCTTGATGACATTTTGTGCTTTACAGAAGCTATGTAAGAAGTATTCGCAGTATATTACTTGCTAAAAGCAAATATTATACAGATTTTCTCACTAACAATTCATTGCTGAAAGTACACATTAAAGTGACGCAAGAAATACATGAATTAAACTGACACATTTTGGATGTCAGTGTCTATATGAATAACTCAAATCTAGGGCATCGTCTCAAGGCTAATTTGTTTTCATAATTGAAGAAGCAAGGTCACAGATATACTGAATGCATTTTGGCCTCAAGTAGTTTACTCATGCTGTGCGCATTGAAAAGGCAACATAAGGATGGTGACGGATTATATCTTCAGCAAAAATACAAATGCACACTTTTATTTAACCTATATCAAACAGATAAACATGATATTTGGGAACCTCATGAACCTTCAACTAAAAATGTCAACCAGGATAAATTAATTTTAGAAATAATATCAAATATACACACACATACACACACACTAAGCTTGCATGTTATGGCGATCCTCTCCAGGGCTGAGTGCCACTGTTCCAGATTGCACACAGAATTGAAAAAAAGGAGGATTAAACCGATGGGGATTAAGGGGTCTTTATCGCTCACTGTCCTAACACACGACTCAGAAAGCCCATATCAGCTTTTAATTTAATGGCAGAACACATCAAAATTCACAAATGTTGTTTTGTTTATACTGCATGTATGAATGCTTTCACATAACGTTAAAACTGCTGAAAGTTGCCGTCTCTTTCCTGCAGAACAGTTCATCTGATCCTACCAACAGCACTCAGGGGCCCACCACAGATAAAAAAGGTGCGTTTATGCATTTCATTACACCATGTTTGAATTTTTCAAAATTGACTTCTTGAAAACTCCTCCATATTTTGTTCTCCACCAGAACTGTACGGTTACATAAGGCCAGGTTTATATTTGTACAAATATAAGTGTAGCCAACCACAAAACAGATGTCTACTAGTCCAGTCTGATTGTTATCTGTTTTTACTATTTTTATCATAAAATATCAGTTCAGTTCTCTCTCTCTTAACAAAAAAGCACACACGCATACCCATGAGAACTGAAGCACACATTTACTCTAGAGAGACCGTTCTTTATTGCATATCTAGTGGAGGTTGGTTATTCCCATAAGGTCAGGGTATATTCAGCTGACTTACCCTTTCATCTCACCAAAGCCCTGACGTTGCAAACCGCATCAGCTAATTAAATGAGCTCGTAATAACTTAAAGGGATATTTCATCTAATAAGGAGATATTTTGAAGAATGATTCAGCTGGTTTTGACCTAGTGTGACCTGTCGGCATGAGACATTATATCTGTTTCCTTCTTAAAAAAAGAATCAATTAAAGCTTTAAAAAAAATAATTACGGGGTATTACTGATATATTTTAAGTTGTAGAAAAAATATCTTAAGCTTGTTTTAACCACAGGCCTTTTTTTAAGCCATTTAACCAATAACCCATTCAAAAAACTCATTGACTTTGGGTAGATGGTACTGGAAGTGATAAAATGCTAACTCATTTCCAGGTTTTGGCCCTCAAAAATACATAATTTCTGCAGCACATCCCTGCATGTTAATTTAAGATACAAGAAAATATTTTAACATCGAAACAAATAGACACTTAACTATGAAAATATGTTCTGATTAGAGATATTAGAATGGTTGCATATTTTAGAGTTCTGTGGTATGAAAATGTATAAACAATTTATGTAACAGGATTTAACCTGCCTGAATTACGACACACTGGCTTAAAAAAAAAAGTAAGAAATCCTTTTACTATGTCATCGACATTGTCAGTGTTTCTATGTCATGTGCCCCTCAGCCCCCCAGGAGAACCCGGCGGACAAAGCAGGGAAGAACCCTATGCAAGAACCTGAAGAAGAGATTGACATTGATCTGGATGCGCCAGAGACAGAAAAGGCAGCTTTGGCAATACAGAGTCAGTTCAGACGCTTCCAGAAGAAAAAGAAGTAGAAAAGGGAAGTATGAACGAAAGGATCCGTGCAGAGGACAAAAAAACCTTCCGCAATATTGGAAATGGAAAGAAATTTAATAAGGAACAAACAGAGAAAAGGGAAAAGTCAAGTGTGGGTGGGAAATTAGGGGTTTGGAAAACAAATGATAGCCCTGTGGCATCAACATGCTGGGTTGAATAGAGTTTAGGACATAAGAATAGAGAAGGATTTTCACTTTAAAAGACATTGCAGATTTTATTCTCATTGTATTTGTCTAGATTTGTCTCAATCCTTTCTCTCCTCTCCTGTAGACATGAATATAGGTAGGAACGTGTTATTGACATGCGCAACACACATCTATCATTTAATACAGTATATTTAGTATATCATCGATGCAAAATGTAATTTATATAAATGCAAGAATACAAAGGGCAGTAATGACCAAATGGTGCACTGCACCTACAGTAAAACATGCTGGTGTGAATTAGCATAGATATGAAGTAGATTAGTTGTAAATGTATTCTTAGAGGTAGCTCTTAATTGTTTTGTTTTTTCTTTCAAAATGACGCGTTTGAAAAATAAAGCAATCTCTGTAACACCATTATCTGTTTAGCATTAGTTGACTACATTAACATGGACTAACAATTAATTACTTCTAATGCATTTATTAATCTTAGTTAATGTTAATACATTATTAAAAGCATTAACAAAGATGAATAAATATATTAACAAAGGAACTGCTTTGTTGTTATTGCTAGTTTAATGCATTATTGTAAAGGTGCTAATGGAATTTCTTTATATCAACCGCAGACTAAATAATGATTATTTGATAACAGAAAAAATATAATAACCTGACATTAACAGAAGAATTAGCAATAGCAATATCTTGCATATTTCTGCATTTTGGACAGGTATTTAATCAAGACATTGTATAAAATGAAGTAGCTTGTTATTTTCAAATTGATCCCTATTCATGCAATTGGCCTTGAAATATATGTGAAACAGGCAAAGTATAACATTTTTGCTCAGTTTACTGTATTTTACCGGCTGTTGAATTTAGCACAAGGTCGAGAACCTTTTTAAGTCATGTCATACTCAATGAAATAAGCATAATGCCTTTAATTTTTGCTTTATTGACAGTTACAAGCATGCAGCGAGATCCTTGAATTTTTGGTGAGTCAAATGAAGATGATTATCAAGGAAAGTGTACCATTTGATCTATTTTAAGTGTCTTTCTCTTTCTCCTTCCCCTATAATTAAAGCGGTCTCTACAGATATCTCAGAATAGCTCATAATAATGAGAGCAGATAGACTCATGATTATCTCAGTTAGTGGGACAAATGTCTGTAATTGCATTTAGACAGGTGTGATGAAAATATCATCTGTGTTTGATCGTTTTCAAATAGTCGCTGGCAATGCAATATGTTATTATTCTGTGTTTTATATAAAGGATGACACATTTTACTGTTGAACAGTTATCTTGTCCTGTATTGCCCTGTACTTCTTTTCCTGTGCATGTGCTTATGTTTGCTTAAGTGCTCTAACCTACACTTGTTTCTTTTTTCTCCGTGTGACTCAGTCTAAAATATATGCTTCAATAGCAAGAACTGTATGTTCTGAGCTGAATTGTATGTCCTAGGGGCAGTGAGTCCATGGTTATATAAAGTAAAGAGCATTATATAACATTAGTTTGTTTCTTACCATCAAACCTATTTAATTGATACTGTAAATGCATATTGCTTGTAGGCTGTAGTAGTATTTATTTAAACTTGCGATCTAAAATAATGTGTTTAAGCAGAACATTAATGCAGGTAAAGCATTAAGCACAAAGTGAAGGGTAAAAAAAGTTCTCGATTATTTCTACTTGTTATTTATAACCCAAAATATTAAGCTATTTATAGCTTTATAGCTAGTTTGCTGCTGTCCCCTGCAATGAAGCACATTCAATAGTTTATTTCAGCTTCATTTGATCATTTAATGAATGCACATTTAGGCTACTTATGTTTGGGTGCTGATGTGTAGGACATGCAAATGTTTATCTTGTGAGAGGAGATGATGCCGTCATACTTTAATAGATACTAAAAAAAAAACTATAAACACTTAATAGCTATAAACTGTATAAATACCCCAAATACCAAACATATACAAACATTTTCTTCAACAGCAGAGGGCATTCTCTCCCATTCTTTCAGTCTTAGGCCTATGTACACACAAGCAGAGAAACATGAGGCCCTGTCACAAATGCAACAATTGATGTGAACAGCAAAGCTCGCATGCATTAAAAGTTCATGAGACTGTGTCCCATTTGTCATTTGAGGTTGCAGAAGAGTCCTCAATCCCACCTCTAGCTGTGATTTATGGCTCTGCTGCAGGTGGATTTTATCAGAGGCGCTTCAAGGACCCTTCAATGTTAGCAAAAAAAAAAAACCTCAACACCTTTGGATGCCGTGAATGGAAGTAGGAGATTTTGTTGTCGATAGATAGATGCTTATCTCGATTTCGGCGTACGCTGAATAAACTTGTGAGGAAACATCTCACAACAATGACTCGACAGCCTGTCGGCTAATC
This sequence comes from Sinocyclocheilus anophthalmus, assembly GCA_018155175.1. Lineage (NCBI taxonomy): Eukaryota > Metazoa > Chordata > Actinopteri > Cypriniformes > Cyprinidae > Sinocyclocheilus > Sinocyclocheilus anophthalmus. The sequence continues at coordinate 1,028,274 of JADLZN010005650.1, read as the reverse complement.
TTCAACATGTTTGCCAATAAACATTCATTTTGGATTGAATAAATTGCTCTTTTATAAGAGAAGGGTTAGGTTATTTATTACAAAATAAATACAAAAACGCATTTTGCATTCATTAAAAAAATAAACTTTTATGCATTGCATAAATCCAGAAAAAAATAACACCTTTTAGGAAGCATTTTTAAAAATAAATGTTAAATCATAAACAAACTACCTATTAATAGACTAACAGAAAATGTTTTTTTTTAAATAAAAAATGTATACATTTACAAAAAATGAATAATACATAAAAAATAACAAAAATACATTACATCTTTGCTGCATAAAGCCCAGCATAAAAACTTTTCTTTTTTTTGTGGGCAGAGAGGAGGAAATAGGATTATAATCCAAACTTGTTTCACCTGCACATACCCCAAAGAATCATGTGTTGGAACACATGAACTACCCACTAGGTCAGCTCCAACAAATGCTCATTTAAAGTTCTCACACTCATAAAGAAAATAAATCTAGATTTACCGAATGCCTTTTTACTTACAAATGATAGTTAGTTGTGCACTCTGTCATTACTGGTTTAAGGTGGATTCCTTTTTTTTTTTTTTTTCACACAAGAACAATTTGATTAATGTAAAGCCACAAAAGAATACTTCTTGGATATATTGCTGAAGGAACTGAAACAAACAGATTTGTGTGTGTGTGTGTGTTGTAAACCACACTAGCCAATTGTGAGAATCTTAATTATAGACTACAGGCCGTGGGAAACAGGTTGAGGGTAAAGTTTCTGACTCAACCCTTATGCTGTGTAAGCCCTTCACATTTTTACAATGGTCTGTATTTTCACACACATTCTCATTAATTTATTTACATTGTTTACAAGAGTGAACATTATTGATACACCTTAAATATTAAAGTTTAGTGGTTTGTTTTAAACCTGCAACCCTAAAAATTAATTTTGAATTTTTCGTCTGCATACTTAATGGTGATTACCATATTTTTAAAAAATTTCAGTTAAATAACAACAAGAATGTTGATTCTCCTGTGTAGCACACAGGAATAAAAGATGCATGCTGAGTGGCATCAGTTTGCATCCACTGGTATTTATTTAAAGAAATGCAAATCTCCTTGTTTTTCTCTTACTATGTCATCTTTGATTTTCCTGAATAACACAACAACAAGTGTTTATAGGCTTCTTTTCTTTCTGTCTCATTAGATTCCTCTTATAATCTGTTTTCAGCCCCTTAACATCTGTGTAAAGACTTCTATTTTCTATATTCTAAGTCTTTCCAGGTCCTTTCAATTCAACTGCTTTATTCCTTCCCACTTACCATTTTTCCTTTCAAATCTTTCAATTTAGTGCTTCTGTTGTTTCCATATGTTAGCTCACTGATAAGACCCTTTATCATTCACTCATCTCTTTGACTCCTCATTTTATTTCTTTTTTTGACATCTCTTTCTCAGCATCTCCTCTCTTGCTTCGCTTCATTTGCTGCTGCATAGTTTTCTGGTCAAGTTTCTCCTCCAACTGATCTATTTCTTGTTCAAGTAGAGCCAGTTTAACAAGATCTGACTCACAATGGTCTTCATCCTCCTCCTCTTCCTCATATTCTTCCACTTCAATTCCATCCATGGTCTTTTGAAGCTGAGTCTTCACTTTGTTTAGTTCTAGTAGGCCATGTTGAAGCTCTTTGCAGACTTCTCGGAGCTTGGAGGCAAATTTGGTCTTGGCACCTTTGCGAAGTTCATTGGAGTCTTTGGCGAGAAAGAAGACATCCAGGGCGAGGAAGAGAGTGGACATGACCCCTGTGGTGATACTGACGGCCTTGGCGGCTTTGGCAGCACCTCCAGCAACACCTAGAACTTTCACAGTGTTGATAAGCCTATCTGTGTTTATCATAAGGGCTCTACCTGCTCGTCCACCTTCCTTCATCACATGCTTTATGTTACGACTAAGACTCGTGTTGACCACACTCTCAGAGTACCCCTTAAAATCCCATTCCTGTAGGGTGTTCATTCCTTCCTACATACACAAAAGAAAAAAATCACATAAATCAGACAAACAGATGGACTGATAGATCAACATACAGAGAGAATGATAGCCTGGCATACAAACATTTGACACACAAATGGAATGATAAACATACCTGCATGAACTCCAGACAATCTTTGATGTTACTGATCTCATTCTGGTAGCCTTGGATCATCTTCTCCACTTTCTTGCGATCCATCTTGGATTGAACCGCATCGGTGATGTTAGCTGTGGCTGAGGTGATGCTTCCAGCTGTTGCCACACTGATACCCACCGCAGTGACGATAGTGGAAGTGCCAAAGGTGAAGGGTGCCAAGATGAGTCCAGTAATGGTGGCTATGCCCCCTGCAACACTAGCTACACCTCCTCCAACAGCTGCACTCACAGTCTTCTTATGAAAGCTGTCAGCATTGTCTGCCAGAGCAAGCAACTCTAAAATATGATGTTGCAGAGATGCCCCACGCTGGTTGAACAGACTGACAAAGAGACGGGCGGCCCTGAACACACGGTCTGCAGCAGCCTCGACAGCCCTGACAAAACATAAAAAAAGATCAGTGGAGGCGATTAGACAATGATTTAAACTAAAATCCACATTTACTCACAGCTCCTCGTCGTCCTCCTGAAAATGTGCTGTTTCATTCCATTCACTCCAACCTGTCAAAAGTCAGTAAGTCAAATGAAGTTGCTAACAGTGATCTAAACTAGATATAGTAACAGGGATGAGGGACAAAGATTAACCAATCATCCAACTGATTAATTTTAGTCAACTTAGATTAGGAGACTAGTCATTTTTGAAAACATATAGTTTTGCATATCCATAATAGGTAATCAGGTCATTTGACCCAACTCACCCTCAACAGTTTTCCACCAGTCCATCAGGTCATCATCCTGTGAAAAGAGAGCAAGAGAGAAATAAAAGGTTAAAATAGATATCCTAATTAACATTATTGCATAATAATGAAACAATAATGATAATATACCTCATCTGTCTCTAAAGAATTTAAATCTGTTGGGTAGGCAGCCATCTCCAGTGGCAGGATTTCAAACGTACAGTCCTGTAACATTCAGAGAATAAGATATTAATTACTATGTGATGGCATAATAATGTGTCAAATAAGTAAAGGACTGCAATAAACTCCAATGTCCATAATGTACACTCATTCACATACTCATTGCAACAATAACTCACCTCATTTGTCCCCAGTTGCTCCATTTCCATTGGCTCCTCAATCATATCTTCTTGATCTGGATCCTATATAGATTTTAGAGTATGGCAGTTGTTTTGATGTAAAATATCAAGTGATATTTTACAAAAGTGTTAACACTACCTGCGTACTGGATGAAAATGTGGACATTCTAGGTAGAGTTCTCTTCACTCTAAATGACACAACCTGAAAAAATGTGAACAGCACATGAGTTACTTCAGAATGTGAACTGACACTGTAAATAATTTCAGGTGCAAACAAAAAGTCAAATTCTACTACTGTTTGTGACAAGTAGAATTATGGACTTCAATTTCCTACAATATTCCTGCCTATGTATGCCACTTTTGTGACCTTCAGAAGAGAAAACAAGTACTCCTCTATTTAGAAAGTGAGAGAGAGGCTTACTTTGTTATTACTGTTAGATAGTTTCTTGTCATGGTATTTTCTGGGTACAGATTTCTATCAAATAGAGGAAACAGTTCAGCATTTGTTTCACAACATCATCTACTTTGCAGGCAACTTATAATCTTTAGCAATTTGTTAAAGTACCTTTTCAATGCCAGTGTCCAAGAATTTATAATCCCAGTCTGTAAATTCACTGTGCTCACTTAGCGGGTCCTACATATCGGATAAACTGTCATTTTAATTTGATTAAAAATTGTATAAAATCTAAATACAGTAATAAGTAATGGAAGATGCTTTACCGTTTCAGCAGGAAAACGTAAGGCTGGTTTTGGGGAACTGCGAAAAGTGCCACTTAGCTTTGCTGAGTTATCCTGCACAAAAAGGACAGTTATTGTCAATAGCAGGTGACTAAGCAATTACAATAATATACATATATCTTACTATATAATATAAATAAAAGGTTGTGATAAGCACCTTTAAGTTGTTGTTGGAGAGATATAATAGATTGTCATTACAGGCCAGCAGTTTAATGTGTAACGGTGGGCTGTCCTACAACAAGAAAGCTTGTAACTATTGTGCATTATCAACAGGAAGGCAGGAGTAGCAATACAAAAAATATACAAATCCTACAGATAAATAAAATAGACAGTCATACGTTAATTATTTTTTGTTGTAGCAATATACCTCTTCAGAAGTATCCTCAGCTCCTCTAGGAATTGTTTTGTGAAAATTAAACAGGGAATTTCCCTCCTAATGAAATGAATCTGAGAGTTAGAATGACACATTGTGTGACTTTGAATTCATTATACATGGCCAATGTGATTGTTGTTACTGAACCTACTGCCATTGTGACTTACAAGATTGCCACTGCCTGAAAAATCGTCATTTTTCAATGCTGGTTCTTCCTGTAAAGAGACAGAAGACCAGCACATTATGCAAAGCTACAAGAATTATATCAAAAATTAGACAGTTTTGCAAAATGTAAATTTTAAGACATTAATTTAAGAATAAATGATTGCATCCAAGGCTGCAGTTTTGTCACACCGTGATGTTGTTGTTTTGTGTTTTGTTGTGATTGCCAGCTGAGAGTTCTCCATGTTGTAATGATGGCTCTTCCTGTTAAGAAAGAGAGGAAGGTAACATCAGACATACAGTATTTGTGAGCTAAACCAAAGACAAGCTTCAAAATTGCAGGTTGCATTATTCTGTGTAATGTGCAACATCAAAGCATGATTTTACTGACTGAACTGTAAAAAAAACTTGACCACAATTATAGCAATACATTTTATACAGTTTACTGTATGTTTTTGTGGACACAGGGTGGATCATCTGAGCTGTTGTGGTGTCCTTAGAGCACTAAATACTTATTTTTACATCCAAACATATTGTGTCATTACAAACCATGTGATTCACACTGGATATTCAGTCTAAGGTGTGATGTCATGTGATGTTAGGTGTACTGTAATCAGAACAAACCTTATAGCTGTGTTGGCTAGACAGACTGTCAGTGGTGGCAGTGAAGCCATCCTGAGCCAAATCTCTTATAAGTTTGCATTATCTTTCATATAAGATCATAATCGTTAGCTTAAAATGTATGTGCCACTCTACAGGCATCTCATTTGACCATGAGATTCCTCTCCTGAGGGTTTGGCTGATTTGTGGTCAATTTCACTGAGGAAGTCTCTTGCCTCCCCCTAGTGGTAAAAAATGGTACAGTTTCATGGCCTGACACTAACTGTGTGATGTAATGTCATTTTTATCTGCAAAGCATGTAGGCCTATGTAAGACACAATGGATGAAAATAGCAGCATTCTGGTACCTCAGTGCTGTTGACTCATGTTCAGGTCATTTGAACACTAATAACTGATTATAAATGACTATATGAAATAGCTTCAGTTGTCTGTTATGAATAAAAATATTGGCTTAAATTGACTATTTTAATGTCTAAAAGCTCCACCAGATGTTTTACCTCTTGTGCAGGGAGTCTCGTCCATGTTTTACTTCTTTTAAACAACCGGCTGAAACTGGCAACGTTCCCCTGATAAATGAAGACAATTTGCATTCTATAAACATTTTCATCATTAAAAGTGAAAACTATGAATCGGATATAGATTTACACCATTTATGATCAAAGTCAAGTTTATAATAAGACGACAGACCTTTGGGTTATCGTTGCCCGATGGATGATCATTAAGAGCCGACAGTTCACTTTCAGTTAGCTTGTTCTGGGAAAAGATTAAATTATTCTTCTCAGAAACATGCCACTACTATATTTACTGTATAGATTCTACATATTACTAAATCAGATTCTTCCTTGCAATCTGCCTATATTTCAAAATGTTATTTATTGTAAAGCACAATCGATGCAGATTCAGAACAGTATTCTGAGAAATCAAAACATTACATTAACTCTCAAGTGCATTAAGACAAAACATACATTAGCTTTACATACATTAACCTTAATTTTGCTGTTCTCCAACAGACCATCATTATTGCTCGTGAGTTCACCATTCTCATCCTACAGAGAAAAAAAAATAGTCAACTAACCGTTGCAAATGAAAGCCTAGATATTATGAGAGTCTAGTTACATAAAACTAATTACCTTAGTGTGAAAGCTTCCTGTTCCTACACCCTTAAACATGTACTGTCTCGCCTCAGATGAGCGCTCAACTACGTCTGAAAGCCTGGACATTGAATCTGCTTTTTTCTATAGCACAAGCAGAGGAAAAAACACACCACAAAACACAAATTGGAATGTCATTCATATATGTGGTTGCTAAAAAGTATTTGCGCATTTAAGTGTGTTATACAATGACATATGATATTGCTCACCTTAATGATCTGCTTTTTTCACACCTATGGAGGAATATTCACCATTAGTGAAGTAAATTATACTTAGAAATCCATTAATGCAGTTTATTTTTTAAATATCATGCTTTGAAATTACCTTGAAAGCACATAGCTTTTTTTGTATTTTCTGAAAAGCCAATCTAATTAGCTAATCTTTACAATATTCTCATATTATTTAGAATCATTCTAAAATATTGTGCCTTTTTTTGCTAACATACACAGTCAATGTCTTACATTTACACATAAACCTATAAAAAGAGTTTTCTCTCGCTTTGATTTTCTTGCTCTGTGTCATTCACTGGACATTTTCTGGGGTGGACTCTTCTATTTGGGATTCATGTCCATGGATGTTATTCTGTCAGACCAGGCCCACAGAGAGTAAAATTAATTATCACAACCAACTTCTTTCACAGATTATGAAGAAATGGACAATCATCTCCGGAAATGTTTTAGTGGTTCATTAAATAGTTCATGACTTCCTTTTAAATATCTATAGTTCAAATAATTTCCATAATCACTTCCATAATAAATGCTTAATATACATATTAAATGCTTAGCCTTTTTTTGCTTTTTCAATTTTTTACATAATCTTCATGTTCTTAATTTATAGTAAAAATGTGTTTTTCTTTTTTCTCTCTTTATTAGACACCGTATTAAATGTATTATACAAATAAACATACCTTGCCTTTTCATGTCATAATTAAACAGGTACTGGAAACATTTATTTCCTGAAATGCAACAGACATTCATAATCAAATCTCTTGTCAACATTATTAGACCTATCTCACAGTCAGATAAAAAAAAAAAAGGTCAAAGAAGTCTATATATTCTTCCACTATTTTGTGGACTATTTGTGATTAGCTGACATAAAGCATTAATGGAGTTAGGTTGACTAAATTGTATTTTGTGTTTTGAGACTTCTGAGAATCTACTTACTCCCCACTTTTTTGTTTTTAATGTTAAAAATCCATCAATTATTTTAGCAGTGTCATGTATGACAAAGAGTGATATTTTATTATCATATGACTGTCTCCTTGCCTCGTATAACCACGTTACCTCATTTAGGGGAGGTCTGAGCTTCCTGTTTCAGTTTTCCCTCTGGAATCACAATTGCACTTCTCCATTTGTAACATAAGAAAAAAACCATGTTTACACAATGTATCATGGTAAAATAATGTAAACTATAATTATGAAGCGTTACTCAGGCAACACTGCACAGGAGTGCACTGTAAAACAATCCTCAGAGTCAGGAGCGCCAGACACTGACATGATTCATGATGACAAACAACTGCAAACAGTAGGCTACATACGCGTCAACGCCTCGCGTTCCAGGCGCTTCATTAAACGTTCGTTAAGATGCGCTTTGGTTTGCTCACTTTTTATTATTTTATTTTCAAACAACAGTCGAATTATTTTTCTTTTTCGAGCTGACAGCTCGTTCTGTCGTTATTGTGGATTTTTCTAGTCTCAGAGAAAGCGTCTGTTCTGAAATGACACGTTGCGCGGGCGAGACAAACACAAAAATCTCTTACCGAAACATAATAGTTTATTTAATAAACATTACAGAACTGACGATCGTGACGATATTTCACCGTACTGTTTTGCCTACCTTAGGTTCCCATGCGTACTTCTAGTCTTCTACAGGGAAACGGCCTGTCAAAACTTTGTCAAGCTCCGCCCGCCGCCGGTTAATCTGTGTTGAGTAAAGACAGCACAGCGGGGCGGTTGAGCAGGGTACTGTGACGACGGTGAATCATATCTCTTCACTTCCACTAAACAAGTAACAAGTCATATTTGTTACTTTTTGCCCAGGTACTGAGTTTTATTATAACAAATTAACCTGTTTTTTTTTGTTACATAAAGGTCACGTTAAAACCGCCTTGAAAACTTTTTAGAAAACCCATAAAAGTTATTGGAGAATAAATACAAAATGAAATAAGCACAACCTACTGCAATATTCACTGTGTGAAAATATATTTTACACAGTTGTGGTGACATTTCAACCATCAAAAATGTTGACACAGACAGACAGACAGATAAGATATGTGTATCAGTGACATAAATATTGGGCAATGGTAAATTTGCAAGTAATTAAATGTAATAAATAATTAACTAACTAATGTTCTTTATCAGGTTGTTTTACAAAATACAAAATAGCCTTATAAAAGCAGCAAATATACCCTAACAAGCAGTGGATATAAAGTCATAAAAACAAAATAAGATCCCGAATTTCCTTTGCTGTCTAATAAGGAAAGTCAGTAGCTATAGTTCTAGAACCATATAATTTTTTTATATATATCATCTAGTCTGAAAGTAAAAAATAAACTCAGGGGAGTGTTTACAGAGCTTTTCAAGATGGTTTGTCTTCTTTCATAGTGGTGGTCAACCGCAACTCATCTCGGATTATGTTAAATTCCATCAAGCCCTCATGCAGCTGATCTGCCACCTCCCGCAGTGGTTCCGGCCGCGTTGGCTATCTGCATCACACGCATAATCTCATTGGCATTGGTGAGAATAGCTTTGCCCGCCATGGCGCCATCCTCGTAGATATTGTTTAAACAAGGGAAGTCTTGATTATATGCATGCTTCTTCATCTTATTCCGGTTGAACTTGCTTAGGTTTGTAATGCCTTGCTTGATAAACTTCATGCATTTGTTAAGGTCAGCCATCTTCGCCTGGTAGTCTTCCACAATGCGCTCCACCTTCTTACGATCCAAAGAGTTGTTGACGGTACTGGATATCCCAGCAGATGCAGAGGTAAGACCACCTGCCATGGCAACACCCAGACCAACCGCAGTGACGATCAGAGAGGTTCCCATAGTGAAAGGTGCTAAGATGAGGCCAGTTATGGTAGCGATGGTCTGGTGTACTCCTCCCAAACTGCACTTGTGAGCCCCATGACTGTGCAAATGCTCATGTGTTTCTTGTTGAAGGCAGACACAATGAGTCCAGGCCACCACAATGGCATGATTCAGAGGTCCGATTCACTGGCTCTCTTGCCACAGTCCTTCCTGCCCGTTCTGAGAAAGTTGTTAACACACGTATCAGCCCTTTGCCACCTTTTTCACTGTTAACAAGTGTGTGTACAACAAAGCCCTGTGAGATTCCCACTCAGTATGCTGAATATGCTTGTGCTCAGGTCAAATTCTCATTACTTTGTCGATGGTCACATGACACTAGATATTGACAAATGGGATGTCGACTGGCCTTCCCGACGCCTCACTTTCTGTCTGACGTGTCAATCTACTCCCCTGCTCTCGCTCCTTCTTACACCTTTTTGGGCATGCCGGAGGGAAAATAACTAATAAGTATCATGTCTAGGGATCCCAGGATGGCGAGGGCTACCTTCTATCATAACCATGTGATAACGAATTTCAACTTCATCACGTCCCGTGTGTATTTAGGATGTACATTAAGTGAAGCTAGCTTTTGGGGTGGTGTGCGTTCCGAAGAGTACTAACAGGTGCGTAAAAGGGCCGTGCACGTCTCCACTAGGGCCGTCCATTCCCCCACCCAATCCAGGGCTGAGGGCCTTTCAAGGCTGGGATCCGACCTGTGCCGCGCTGACAGACATAGCTCTAGGATATCACTAGAAAATTTCGTGTGTTAGAAAAGCAAAGTGCACTGCATGTGTCTTCTTAATCTCCCTCCTTAGAACCCAGACACTCCGCATCTTTTCTCGGTGTCACTAAACAGAACTCATCCCAGCCGAGGTGCCCCATGAGGAGACGCCTGGGGCTTTGAGTCGTATGGGGGAAAAAACAACAACAACAGAAAGTAGATTGGACAATTACGTGTAAAAGGGAACTTGAAGGGAAAATTCCATTGCAGAAACCAACAGAAATTGCAGAAGTTGTGAGTCAAGTAGGAAGGTAGTGTGTTTGTGTGGTTTTGTTTTTTGTAACAGATTGCAAAAATCACTATTTGGTGTTGTAAGCTGATTTTTTTTTTTTTGCTTGATGAGTAAAAAAATAGTAATTGTTAATTTTTTAATCAAGATGCAAAATAATAGAAGCACAGAATGCTTGCTTTAGAGACACAACTTTTCTTATTAATGTTTGCAGACATATAGAATTCCACTTTTTTGTGCAACTGTTAGGCAAGCCAATGCATGGCTCATTTATTGTCACCTGACCTGTAGCGTAAAACAGTTTATGAAGGCTTCTGTGGGTTTTTATATTTAGGATACCACATCTCTCAGTTCTCATTCTTTGCCTGGTTGAGTCTTGTTTTCAATGTCACAAGAGTTATTGATTAAAAGAACTGCTAGGACATTACAGCACCTCTGCAAGGTCACTGCCACTGTCTCCATTTTGGTTTCCATTCTTCTGAGTTGTTTTGTTCTGAAATAACAGCACGGTTTCATTAACTAACAACTGTGAGCATATTAAAAAAGTAAACATGTAAAAATGTTTACCTTTGCTGCAATCTGGGGCATAAATGGATTTCTGGGTTTCTTCTTTTGTCCTTTTTGCTGTAAAAATGTCATATGGTTTAAAGCTGTTCGACTGGGATGAAGTCCAGATCACCTGTTTTGGTTCTCTGAAAACATGCAATGTTAAGGCCATCAGAATTTACTCAAAATGGTAAAATGGGTGCTTACTTTTGGATTCTCCTCTTCTCCAGGTGTCTCAGCCACTTTGTCAGACTTCTTTTCCATGATTTCACTGCTAGTGTCCTGTAACGATGAGTAGAATGCATATAACCCTATGATTCAGAAATTACTTTAAAAGTGTTTATCTGGCCTATAATCTGTATTTATGAAAAAAGTGCAGATTTACAAAACAGAAGTGCCATTAAAAAAACTTTAGTTAACCTTTCATGTTTGCCTGACAAAACAGCACAATTTGCTGCATGTTTCAGACAAGTATTTAAATTGTAGCCTCACAATTTGCTTTGTTATTGAACTACTTTATTCGACCTCAGCTGGATGATCTTATACAACAATTTGAGTCATATTCCACCCAGCATTCTGATGTGCATGTGTCTACTTGCCTTTTATCTTTGGTTACTGCTATTTAGGCTATGCCAATAAAAAAATCTAAAAGTATTGCTGAAAAAGCCCAAAGGTATGCTCAAAGAACAGCTTCCATACCAAGCTAGACTTGCACAAGATTCCTAAACGAACAGCAGCAACTTCACCAGTCTGTTACAACATGTTTTCAATTAACCTCAAAGTTTAGGGGTAATGTCTGTACATATAAACCTAATCGAGTGTTTAAGTCTTAAGCCTTTTTAATAAACAAACAACACAGGAATGTCACAAGACATACATCGACAATAAATCAGATAATAATTTTCAAATTAATAAATAATACGTAATTTTTAATTATAAATATTATAAAAAGAATAAAATAAAAAGCAAAAGCAGTTACATTTTCTTTACATTAGAAACCAGTGCAGAGATGAAACTGTTTATTTACCTGCTTATATGTTGGTTGGCTCTCAACATTAACCAGCTCGTCTGTATCTAATCCAGAACCTGTATCCTTGGTATAAAAGAGAAAAGTGCATTTTTGACAATAAGCATTTGATTAAAATGCCCATGCCTTTTGACATTGACTGGATTAACGGCAGTCCTAAGAGCCACCCAAAGATGTAATAAATCTGAGCTGTAATATATGTATTTAGCCGGCAAATAATTTACAAAGTTGCATCTTTAAAAAGCAATGAATGCCCAGCCCACCTGCATAGATTTTGACTGTTTATCCTCAGGTTTCTCACAGGGCTCCAAGGACTGTTTTGTTTTTTCCATGCCCTGCTGGGGAAGCAGATGTCTTCCTATTACAACATGTTTTATCACCTATAAGAACTAGTGAAATTACAAAAAAAGATCAAGTATGTGGAACATTAAGTAAGGGTTAACTAACACACAACACATGGAGCATGCAATACATGTCAGTGTGTCAGTAAGTGAAAGTGAGAGGGACAGAGTACAGACATATAAAAGGCAGACAAGGTAAGACTTACTTCAGTAGTAGAGTGATCGCCACAGTTGTCATCAGTTTTAGAAAGTTCTGTGTCCATTATTAGAATGTCCTAGTAAATGATCAAGAAAGGACTGAGAGTCAGATGAGCAAAAACAGGAATATTAAACACTCATTGATGTTGCGGTCATACCACATGCTGAAAGTTGTCTTTGAACTGAGAGGTCATCCTAAAACAGAAAGAAAAAGCTTTTTTTGTTGAAAAAGGACCTTCATGAATCAACATTATATGCTGCAGGGCAGAACAGACCCCAGATCAGCAACTTCAGGAATGATAGAAGTCAGTAGGCTATATGCTCACCAAAAATACAGTAAAAAAAGAATAATAATATTGTGAAATATTATTATAATTTGAAACAACAATTTAAAATGTGATTTACATGATTTGGCAAAGCTGAATTTTCATCAGTGTTAGGCTACGTGATTCTTCAGAAATGATTATAAACTCAGTTTATTGTCAGATTATAAACCATAAAACACCAAGAGACATGTATGCACTAAAACCGCTTCTGAAATTCTGGCATACCTAGGTAAAACATGGATATATTGGGGACAAAATAGAGGTGACAGCAAGGGTATTTGAGAAATGAAATCAAAGTAACGGCTGTTAGTCAGTCCTGCTGCCTCATGCTAATTTGTCAACATCAACAGAGTCAAGGCAAATCACGGGATTTAACGTTAACTTATAACAAATACACGCATGCCTGTTCCGGTCTTTTCCTGAATATGACAGTGCTTTCCCACCATACATATTCAATTTTGTATAATTTGTTAAAATAAACGGCACAAAAAAGTTCGAATAACAAGACATGCCCTAACGTTACTTACCACACACTTCCCAGAGAAAAAAATGCCTTAAAGGAGCAGGGCGAAAGAGAAAAAAATCTGTGGTCTGTCTATGAAATGAAAAAAATATACAACTGTAGGCTAATACTGTAAACTGTTTCCATGGTCTTTTCTATTAATGTTCATCAGTACTTATGTCTTGCAGTGTAAAGTAGCGAATGTTATTAACTCCGCCCTTTCTTGCCGTGTTTGTTGTGTCTGTAAATCCATGGACGGCAGTCAGGTGCTGCTAGTCAGGCTTTCTTCACTCAGAGACTGCTGGTCAGATAGTGTGTGTGTGTGTGTGTGTGTGTGTGTGTGTGTGTGTGAGAGAGAGAGAGACGATGAGCTGCAGAGAGCAGAGATAGGGGGGAGCGGAGAGAGAGAGAGAGAGAGAGACCTACTTAACCATTATTTTGTTAACAAATTTGTACCAAAAATTGAGTTATTCTCCGGGAAAACCCGCATTGTCTTACTGGTGATGTTGGTCTACCAGCATGGTCTTGTTTGATTTTTTTTTTTTAGCTCATTACTTTGTACACATTTATGCAGCCAGTACTTAGCCTACATAGCCTTAGGTTATTTCTAAGTTTAAATTACTGAAATAGAAGCAATGAAATAGAATGTCAAGGAGTTCTTTAAGGGAAGTGCATTAGTACATTAACCCGCAAGAAAAAAAATCATCATGGAATAACACAAAATAGATATCATTTTAAAGCTTAGAGTCTGAGCTTTACACTGCATGCAGGGGCGTATACGCAGCGGACGGGCATGACGGGCATGACAGAATAAGGCCCGACCACTCTGATGAAAGGCCAGTTTATTATACAAATATAATATTTGTTAAATAATTGTTTAATCTATTTTAACACAATTAGATAACTATTATAACATCTCAAATAACTAAAGTAAATAAAATGTGTTTCTAGAACATTTTTATAGAAAATGTTAGAAAAACAGCAGCAATGCATACGAGGGAACCGGTTCATCCTGTGAAGCCGTGAACATTTTTATTAATTTGTATATATATACATTTTGTGACTGACGCTGGCGATTAACTGCACCTGTTTCCTAATTTGTAGGCCTATTAATTTAAATAATTGAAGAAAAAAAACATCACAAAAATGACATTTCTGATCACCGAATCGTTGAACTGTGTTGGTAACGACGGAACTTGCGACCATAGTTGGCTAACGATGCTTTTGGGAAACGCGCCCCAGTGCTGCCTAGTTCCTCTAAACCGGAGTGTACAGCCGGCGTGCGCCCCCGAGCGATGAAAAAAAATAAGCATATTTTTCAAAATCACTGCATAGATCAAGAAAAAAATAGGTGACATTTGAAAGCTTGGAGTCTGACCGTTGCAATGCATGTAGCCACTTTGATTAACTCCTAAGTAGTGCTGAGTTATTTGCTGTTAATTAGAATTTTTCCCCCCATAATTTATGAAAAATATTTTTTGTGCCATGTACTCTAATATGTCAGAAGCATACAGCTCAGACAGTCATGTGCCATTTGAAAGGTCTCATCGAGTAGAATAAAAGTAGTATAATTGATTGGGGCTTTGACTAAACTTGAGTGAGGTATTACTTCAAATTCAAAACAATTTCAAAACTGTGAAGGGCTAAGAGAAGGGCTACCTTGGTTCCAAATGCTGTAACTTTTGATTACTTCACCACAAACTTTAATTCACATACAGCACATATGTTGGGGAACATCACCAAAAAAATAATTTTTCTCCTATCATATTTAATCCTAAAAAAGTACAAATTTATACACTACTGTATGTGGGGTATTGATTGAAAGAGACTGGATGGATTCACAGTATAATGTCATTGTGATATAGAAAAGAAAACAAAATATGGGCACAAAGGTGAAAATACAAAATTAGAAAGGCAAACACAGGCAACCCACCTCAGCCATTAATTGACGACATGGTCCACAATAGTGGCCCTTATTTAATCTGATATGTGCCTATGTCCTTGGCCTCTTCTGCCTTTTCCTCTGTACCCTTCCACCATGCATCCTTACTCCTCTTCCTCTCAGCTGTTGATCCGGATCATTTCCTGGATGTTCATCCATTGTCAGAATTTGTAACTCTTGTGTTGTCCTCTGTCTATATGCTTTCCAGTTGAAGGCTCATGATGCACCTTTGAGCCATTTCAGAGAACTGGTTTATAATTTGTTGATCTACATTCTCTTCATTAGTGAAAGTCAAGATTCACCTCCACAATTCATGGCAAATTTACAAAAAGTTTAATAGAAATGTGTAGAAAATATGCTTGACAGTTTATGACAATTAGATCCATCATTTTACATTTAATGACTTATACAATGAACTAATGACTAAACGTTTTGAGTGGTAAGACTATTACACAGAGAACTATATAATACATTTTAAGCAACATGACAATAGCAACTGATAATGTAGGAAACAGACAAATGTGCATAATCAGTTGCATGAATGTACCAAAGCAATCACAACTGGTTCAAAAGAATGAGAAACTGCTTTTATTTGTGCACATCAAGTGACTAGACCAGGGCTGTCCAAACTCGGTCCTGGAGGGCCGGTGTCCTGCAGAGTTTAGCTCCAACTTGCCTCAACACACCTGACTGGACGTTTCTATGCCTAGTAAGAGCTTGATTAGCTGGTTCAGGTGTTTAATTAGGGTTGGAGCTAAACTCTGCAGGACACTGGCCCTCCAGGACCGAGTTTGGACAGCTCTGCACTAGATAATGTGGAGGTTGAGCACGTAGTTTTGAGAAGTCAGTTCTGAAGAGAAAGCCCAAAGTGACTGAGAAAAACTAATGCTGAATGTGTGGGCTATACCAGCAGATGATTTATTTCCACCAAACATAAACATCCTTGAAGAACTGGGGAAAATAAAGATCACGGAAACAAGGATGAATCTATGGAGAAGGAAATGGGGCGACTAAGAACAGGAAATACAGGTAACGTGACACTGTTTACAAATGTGTTTAAGTACCAAAAAGTTTCCTAGACACAGATTAATAAGTCCTAGTTTTTTTGTTTTAGTGTTAACATAACTAGCACTCATCCAAAACATTGTGGATTTTTCAAAAGTAAATCACTACCGTCCATGTATGCACTTAAGTTAATGATTATTTTAACACAAACAAAGAAGCTGGAGGACACAGTCAAAATGGATTAACTAAAAGAAAATGAAGGTAACAATTGATTACAGTTTTGTCAGACAAATCTCACATATTTAGGCTACATTTATAAACTGATGATACATGTGGCAACTTTTTTTGAGCAACATTGCTTGGGCACTTTCCCCATGGAGAACGGGTAACAAATTTCTATTTGGATATTTTAGCTCAGTTGTAGGCTCTGTGTCTCACCTGGTTGCCCGTTGATGGCAACATTCTTCAAGTGCCCGGTGTATCATCAGCCTCACAAATGCTTATGCTTAATCTAAAACAGCATTACCATATAAAACTCTGCTGTAACTTAAATAACCACAAACATTTAGATATTTAAAATGTCGATTTTTGTCATTTATATTCATTTAATTTTTGAAACCCTAACGTAGTGCTGTTTATAAAGAATTTCAGTTATTTACTTTTTTATTGAAGGTAATCCTTTAAAAGAAACCTAGTTAAATCCATATGACGAGTGGGGCGGGGGCAGTAAGTGATAATGCACGACACCTGCGCCACTCACCGGGCTCGAGTCCCACAGAGGAGCTCCGGAAGGATACATTATTGTATTATTTAATTAAAAATTATTTACTAATAAAATAAACAAAACTAAATAGGACAGCCCCCCCGGAAGACGGCCGCGCACAAACAAAAACAATAAATCAGAGCCTGGCCCTTTCGTCTTGCACTGTCGTCACTCCTCCTTTTATCCTTCCATAGCTCCTCCGTGGGACTGGAGACCGGTGAGTGGCGCAGGTGTCCTGCATTAGGCCTATCACTTATTCCACCGGCCTTGCTCCGTTCCCACGGCTCTTGGCCCCGCCCCACACGTCACAAAACATATATGATGTTGTAATCTAATTTAGCCTACATATTTTGTCTTATGCCGAGTTCACACTGCACGATTTTCAAACTCGTCAGATTGCCGTTGTTTTCACACTGTGTGACTAACTGTGGTAGCATTCAGTTGCTGCTGTGTTCACAATGCACGATGGATCGGCGACAGGGGGTTTCACACTGCATTACTTCACAATAGGAAGAATCGCCGACAGCTCTGTCTGGTCCGCAAACTATGTTTCACAATAAAACACATGCGAGAAGTGATAAGGAAATAACTCGAGAACCCGTGTCAGACAAGAGTTCTCGTGAGCAAGACCGAATTATTAAACAAAAAAAAAAAAAAAATATATTATAGATATATATATAGCCGCAAAGTGTTCTGTGAGCTGATTTCCAGCTACAAGGAAAAAAAGAAAAAACTGATTATGCAGGAGGGAGATGCGGGGAACAGGGATTGTGTGTTCTGCAAAGAGAGTTGAAGGTAAATAATTTTGCAGTAACTTATGCTGATATTGTGGCTGGTCAAGCAAAAGTTTGTGCTTGTTTCTGTATGATATAACTGTTCATATATCTATTAAAATACTAATATTCTGGTCTATAACTCCTCCCCGAAATTCCCTCTGCCCTGTATCTTGGTCTCACATTGGCTGTAGGTCATCACCGATGTAGTTTTCAGTCAGAAATCATTGCAACAGTGATGTGATTGAGCCTCCAGATATTTAGCATCGCCAAATAAGTTGCGGGCGTCGGTGAGTGTCGGCGGATTCCAGATGTGGTCTTTGATTCATTCACACTGGTGATTGCACTCGCCAGTGAACGAGCACGATTTGCTCTCGATTTCTGGACATTTGTTGGCGATTTCGCAAACATGTCGGCGAGGCGAGGGAAAAAATAGGGCTAAATCGTGCAGTGTGACTCGGCATACTTTCAAAAGTTTTATCAGTTCAGGTTCGTCTATACCACAGGTATATGTCGAACGTCACCTGACTAAACCCGGAAAACAGGTCTCATCGCTTCCACTTGTCGGAGAATGTTTTAACAGCGTATTAAATAATAGCGATATCTATGAACTTTTAATATAATCAGTTAAACTAGCTAGCTGTTATTTATTGTTGACGTTTTATAAAAAAAATTATATCTAAATGTTAGTGAAAAGAATAAAAATTAAAAAACTTTTAGATATCAGTCCGCATATGTGATGGACATTGGTTATGATCATCATTGGTATTTACTTTGAA
This sequence comes from Sinocyclocheilus anophthalmus, assembly GCA_018155175.1. Taxonomy (NCBI): domain Eukaryota; kingdom Metazoa; phylum Chordata; class Actinopteri; order Cypriniformes; family Cyprinidae; genus Sinocyclocheilus; species Sinocyclocheilus anophthalmus. The sequence goes on along the minus strand of JADLZN010005650.1, from coordinate 1,009,742 downwards.
GGCATCTTGAGTAAAATTGTTTCATATTTAACTAAGCATATGCAAAACTCTTGAACCGGAAGCGACGAGACCCGATTAACAGAATACGGATGTCTGTTGCGCATAACTACGGTGGCCGAGAGAGCTCAACACACTGCAACTATAGAAAACATATGCAAATAGAAAAAGCACCAGCAAATAAGAAAACATCTTCATCAGTTTGACAACACACCCGTTGCAAATCCTCACAACACATGCAAATGAAGAAATGTGCTGCAAATCCTCACAACACATGCATATGAAGAAACGTGCTGCAAATCCTCAAAACACATGCAAATGAAGAAACGAGCTGCAAACCCTCACAACACATGCAAAAAAAGAAACACGCTGCAAATCCTCACAACACATGCAACTGAAGAAACACGATGCAAATCCTCACAACACATGCAAATAAAAAAACGCGCTGCAAATCCTCACAACACAAACAAATAAAGAAACAAGCTGCAAATGCTCACAACAATGCAATGAAGAAAAGCTCTGCAAATCCTAACAAACAATGCAAATGAAGAAACGCCTGTGCAATCTCACAACAACGCAATGAAGAAAGAATGAAACGAGCTGCAAATCCTCACAAAACACTGCAATGAAAGAAACGGCTCTGCAAATCCTCACAAACACTGCAAATGAAGAAAAAGAAAGAAAAGAAAAAACGAGAGCTGCAAATCATCACAACACATGCAAATGAAGAAACGAGCTGCAAACCCTCACAACACATGCAAAAGAAGAAACGCGCTGCAAATCCTCACAAAACATGCAAATGAAGAAACGCTGCAAATCCTCACAACACATGCAAATGAAGAAAGAAAACGCTCTGCAATACTCACAACCATGCAAATGAAGAAGAAAGAAACGCTGCAAATCCTCACAACACATGCAAATGAAGAAACGCGCTGCAAATCCGCACAACACATGCAAATGAAGAAACGCTGCCAATCCTCACAACACATGCAAACTGAAGAAACGCTCTGCAAATCCTCAAAACACATGCAAATGAAGAAACGTGCTGCAAACCTCACAACACATGCAAATGAAGAAAAGCTCTGCAAATCCTCACAACACACGCAAAAAAAGAAACGCTGCAAATCCTCACAACAAATGCAAATGAAGAAACGCTGCAAATCATCACAACACATGCAAATGAAGAAACGAGCTGCAAATCCTCACAACACATGCAAATGAAGAAACCTGCAAATCCTCACAACACATGCAAATGAAGAAACGCTGCAAATCCTCACAACACATGCAAATGAAGAAAAGCGCTGCAAATCCTCACAACACATGCAATTGAAGAATCTGCCAAAACACTACTCACAGCACATGCAAATGAAGAAACGCTCTGCAAATCCTCACAACACATGCAAATGAAAAAACGCTGCAAATCCTCACAACACATGCAAATGAAGAAAAGCTCTGCAAATCCTCACAACACATGCAAATGAAAGAAAGAACGCTGCCAATCCTCACAACACATGCAAATGAAGAAAAGCTCTGCAAATCCTCACAACACATGCAAAATGAAGAAACGCGCTGCAAATCCTCACAACACAAGCAAATGAAGAAACGCTGCAAATCCTAACAACACATGCAAATGAAGAAACGCTGCAAATCCTCACAACACATGCAAATGAACAAACGCGCTGCAAATCCTCACAACACATGCAAATGAAGAACCCTGCAAATCCTCACAACACATGCAAAAAAAGAAACACGCTGCAAATCCTCACAACACATGCAAATGAAGAAAAGCTCTGCAAATCCTCACAACACATGCAAATGAAGAAACACATGCAAATGAAGAAACGCTGCGAATCCTCACAACACATGCAAATGAAGAAAGACGCTGCAAATCCTCACAACACATGCAAATGAAGAAAGGCTCTGCAAATCCTCACAACACATGCAAATGAAGAAAGGCTGCAAAATACCACAACACATGCAATGAGAACAGAAACGCTGCAAATCATCACAACACATGCAAATGAAGAAACGAGCTGCAAACCCTCACAACACATGCAAAAAAAGAAACACGCTGCAAATCCTCACAACACACGCAAATGAAGAAATGAAACGTGCTGCAAATACTCACAACACAATCAAATACTGAAACGCGCTGCAAATACTCACAACACATGCAAATGAAGAAAAGCTCTGCAAATCCTCACAACACATGCAAATGACGAAACGTTGTCAAATCCTCACAAAACATGCAAAGAAAGAAAGGCGGCAAACCTCACCACACATGCAAATGAAGAAACGCGCTGCAAATCCTCACAACACAGGCAAATGAAGAAACGCTGCAAATCCTCACAACACATGCAAATGAAGAAACGCTCTGCAAATCCTCACAACACATGCAAAAGAAGAAAAGCGCTGCAAATCCTCACAACACATGCAAATGAAGAAACGAGCTGCAAATCCACACAACACATGCAAAAGAAGAAACGCACTGCAAATCCTCACAACACACGCAAAAAAAGAAACGCTGCAAATCCTCACAACACATGCAAAAAAAGAAACGCGCTGCAAATCCTCACAGCACATGCAAACGAAGAAACGAGCTGCAAATCCTCACAACACATGCAAATGAAGAAACGAGCTGCAACTCCTCCCAGCACATGCAAATGAAGAAACGCGCTGCAAATCCTCACAACACATGCAAATGAAGAAACGCGCTGCAAATCCTCACAACACATGCAAATGAAGAAACGAGCTGCAAATCCTCACAACACATGCAAAAGAAGAAACGCTGCAAATCCTCACAACACATGCAAATGAAGAAACGCGCTGCAAATCCTCACAACACATGCAAATGAAGAAACGCGCTGCAAATCCTCACAACACATGCAAATGAAGAAACGCTGCAAATCCTCACAACACATGCAAATGAAGAAACGCGCTGCAAATCCTCACAACACATGCAAATGAAGAAAAGCGCTGCAAATCCTCACAACACACGCAAATGAAGAAACGCGGGCAATTCCTCACAACACATGCAAATGAAGAAACGCGCTGCAAATCCTCACAACACATGCAAATGAAGAAACGCCTGCAAATCCTCACAACACATGCAAATGAAGAACCGCGCTCGAAAATCCCCACAACACATGCAAATGAAGAAAAGCTCTGCAAATCCTCACAACACATGCAAATGAAAGAAACGCTGCAAATCCTCCCAACCACATGCAAATGGAAGAAGAAAGAAGAAACCTGCAAATCCTCACAACACATGCAAATGAAGAAACGCTGCAAATCCTCACAACACATGCAAATGAAGAAACGCGCTGCAAATCCTCACAACACATGCAAATGAAGAAACGCTGCAAATCCTCACAACACATGCAAATGAAAGAAACGCAAACGCCTGCACTCTCACAACACCTGCAAATGAAGAAACGCTGCAAATCCTCACAAAACATGCAAATGAAGAAACACGCTGCAAATAGCACGGACCACAACGGAAATGTTTCATGGGGACCCAAAAAAGTGACGGACCCGGCTGGGATTTGTTTTGTGCAGTGGCTTTGCAGCGTGTGTGTTGTCAAACTGATGAAGATGTTTTCTTAATTTGCTGGTGTTTTTTCAATTTGCATGTGTTTTCTTAAGTTGCAGCGCGTTGAGCTCTCTCGGCCACCGTACATAACCCCTGTTGACCACACAGTAGTTTACACACCCTGATTTACAAACACATCTTTCTCAATACTGGAGATTCCCATGATGCAAACACAGGTAAGGCAAATCACTTCACATACTGTGAATATTCTAAGTCTTGAATGATGTAATTTTATTTTTTAAATTTTTTCATCTGATGCAGGAATTTTACAGCACCCATGAAGGGAGTGCATGTAGTCAGAGTTTTTTATCGGCTCTTCAAATGGAGTTTCTCTTATGCTATAGGAAAAGGAGATAAGATCAGTGTAAATCTCTATCCTGGATATTGGATTTTTGACAATGAACATCATCACAGCACCTTTAGTGGACATCTGCTTTTCCCCATGTGAACAGAAAATACACTAGGTTTACTCATTAGCATCTTTGTATATCGATCAGGGCTCAACGCTAAGGATTGTTTGTACTGGCCCGGTCGGGTCAGTAGTTCAAATTATTACTTGCCCTGCCAATATTTTCATTGGCCCTGCCACAAAAAAATAAAATCGTTGCTGTTATCATTGTTTTTAATCAATGTTATCTTGTATTCTAATAAATTAGCTTATATGACACCAATATTTAAGATACCAATTAAATTTTACAATTCTCAATTTCAATTTTGATACCACAGCAAAAACACTAGCCTAAGAAATATAAAGTTCATACTGAATGAACGAGCAAATGAGTAAAAGAATGATAGATATAGAGATAGATATATAGAGTGTAATCATACATTATTGTTTTGTAAATGTGTAAATTAATTTGATAATACATTTTAAGTCAATTTGATATGTAACATACTAACTGATACTTCAGTTGTATCACCTTTGTTTACGACACCTACAGTATGAGGCATGTATACATGTAGCTAAGTCTTTCTCTAAAGCCTTTGGAAATCAAAATAGGCCTATAAGATTTTATTTTCCACAGTAAAGAAGTTCACAAAAAATCCTGGTATATTCAATTTCAGCATTATGGTAGATTTTTAGCAATGATTGACCCTTATGTGTGTCAATGTGTGCCAAACGTAACCCATAAAAGCATTGTAGTAGTGTCACACTATTCCATTATAATGCTCTTTTACTGTTTTCTGTTTGAGTGTGTCACTGATCATTAATCTCTTCATGCAATATCAATAAAGAAAATTTGATCCAATAGAATTTATAACAGAACAATATCGAAAAGAGGAATTGGGCAAAATAACTGGGCAAAACCAATTCTCTTGTATTACCATTGGTAACTGGTATTACAAATGGTAACTATTTCTTTAAGGAAGGGAAGTTTAAATATTTGTAGTCCAAAGTCTGTCAGACAGTTCAATAAATGTTGTTAGGTTTTTGTGAGGCTATGAAAGTGATCACAATCTAATAATCACAGAGAGCAGCAAAGATGAAGATGGAAATTGGCATTTTATTGCTGTGTGTGTGGACCACACTGGCTCAGGATTTAATATCACCAACAATAGACATCCTTGCCGAACTCAAAAAGATTAAGACCATGGAGGAAAAGTTAAATGCTCTAAATGATGAAGTCAGGGAACTAAGAACCAAGAATGAAGGTACTGTATTTTTTATTTTATTTTCTAAACTGTCTGACCACTGGAGAGGCCAGTTGTTTCTTAAAGCTGATATAAAAAGGGTTTTTTCTTTTTCTTTTTTCGTCCCCAGTGTAGCTCTGACTACAAACATGACATTTAGGAAACATGCAAGGAGACTACATGAATAGCAATGATTGCATGAAAAGAAACATTAAAGTTTCTTCTCTTCACTTGCACATTTTCATCTCATCTCTTTTTTTGCAGAAAGGGCAAAAGTAGCCTTTTCAGCCTCACTGTCATCTTCAGCGGGCATCAAGTATTTTGGGCCATATGCAGAAGCAATCACTCTTGTGTACGAAAATGTATTAACTAACATTGGAAATGCTTATGACACCAATACAGGTACCATCACATTGGTCAAAGAAGTTTCAAACATGATGCTTCAACAATTTTCAACAACAAGTTTCTACTGTTATTAACAGGAGCCTTCACTGCACCAGTAAAAGGAGTTTATTTCTTCAACTTTGTGGTCTTCAATCCTTATGACATTTCAACCGGTGTGAAACTGTTAAAGAACGGCAATTTGGTGGTCGCAGCATCAGATAACCCTCCTGGGCAAGACACTGAAGACACTACATGCAACTCAGTTAGTCTTATTCTTGAACAAGGGGACCAGATACGTCTTCAGCTCATAGAGAACCGTCGTATCTACACAGATGCACTGAGACGCAACACCTTCAGTGGACACCTACTTTTTACTATGTGAAGTTTCTGCCCATGTAAATTTCTAAAGGATGTTAGTCCAAATACAATGTTTTATTCAGATGTAAAAAATCAATGCTTGGCAAGAAAAAATAAAATCCATCAAAAGTGACAAAAATACAATAAAGTTTTAATATAGCCTACAAAAATCCTTTAAATTTGGTACCATTTTCATTAATATTAAAACCTGTCAATGAAATAATAGAGCAGTTTGATGTGTAGACATTAACAATTCTTACGTCATAATAAAATTCCATGCATGTTACATGATATTGCTAGTAAAGGCAAGTAAAAGAAACATTAGGACACTACTGAAAAGCTAAAAATGAATCTCTCTTTAACATGATTGAACAAAACCGTGTTACTCAGTACCACCTACATGCTTTTAAAGGTCACATATTGAACACCTTTCTGGAGTTTTATTTGAGGTTTTGATGTCCTTAAGAATATATATTTGCGATATAAGTACCAAAAACCATCTCAATATATTTTTACAGCTCCTCTCTCAGGAGCTCAGCTGAGAACAGATGGATTTTGGCCTGTTTAATTAATATTCATTAGCCTCTCTACTGATTGGCCAGGCCAACCACAGGTAACTAGGGTCAGCGACGTCACAGCGCTAGCTGAAGGCAGCAAAACAAAGGGGAAACTCAACTGGAGGTGGCCTATTCAAACCAGCGCAGATACGGCTACCTAAGGAGCTTAAAATATCATCTTGTGTGATGTTGGGTGCCAGAATCAACGTAATACAGCCTCAAATTAGAAATCTGATCGCATATCTGCTGCCACTGCCAGACAAAAAACCGACGACAGCTGTGGTTAAATGCTATAAAACGAGCGGACTGGACAGAAACGATCGTCAAAAATGCTCGCGTTTGCAGCGCACACTTCTTATCAGAAAAGGTTCAATAAAATATTGTCTTTTGTTGTTATGGGTGCGTCTACAGATTTCTTGCTATATATGTTTCTTACATCTCACGACTATGTCGTGTATGAAATAATGTCTGTGTGGATGTGCGTTTTTAAACAAACAATGCCGATTATATATAGATTTTGTAATTGTATATACATTGTGATATTTTTTTTTTTTTTTTTTTTTTTTTTTTTTTTTTTTAATTGTGGCTGGAACAATAATGTAGCTGTAAAAATAGTTGCCTGCTGAAATTGAAATGTATATACATCATCATGACTAGATAGACACGGTGAGTTTGTCTTTACTATACACGTTAGATGTGATCCACCTCATAGTAACAATCCTGTCAGATCGTCCATCCTTTGAGTGACAGTGTAACAGGTTGACCGTTACACAGGTCGGCCGATCTGGTTTCGTGGTGAAAGTTAACCTTTTCGACATGTTTCCCTGTTGTTGTTGTTTGCTCAGCATGGGCATGGACACGAGGTTGTCTGGGGGTTGGCAAAAGGAGAGTGGGACGGTGGGCGGAGCTCGGGGTGGTGACTGAAGGCGGTGAATGTGTAGTTCTGACGTCAACTTTTTACGGAAGTCACAACGGTTCGTGAAAAATCACAGCTACTTTATGCAGGCTGTGTGCATTTGACTGTGGATTGACTGCTTTGAAACTTAAATGGTAGTTAAATAGCCCCTAGACCTCAGTTATCGTGAAAAAAGCCAGGAAATTTCAGTTTTGACAATATGGGACCTTTAAGTCACCTTTTTCTATTTATTTGGGATAATATCCAGCATTATCACAGGTTGGCTGCTGTCACGTCCCTGTGCATGGCTTACACCAATTATTGCTTCAAAATGTCTAAGGGGAAGTCGTGGCCTAATGGTTAGCGAGTCGGACTCATAACCCAAAGGTTGAGGGTTTGAGTCTCGTACCGGCAGGGATTGTAGGGGGGGGGAGTGAATGTACAGTGCTCTCTCCCACCTTCAATACCACGACTGAGGTGCCCTTGAGCAAGGCACCGAACCCCCAACTGCTCCCCGGGTGCCGCAGCATAAATGGCTGCCCACTGCTCCAGGTGTGTGTTCACGGTTTGTGTGTGTTCACTGCTGTGTGTGTGCACTTTGGATGGGTAAATGCAGAGCACTAATCCCGAGTATGGGTCACCATACTTGGCCACATGTCACGTCACTTTATAAATGTAGTTTTTGCAGTCCAGAGTCTGTTGATCTGTTTAAACAATTACGCAACTTGTGGTCTTTAAGACAAAGAGTGTTACTCAGCTGATACAACATTAGTAACAGACAGAACAGTAAATAATGTTGATTTTTATAACAGTTTTAATGCTCAATGTGTGGGCTATACCAGCAGATGATTTATTTTTACCAAACATAAACATCCTTGATGAACTGGGGAAAATAAAGATCATGGAAACAAGGATGGAATCCATGGAGAAGGAAATGGAGCGACTAAGAACAGAAAATACAGGTAATGTGGAATTTAAAAAAAAAATTTTTTTAAGAACAGAGAACTTTAATGGAGTATTAAAAAGTAACTGGTTTCCTATACACAGATTAATAAGTCCTACCATACATTTTTTTCCCAGTGCAATAGAATGTGGATTATTCAAAAGTAAATCATTGTCCATGTATGCACTGAAATGTTAATGATTGTTCATTATTTTAGCACAAACAAAAAAGCTGGAGGACACAAAGATCAAAATGGATGAGCTATTAAAAGAAAATGAAGGTATTTTGTCATTGACAAATCTCACATATTTGGGGTATATACATTTAAAAACAACCTATCAAAAATGTCAAGGCTTACAACTGATAAGAAATGTTTTTTTAAAATAAATGAATTAATTCTTATCTATTAAGGGTTATTATTATTTTAGCACAAGCAAAGGAACTGGAGACCATGCGTGGTACAACAAATGATGTAAAGAACAAAGTGGATGATCTAATAAAACAAAATGAAGGTAAAAATGTACAACCCTAAATTACAATTTTGCTATTTTCTATATATGTTTCTATACGTTTAGCCTTAACAGGGGGGGGGGGGGGGTGCAACTGGTGCGGTCGCACCTGAGCCTTGATCTAAAACAGCATTACCATAAAAAAGTCTGCTATAATTTTAATAGCCACAAACATGAAATGCTTAAATGAAAAAAAAATTAAATGTTGAATTTTGTGATTTATATTTATCTTTATATGTTCATTTAATCTTTGAAAACCCTAAGGTAGTGCTGTTTATAAAGAATTTCAGTTATTTATTTTCTTTATTGAAGGTAATCTTTAAAAAGGAAATCATTTCTAATGATGTAATCTAATTTGCATATTTTATGTCTTAGTTTCAAAAGTGGCTTTCTCAGTTTCTCTGTCGTCCTCTAATGGACCACACAGTAGTTTACACACCCTGATTTACAAACACATCTTCCTCAGTACTGGAGATGCCTATGATGCAAACACAGGTACATTAAATCACTTCATATAGCCTGTGAATATTTTAAATTTTAAATATTTTGAATATTTTGATTTAAGTTTTCTTTTTCGTCTGATACAGGAATTTTTACAGCACCCATGAAGGGAGTGTATGCATTCAGGGTTTTCTCAAAGGCCTACGGAAGTCAAGATAAAGCAGTTGTCGCAGGCCTATTTAGAAATGGCCAGCATGAAATTTCAACATATGCACGGCAAGACGGTGGTTTTATCGGCTCTTCAAATGGAGTTTCTTTGTTGCTGGAAAAGGGAGATAAAATCTATGTAAATCTCTATCCTGGATATTGGATTTTTGACAATGAACACCATCACAGCACCTTTAGTGGACATCTGCTTTTCCCCATGTGAACAGAAAATACACAAGGTTTACTCATTAGCATCTTTGTATATCAAGAGTGTAATTATATAAAATGTCCACATTATTGTTTTTTTTCTGTCTGTAAGACTGTGTAAATGAATTTGATAAGTAATGCATTTTACGTGAATTTGATATATAACATACTAACTAACTTCAGTTCACCTACATTTACGGCACCTACAGTATGAGGCAAGTATATGGCTAAGTTATACAAGGTCTTTCTCGAAAACCTTTGAAACTCAAAATAGGTCTATATGATATTGGTGTATTTTATTTTTCACATTAAAAACCTTATAGTGTACACTAAAAACTTTTTTTTTAGCATTGTGGTAGATTTTTTGCAATGTTACATATTTAACAATGTGCCAGATGTAACCCATAAAAGCATTTTACCAAAATAGTTAGCATACTGTGTCATATTATTCCATTAAAATGCTCTTTTACTGTTTTCTGGAGTCACTGATCATTACGCTCTTCATGCAATATCAATAAAATATAAATAAAGAGACTTTAATCCAATCAAATTTATAGCAGAACAATATGGAAAGAAGAACTGAGCAAATAATGTTTACACAATTAAAAAAAAAGTACAGTATTGTTTAATGGTTCATTACAAACAGTTGCCATGCTCCATTTTATAGTGACTGTCTAAAATAAATATTTCTTCAAAATGTAGTTTTTGCAGTTCAAAGTCTATTGGACAGTTCAAACAATTGCACAAGTTGTGGCCTTTAGGACTAAGACAATGGTAATTCTCTTGTATTAACTGGTATTACAAATGGTAACTATTTGTTTAAGGAAAGGAAGTTTAAATATTTGTCGTCCAAAGTCTGTCAGACTGTTCAATAAATGTTGTTAGGTTTTTGTGTGGCTACAGGAAGGTTATCACTATCTATAATAATCAGAGAAGCAATGATGAAGATGGAAGTTAGCATAGTTTAATTCCCCAAACTCCTGTTTCGTCTGTGGAAGATTCTGCAAGTTTTCTGGAGAAGGGGAAGAATCCCAGAGCAGTGGCGAGTAGCTGAAGGGGTATGGATCCCAAAGGAGGAAAACTCAACTCATATAGATCAGTTCCGCATAATCTCCCTGCTGAGCGTAGAAGTGAAGATCTTCTTCAGTGCTGTCTCCAACCGGTTATGCACCTATTCGGCAGAGAACACCTATATCGATTCGTCAGTACAGAAAGGTGGAGTTGTAGGTATTCCAGGCTGCTTGGAGCACACTGGTGTAGTGACGCAGCTCATTAGGGAGGCCAGAGAGAATAAGGGCAACTTATCGGTCTTATGGCTAGACCTGGGGCAAATGCATATGGTTCCATTCCTCATAAGCTGGTGCAGCATACACTAACCAGGTACCATATCCCCAGCAGAATTACAGACCTCATCAATGATTACTACAGCAATTTCAGGATGAGGGTCTATTCAGGAGCAACGACATCAAGCTGGCACAAGGTTGAGATTGGGATCATTACAGAATGTACTATTTCTGTCATACTGTTCTCACTATCCATGAATATGCTCACCAAGTCTGCTGAACCACAGTGCAGAGGCCCCACAACAAATTCGGCCCAGCGACTACCACCCATCAGGGCTTTTATGGATGATCTTACAGTCACCACAGAATCAGTCCCAGGATGTCGGTGGATTTTACAGGGCCTAAAGAAGCTAATGGAGTGGGCCCCTTTGCATTTCAAACCTGCCAATGTTTGCCTACAAAACCACCACTGGCTCTGCACCCCTTTATATAAATTCATTACTTCAGAGTTATGTGCCCTCTAGAAGCTTGTGTTCTGCAAGTGAATGACACATTATTGTGCCATCTCAAAGAGGCATAAAATCACTTTCACAGACTTTTTCATTAACTGTTCCCTTGTGGTGTAATGACCTGCCCAACTCAATCCGTAAGGTTTGGTTTCTGCCCATGGAAATTTTTGATGGTATGTTAACCCAAAAACGTAAAGTAGTAAAATAAACCTTTTTTTGAAGCTGTGGGGAAAAAAACAAAAACAAAACAATGCTTGGCAAGACAAAAATAAAAAAATCAAGCGAAAAAATAAAAATACAAAAATACAAAAAAAAATTTTAAATGTAGTAGCATTTTCACACACTGCTTTGTATTATTGTTTGTTGATTTTGTGTTGATCATTCATTAATATTAAAGGGGTCATATGACGTTGCTAAAAATAAACATTATGTTGTGTATTTGGTGTAATGCAATGTGTTTATGCGGTTTAAGGTAAAAAAAAACGCATTATTTTCCACATAATGTACATTATTGTTGCTCCTCTATGCCTCGCCTTTCTGAAATGTGTCGATTTTTACAAAGCTCATCGTTCTGAAAAGCGAGGTGTGCTGTGATTGGTCAGCTATCCAGTGCGTTGTGATTGGCTAAATACCTCAAGCGTGTGACGGAAATGTTACGCCCCTTAACATACTGTGATGCCATCTCCCGGCACGACGAGACAAAACCAATAAAACCCATTACAAACTAGGTATTTATTGCATCCAGTGGGGACATAATTACTGATTATAATGACTTATACTGTGTTTTTACACGTTGCGTGTCGCGCGACGTAAACATAAAACCATGTCTGCATTTGTGATCGGAGAAACGACAAACAACAAGTGCTACTCTACACTGCTTAAAAATCTTGCTTTAAATATATAAAAACTCTTTAAAAATAAAAAACTTACTTACAGGCTGTGAGTCAGAAGAGCCAGACTGTCCTTGCAAAGTTGGAAACAGCCCCACTTTATAGAAACAGCCTTTGAGCACAGAAGTATTGTAGGCTACTCTGCAGGTTCAGGAAACAATCCTCCATAAAATGCGCTGCACACACTCACACGCTCGGGCTAGATTTTTAAAGCACAGCGGCACGGCGGATTCAACGAAGGAACATCCGGCGGGCATTGCTGTTCTGTTGTAAGTAATCTTAAAGATTCCTAAATGCATCTACTTTCGGAAGGCCAAATAAAGTGCTTTTGCTTTCACACTGAAAAACACAGCGTCTCCCTGACATCGCTGCTTCAACACTAACTGCAGTTACAGAAACCACGCCTTCTTTCTCTGCGTGCACATTTTGGGCGCATTATGCAAATATTCCCACATTGTGACATAGACATGTGGGGGCTTGTTTAAATGAGGCGTTTTAGGAGGGCTTTGGATGAGTCTTAACTTTTATAAAGATATCTCTTTGGGTTTGAGACTTTAGGTTTCGCAACTTCAGGGATCTTATCTATGCACAATCATCTTGTAACACTCCAAAGAGAAAAGGAAAAATTTAAATCGCATCATAAGACCCCTTTAATAACTTCGTCCACGCCCTCCTAAAACGGCTCGTTCTAACACGCCCCCACATATCTACATCACTGTGTGGAAAGATTTGCATAACGCCACCCAAAAGAAAGAAGGCATAACTTTTATTCTCACTGTAGTATTGTTGCTGCCACCATGTCGTGAAGGCGCTGTGTGAGTCGTTTTGTGAAAGCGAAACTACTTTGTTTAGCCTTCCAAAAGAGGACGATACCGCTTTAGTCTGACTGGACGCTGATCCGTGTGGGGCGCTGAGGAAATACTACAATTTTGTGCTGTGGATCGCCGGATCGGCTTTCCGTGGACGAAGCGGAGTCCAGCCTGGGGTCGTCACATGTGGTTGCCACAAGCCCGCCGGATGCTCCTTCGTTGAATCCGCCGGTCGCTGCTTAATCTAGCCCGCCGTGTGTGATGCTGTGTGACGCATTTTATGGAGGACTGTTTCCTGAACCTGCAGTTCTGCATAGACTACAATACGTCTGTGGCACAAAGGCTGTTTTCTATAAAGTGGGGCAGTTAGCGGGGCCAAGTTCCAACTTTGCAAGGACAGTCTGGTGCTTCCGACTCACAGACTGTAAGTAAATTTTTATATTTAAAGAATTTGCCACAGATGATTCAAACGGTGTAGGGCTTGTTGTTTGTCATTCTCCGATCACAAATGCAGACATAGATTTATGTTTACGCGGCGTGATGCAACGATTAAAAAGACTGACAATACATTATAATCTGTAATTATGTCCCCACTGGTTGCAGCAAATGCTTAGTTTGTAATGGGTTTTTATTGTTTTTTTTGTCTCGCCGTGTCATCGCTTTTCAGACCGATGAGCTTTGTAAAAATCGACGCGTTTTAGAAAGACGGGGCATAGAGGAGCAACAAAATTACATATGTGGAAAATAAGGTGTTTCCCCCGTTAAAACCATATAAACACCATTTCATTACACAAAGACAAAACATAATCCTTTTTAGAACTTCATAGGAACCTTAAAGAGAAACATCTCTTTTACTTTATAATCTGAAGAAATTCTGTGAAACAAAGGTTCTTCAGATGTTAAAGATTCTTTATGGAACCATTTAGACAAAAAGGTTCTTCTATGGCATCATGAAGCACCTTTATTTTTAAGAGTGTATATTAAATTTAAATATCCAGTCAAAATCTTAACAATGTTACAAGGCCCCTAGATTGTGCTCTGGAGTCACTGATCTGAATAAAGCATGAATAAAAAGACTGATTAGAAATAGAGTGAAAGCTTTATTCAACAAAAACTAAGCATAACAATGAAGAAAATAAGAATTTGGAAAAATAATGGGGAAATAAAGGCACAGTACTGTGCAATGCTTCCTTCTGCATATTCAGGACTGCCTAGTTTAGTTATTGCTTCCGTAGTCCAAAGTCTATAAGGCAGTTTATTAAGCAAGACACTCTGTTTTTAAGACTATAAAAGAACATGAATTCAGTTGATTCGGTTTAGCAACTGACAGCAAAATAATGTTGATTTTTATAGCATGTGTAATGCTCAATGTGTGGACTATACCAGCAGATTATTTTTCACCAAGCATAAACATTGTTGAAGAACTAGGGAAAATAACCATAATGGAAAAAAGGATGAAAACTATAGAGAAGGAAATGGAACGACTAAAAACAGAGAATGAAGGTAACATGACAGGATCCCACATACTGTACATGACACAAGTGCCAGTTTAAAATAAACTGCAATAGTATATTTATAAAACCATATTGCTCTACTGAAACATTATAAAATAAAGTTAAATTGCATTCTGTGGTATCACTACTAGACAAAGGTTAAGAAGGTGAATCTATATATTTGTTTGGCTTTAATTTACTGTCCATATCTTAAACAGTTTTTTTAATTATTATTTTAGAACAAGCAAAAGAACTGAAGATTTTGTATGATACAGCGATTGACACAAAGATCAAAATGGATGAACTAATAAAACAGAATTAAGGTAACAAACTATAACTTGCAAATCAAGTCGCTTTGAAAAGGATATAAAAAATGTAACTTTTTCCCCTCCACAAGAATATTAAACAGCACAACTGTTTTCAAATGTGATAATAATAATAATAATACAGAATATTTCGGAGCACCAAATCAGTGTTATAATGATTTCTGAAAAATCATGTGACAGAAGAAGACGGATTAACAGCTGTTGAAAATGTAGCTTTACCATGACAGAAATAAATTACATTTTAACCCTTAAATGCATACCTTGGGTCTTTAG
Organism: Sinocyclocheilus anophthalmus; assembly: GCA_018155175.1. NCBI lineage: Eukaryota > Metazoa > Chordata > Actinopteri > Cypriniformes > Cyprinidae > Sinocyclocheilus > Sinocyclocheilus anophthalmus. The sequence goes on along the minus strand of JADLZN010005650.1, from coordinate 994,438 downwards.
CGACCCGGGACATCATTCTCTCCCCACACCCACATTTCTTAGTATTTCTCAATCTATTAATTATAAACAATATAACAAGAAAAAAAAATTTAAATATAAAAGAATGCAAGTTTTCTGATACATTTTTTGTAAAAAGTGTATAGAGACCTGAGGTATGTAAATGTGTAAGTATTTTTTCCTGCGCAACTATATTTACATACCTGATGACTCAATATGTGCAATGCGTTTTTTTTCCTCAAGGTGGCACTGTTTGATACATAATGATGACGTGACGTTTCACTCATAATTACGGCAGGCATAAAACAAACTAATATCATCAGCAAAAACTGAAGTGGTTTGAATCGCTTTATGCAGAGCAGTTACTATACGCAATGAAATATAAATGTCACTGTCATTTGATGCTGGATGTGGTGAATAAGATGCCAGTGATCAAAATATTGGAAATGAAGTCATTGAAAACAATAGTTTTGAGAATATGGTTGAGATCGTGAATATGAGGCAGATGTTGAATATACGCTGGAAGCGCGCTCTGACGATGCCAGCGATGATAAAATCATCTGCTCAAATTGAACCCTTTAGTTCGAAAGTGAACGACATAGCTTATTTATTATCTGATTGTTCTTCACAACTATCAATGAGGTTTTTTGGCTATTGCAGCAGTAGAGACCCTTCCGTTGTGGAAGATAGGTCCAGGCTCTCTAAAGACCCGATATGTAATAATGATTGGCGAAACATTCATGCATTTAAGGGTTGTAAACCGGATTAAAATAGAAACTGTTAATTATTTTAATATCTTTTACAAATTACTGATAAATTTTTATAAATGCAGCCTTGGTGAGCAAAAGAGACTTCTTTTGAGAGAGAGAGAGAGAAACCCCAAAATTCTAAACAATAGTGTATCTAATTTATAAGTTTATGTTTTAGCTTCTAAAGTGGCTTTCTCAGCCTCTCTGTTGACCTCTTTTGGATCACATAACATTGGACCCTTTCATAATGGTTTACACACCCTGATTTACAAGCATGTCTTCCTCAACACTGGAAACGCCTATGATCCAAACACAGGTGAATCAATTCATATAGTGTGAATGTATCTCTGGGATTTTCTATAACACTCTCATTTTAATGCATCTAATTAACCACTGTACGATACAGGAATCTTTACAGCACCTGTGAAGGGAGGGTATGCTTTCAGGGTCTTCTCCAAGGCCTCTGGAGACAAAAACAGAGCCGGAACTGCAGGCCTGTTTAAAAATGACCAGCATATCATTTCTACATACGCACATCAAACAAGTGGTTTTATCAGCTCTTCAAATGGAGTCTCTCTGCTGCTGGAAAAAGGGGATAAATTGAAGGTAAATCTCTATCCTGGAAAATGGATTTTCGACAATGGAGAACACCATCACAGCACATTCAGTGGACATCTGCTGTTCCCCATGTGAACCTGCAGACCGTTTACTCACCCAGAATAGCTTTTTACATGTACAACCCTTAACAAAAATCAACTGACAATGTAATCAAGTGGCAGTAAAATGTATATAATAAAATCAACACAAATATTCTTCATATGGCTTAGTTTAAGGCAATATTATCATTAGTGCAAAATGCTTCATGCATGTAAAATAAAATGAAAATGTACAGAATGCAACATTACAACTGATGGAAAAAAGATTAAAGATTACGAATGTACAAATAATGACATGCAACAAGTGACTGTGTCCTTTGACTGATGTTCAGGAAATCAACCTTTCCAAGACAGGAAGTACAGCTGACCCTGCGTATCACTGCAAACAAATTTCTTGGGGTCACATGGGTTCACCTCCAGAACCTTGACAGGGCCTCCACACACAAACATGCCCACCTGTGAAATACAGAAAATGAGTAAGAAACAGAAAGGAAATTAAATAAACACTGGTATACACACCGTGCATAAAAGCAAGAATAAAAATACCTGTTTCTTAGTTCGTCTGTCCCACAGTTTGACGGTTCTGTCATGAGACGCTGAGATGATGAGGCTCTCTGTAAGCCGCAGTACACTCACTTTGTCTGTGTGTGCCTACAGACCAGTCACACAAACAATTTATCAGAAACACAAGACTGCATGATTGACATAATTATGATCATTATATCTATGAGAGAGTATAAGGATACTTGCCGGTCTTCTTTGAGTCCAGGTGGACAGATTAGGAGGCTGGTTAAACCACATGTTTCCTTTACAATCACCACACACAAAAAAGTCTGTAGAAAAACAACAACAACAACCTGACTTTGCATCATTTAGGCCCCCCTTTTTAAAATAAAAAGTCAAATGTCAAAAGTATTCATGACAAGAAGAAATATTTAAAATGTATAATTGAACTTACAAACTGCAAAATAAGTGTAGAAATATGTACTACACTTTATAAATAAGCTTTTATCCTCTATAATTTTGTGTGTGTTGTTTGTATGTTATAAAGCACCCACAGATGTAGCAGAAAATATCTGCGTCATGTTTGCATTTACTTCTGTCATTTGTCATGATTCTAGATGCAGGGCGGTGTTATTTATCTGTGCACATCACTTATTTCTTAAAAATTTACATGCAGTCGTAATTTTTAATTAAAAAAAAGATTAAAAATTTCTTATCAGGCCTTATTGTCTTGCTTTATAGCCTAGCCAATATACCATAACCATGCTTTTCCTCCAGGGCTGTTTGACCTGGGCTTTACACAGTGGGAAAAAGATGGCATTCAAAACATAAAAGATCTATATACAGTATAGATGGGAAATTTGCCTCATTTAAACGATTAAAAAGTGCATTTAATATCAGTACGTACGTAATATCATACATGCCTGATCAGTTAATTCAAGGCATAATCTGATACAATTCAAAACCTTGAACAGAATGTATTTCTGTTATATCTATATATCTATAGTGAAAATACACAGCTTATTTCCAGAGGTCTCTGCACTTTGTAAGAGAAGTAAGGTAGCAGCAGTTCTGTTTTGTTTTTGTTGTAGTAGGTTAATGTTTTGTGTTTGACTGTTTTGTGGACAGTAAAATAAACATAACAAAATTTTCATGGGGGGGGTGGGGGGGGAAGTGACAAGTGCACTTTATGATTTTTATACATCCTGACAAATAAATTCTTTAATTCAGTACATGAAAACAGGTGTACCGTTCTGCGCTGCTGCGGCTGTGATCCAGGAGCTGACCTGTGCCGCCCTCTGGATTGCAGTTTGCCTCTCTCTCCGCTGTTCCTCACTCAGCTTCTCCTGCTGCTGCTCCTCCTCCTGCTGCTCATCTATTTCCTCCTCTATCTCTAAGTCCTTTGGCTTTTTACTTATCGCATCATCACAAAAGGGTAAGAAGAAGTCTGACACACTCGGATTCAGAGACAACTAAAATGACAGATCATTTCAGATTATTATAAGAGTTTTCACAATGCCAATATCAAATGATAATGACAGATGATGAACTTACAATGAGGCCAACGTACAGAACGCCCTGTTTCTGGCCCAACAGCCAAAAGCTCTTGCTATCATTCGCCATCACGCCGAGAGGACATACCCTTCTTAACCAGCTACAATGAAACACAGATACTGTACATTTACTTTTTATTACCCAGTAAAGGAATGTTATTTTTCACTATGTGCCACCTTGCATGGAAAAAACAGGATTGCAGGACAGCTTTTATATAAAAATTGTGGTGATTACTTACTTATAAGCTGCTTTACTAGAGAGCACATCAGTGACTGTTCCACCCATATACACTCCAAACAGACTGCCACAGTAAAACAAAAAGCTCAAAGGAGACTCCAGTTTGTATGAAGACACCTTATCGAGCCTGGAACAAAACAAAATAATAATAACCGATAAATGGCAGATATTAAAATCTATACTGTTTTGTTTAAATGAATGTAAAATAAAACAATACAAATTAAAATCAATAATTTTAATTGTGAGCAAAATGTAAAGTGAATTTAAGTAACAAATTTGCAGAACTGAAGTATGGACGTGAAAAAGAGTTAAAAGTCATTACCCCATAATGCACTTCTTGGAGTCCCGCTCCAGCTTCCAGATACAGACAGAGCAGTCACTGCAACTGACCGACAGCTCATCGTCCGGCATCCCAGTGACTGCACATAAGCTGCCATCACTGACCTTCAAACAACACACACAGAGCCGTTCACTCTGACATTTCCAACTGAAAGAGGGTGCAGAGCACTCACACTGTATTTTTAACAACTGATCAACAAATAATAATGTCAGCTCCCAACCCATGATTACCTTCTTACAGTAAACTATTGAATTCTGATGCCATATCTCCAATCTGCCTGTGTCATAACCACACACCATGAGATCATCAGTACCCAGGAAGTACACAACTCTGACAATGCCTTTCCGGCAGCGAGGGGTTTCTGTGGATGAATGTACATAAAAAAAGTTAAGTTAATAATATCAAACAAATGCTATATTTGGATGCACTGCTATAGTTTCACAAGAAAACAAGTGTTGCGATTTTTGCATCAATTAAGATTCTGCTTTTTTGACCATTATGTCATACCCATTGCTGTGGTGACGCTCCATGACCTGAGGGAACGATCAGCTGAGACAGTGAGAAACTCCGGCGGTCCGGTCTTTTTGCACACTAAAGACTGGATTTCTGCACTGTGCCCATGCAGAGTGTTGTGATGCTGTACCTATGAAAACAATTTTTGGGAATAAATTAGGGATGCACTGATATTAAAATTCTGGCTGATACAGATGAGAATTATTTTCATTTTATGCCAATAGCAACAAATGTTGATGTTGGCCAAAATTCTATACAATATTGAAATTCTATGCTAGTTTCCTATAATGTTTCCTTGTTTGTGTTGTGTGTGAGCACATGGCTCTGTCTTTGTTGTTGTCTGCCATGTGCTCCTTTCGTCCTACCTCCTTGTTTACCGTTGCCATGCCCCCTTGTTTAGTCCTCGTTTGTCTGAGTGTCGTCACCTATCCGTCTCGTTCTCTCCTTGTTTGTCTGAGTGTTCCCACCTGTTCCTCGTGTTCTCCTCTCCTTTATATGGTTCTCTCTTTCCCTCTTGTGTTGTCAGTTTGTTGTCCTAGCTTGCGTTTGTGCTTACGTCTCTATGTTTGCTAGCTCGTCTCACCTTTTATTATACGGAGTGTTCCCTGCCAAATTGTTTGTTGAGTATTAAGTTTCTTGTCAGTTCCTAGTCTAGTCTAGTCTAGTCCTGTCCTGCAGGCTGAGCTACTGGTTTTCTCCCTGGGTCTGCCACACTGCTAGGCCTGTGCAGTGCCTGAGACATCACGAGTGTGGAGTGGGTGAGGTGTGTCGGGCCACTGCTGATTACCTCCGGCCTCCAGCTTCGCTGCCTTCACTGCTCTCTGGCGGTCTGCCATTCTGGACTGGACTCTGTGGCCGTTCACCCGTACATCTACAAGTCATCACCTGCCTACTGTTTGGACCGTATTCACTCCCCTCCTCACCATCTCTCGTCTTGTCTGTCTAATAAATCTGTAACATACACTCTGCATTTGAGTCCTCCCTCCAGATCCCTGACAATTAACCTCTGGAAATTATTTAAAAGATCTGATTTGCTATTAACTTTTTTTTTTTTTAAAGAATCTAACTAAAACTATTAATGAAAAAAATTGTTACCTGCAGTGGATGCCAGAGTTTAACAGTTCCATCTTCTGATGCTGAAGCTACCAGTAAGTCTTCTGGTTTCAAATTCTTTTCCAGACCTGTGTGCAAAAATGGTTTTGCTTAAAATATTTCTGTGTGAGGAAGATACATACCCATATTTAGATATCAGGCAGCTATTTGTGTGTGTTAGTCACTGACTGTACCTGAGACAACAGTGCAGTGATGGAGACGTGACTTGTGGGCCTGGATCCTGGTGATTTCTACCCCTGATTCCCACTTCCAAACCATCAGCAGTCCATCTGTGGAGCCTGCCATTACATAATCCTCCTAAAGACATTAAAAACTACATAAATATTAACAGGTTACACTTCTGTATGTCTTTGCAACATGGCACAGCTGTCTTACCCAACAGCACAATGTGCTCAGCGATGAACTAGAGAGGATCTCTCTCAACAAACGTCCTGTCTGGATATCCCACATCCGCAGCTTACTGGAGCAGCTGAGCTGAGGTGACAGAGAGGTTTTGTATTCAGTTACAGACACACAGAGTCAGATGCTGATAACATGAACTAAACAGCACTTTGTAAATAGCTTTCTCACCACAGCAGATGATGTCCAAGCACATCCTGTAATCCAGTCTCCATGGCAATTGGAAATGGACTGGGAAAGAACTGGAGGAGAAGCGTTTACCTTCCATATCATCAAAGCCTATTAGAAAAGATTGTGATTAAATTGAGTATGACAGAAATTGTGTATTTTCTTCAATTTCTTCCAGTAATGAATAGGCAGTGGAGCAAGTACCTGATCTTTTCCTCCTGACAGCAACTCTTTCCCATCAGGACTGAAAGCAAGGCATGTGACCCCTCCATTGTGACCTCTCAGAATACACATCACCTTTGGGTCAATCCAGGGCTTAGAAGTCAACATATCCTTCAACCACAGAGCAATAGTGAAGTCATCTAAAACAAAACAGTGTTTTAAATAAAATAATTTTAATAAAAAAAAAATGAAATGTATGCATTAAGCAGATATAAAATATAAAAATTGGCAGATATATAATAAAAATATTTAAAGAGGTCATATGATGCTGCTAAAAAGAACAGTATTTGGTGTAATGAAATGTGTTTATGCGGTTTAAGGTTAAAAAACACTATTTTCAAACTTTACATTATGTTTCTCTCTATGCCCCGCTTTCTGAACGCGTCGATTTGACCAAAGCTCATCAGTCTGAAAAGCGAGGTGTCCTGTGATTGGCCAGCTATCCAATGCGTTGTGATTGGCTGAATACCTCAAGCGTGAGACGGAAATGTGGTTACACCCACCCATACTGTGATGCCCTGTCAGGCCGGAGCGATGATTCAAAAACATTAAAACCCATAATAAATGAGGCATTCGTTGCATCCAGTGGGGACATACTTATGGATTATAATGACTTATACCGTCTTTTTAAAGTTTTAAAATTGTAAACATTTTTACAATTTAAAGAAATTAAATATAAAACCATGTCTACTTTTGTGATCAGAGAAATGACAAACAAAAAACCCTACTCTACACTGCTCAAAAAACTAGCTTTAAATATATAAAATATAAAAACTCTTTAAAAATAAAAGACGTACTTACAGTCTTCGAGTCAGAACAGCCGGCATTGTAGTCTACTCTACCAGTATCAGCAAACAGTCCTCCATAAAATGAGCTGCACACATCTGAATATTTTGGGTTGAAGTGTTCTGGAACAGTGTTGTAAATACACTTAACCACTGATTGTAGTCATGTGCATTTTTGGAAGGCCAAACAAAGTAGTTTCGCATTCAAAACGATGACAGCGACACACACGGCCTACCAGTGAGCCAGAGGACGGCGGGATAAAATGAGGAACGGCCCGGGGAGGGTAGAGGTGGAGCAGAGGCGAGGGCTTGAGAACGGTCCGCGGCCGGCGAGTTTCGACAAAGGAGAGTCGGAAGGGCTGGACTCCGCTTCGTCCACTGTGAAAGCCGATATCCATATTTCAAGCGACCACAGAGCAAAGTCGTGTAAGTACCTCAGCAAACCGCACGGATCAGCTCCAGGCATGACCGATAGCACATACGTCCTCTTGGAAGGCCAAACAAATAGTTTCGCTTTCACAACGAAACACAAGGTCTTTAGACTCGGAGCGGGAAAAATACAAAAACTACAGCGAGAATAAAAGTTAGCCTTCTTTATTTGCGTGAACATTTGAGCTGTGTTATGCAAATCTTCCCACACAATGACATAGATATGTGGGGGCATGTTAGAAAGAGCCATTTTAGGTAGGCGTGGTTGACTCTTAACTTTTATAAAGAATATCTCTTTGGATTTGAGACTTTAGTCTTTGCAACTTTACAGATTTTCTTTATGCACCAAGAGCTTGTAACACTCCAAAGAGAAAGGAAAAATTTAAATCGCATCATATGACCCTTTAAATAAAAATGAATATTTAAACATATTTAGATAAACCTCTAAAAACTAAAATCCATTGTTTTAAAAATGGTAAAAATGTACAGTATGAAAAAAGATATTCACTCTGAGATTTGCTAAAGATTGCATTTTACACTGTTAAGTTACTGCTTTTAAAGATTAACTTTAAGTGAGTGCTAGATGATGGCAAAGGTAATCTAAATGTAAAAATAGATTGAAATGAGCATGCAAAAACTAAATATCCAATATGGACTGAAATCAATCAACAAAGCATTGTGCACACGGACCAGACGCAGAAGCTACACAGGTGGAGTTTTGAGCCAGGGCGAGAATAGGTCCCTTCTGCACGCCAAAAGATCCTACCAACACAAGATTTTCTGGATTTTCTCCTTGACTTTCCCAGACCCTGAGACGGTGGTCCATGCCCCCCGACAGCAGAAGCTCTGTTTCTTTGGCCTCCATCCACATGAGGCAGAGCATGGACACCGGAAGGTCCTCACTGGACCAAACCTTCTCTCCTACAGCACAAAACATTTTGGCATGAGTTCTGCTTCTGCTCTATAATTACTGGAGTTGTAAGTTTTTTAAAAACTTTCTTCTTTTTATGTTGTGGTTTTTGAGAACAAGTAAGATTGAGAAGTTTGAGAATGTGATCTCTGCACATATCTTGAAACAGGATGACAATGGCACATTTGAACGGCTGTGTAAATGTTTATTTACCTGATTTCAAACTGAACATTCTGATACCATCATTCTGGTAACCCACAGCAGCGTATCCACCGGCTACAGCCACACACAGAGCATTAGCTTCATCCTCATTTCCACGTCTGGTGCGCTTTTGTATAATGATTATTAATTATTATAATATAATAATTAATTATTAATAATCATCTTTAAAGGTGCTCAACTAAAATTATTCTGATGTCTTGAAAGAAATATAAGTGCTTGCAAGGCAGCCAAAGAATAGTGTTGTTGTTCTCAAAAAGAATTTAAGCTTTGACTCTGCAAAATGAAACAAACCAGTGCCGTATTTGCAGTTTAATGCTATAGTTGGTTTATTTTAGAAGACATTTTTACGTGCACATTTATCAATATTTACAAAACTATATTTTGTGTGATTTCATATTTTGAATTATCTTAATTTAAGCTCCTAAATTTCACACTAAATAACAAAGTTAAATGAACAGGAATAAAATATCACACAAACATGTACAGGTATACAAGTTTAGAAGACCAATAGAGGCAAATTATTTACAAAAAGTCTGCTTGGAGTCTGCAAGTTAAGCAGTTCAGGCTGAATTCATTACAGAATTTAATGTTCATAAATGGTATAAGCAGTAAAAACATTTTACATAATAGCCATTAAATTTATTTTATTTAAATTTATTTATTTAGCAATGAAATTAATTTTAATTTAAGAACATGAAAGTACCTTTTCTTCTCCCAATACAGCAACAGTTTTCCCAAGACCACCAGACCATACATGAACCTAGACAACAAAAAAGTACTTTGTGCACTTTTTGTACACAGACAAAATGCGTACAATTCTTGTGAAATTGAATATTGAAATAAATCCCAAATCAAATAAATAAATGAATAATACAAATAAAATAAATCTCTTCATATAAACAAACTAAGGCTTTCTGGCAACCACGATTCTAACAAAAGTGATGCATACAAAAAATTTAAAATTAATTAGATTACGTTCAAAATTGGAACAAAAACAGAATAGTCTGACTTCAGCTTTGTGAAGTTACACTACATAAAGCTACATGCAGATGGGCTGAATGAGAATGCCAATTGGCTCTCTGACAGCAGGTGGCACTTATGAAACAGCAGTGATATAGTTTTTCCTTGGTCACCACTGTAAACAAAGCAGCGCTGCGCTCATAAACACTACTTAAATATGCATTATGCAGAAAGGCAAGATGAAAAGATGATACCATCTAAACTTTTCTGAAGACAGTCAGTTCCCCTCAGAGATAAATTCATATAAACTCCTACCCCCAACTTTAATCATCACATATTATCAATTTCCAACAGGTTACATACCTACAAATAACTGAAAATGAAGACTGTAAGATCATATTCCTCACCACACTGTCATGTCCAGCGCTCAGCAAGAGGTTTCCTCCCTGCAGGAAGTTTAGTGACTGCGTGGAGCCGCGGTGAGCATGATAACTACCCACACAAGCAGCTGCTGCCACTGACCAGAGCCGCACTTCTCCTGACAGACAGCCTGAGCACAACATGGAGGAGCAGGGAGAGAAAGACAGACTCCGCACCGAACTCTGATGACCTAACAGAGTCTAAATAGAAGAGAAATTATACGTTTTAGTATATAAGGCATAATAACATGTCTTTGGATTCATTCCTCACCGTAACATTTTTCTGTTCAAGCCAGTTCCACAAACGAACGGCTCCATCCCAGCATCCCACTGCCACGAGCTGACCCTCAAGGTCAAAGTTCACACAGTTCAGAGGGGAGGGATTCATGAGAGAAGCCACCTCTGTGCTCTTCTGCGCTGACCACACCTGAGTACAGCCACATAAATGATGAATACTTCAAAACAGCACAACACTACATGTAGTTCAGAATTAAATTGAGTTTTTTCTTGGTTTTACCTTCAAGTTTAAGTCTAGTGAGACAGTAGCAAAGAGTTTTCTGTCTGGACTGACATCACATCCTGTGATCTTGCTGGAGTGAGCATTCACATGGGCAGTTCTAAAAGTGATTAAATATTTTTCACAGGTTATTCATCTTTGATTCTTTTTTTTGTTGTTGTTGGTAAATACATTGTACTTTTGAGTAGGAAAAAAAGTTACCTGCAACCACTTGCAACATCCCACACTTCCACCTGCCCATCAAATGAGGTTGTTACCAGAAGCTCCTCCCCAAGGAAGGCACAACTAGAAATGCCATCAACACTGCTCATCAATGACTTCACTTCCTGTTTGCAAAAATGTAAAAAAAAGTCAATTGTTATGTCGATTGAATTATCTTAAAAATGCAGAAAATCATAGCAGATTCCTCTTTTTTATTCTTAACTGTCACCTGTCCAGTCTCTGTAGGCAGGAAGTGAATTGTTCCGTTTCCGGTTCCAACTGCCACAAGTTTTCCATCAGGACTCACCCCCACACAACTCGGCTCAGAGTGGAAGGTGGAAACCAGCTCACTGAGCAGAAAAAAACAATATTAAAACATATAAAAAACTGTAGATAAACAACCTTTGCACATAGTGGTGTCTAAGAAGTCTGAATCTACATCATTAAATTTAATCAAATTCAAAATCTAATGGAAACCTGATAAAAAATAAATAAATAAATAAAATCTGTTTTTTAAAAATTAAAAAAAGGCTTATAAGAAATTTTGGAACATTTGCATAAGCAAATTTGTGACACTTACATGTTAAATTCTGAATAGCATAAATACCCATTATTAGATAGCTAAAAAACAGTATTTCTACAGGTTAGTCCCTATTGATCTGGACTTATAAATTCAGCAAATTCTGTTTAAACTCAGCATATGAGAATAATATACTATTAACAAGGATCAATATTAGTACCTGGCTTCGTTTTTTATTGCATCTGTGCAGTTTAGCCATTTTACAGCATGCACTCCTCCATTTCTCGTCATGCTTTCCGCCCACAAATGGGCAGAGCTGTCACATGGTTCATTAAGAGCCGTTTGTACAAAGAGAGCAGGCCACTGGGAGAAGAGAAGGCTGTGACGCTTCAGAAAACTCAGACAGTCTTCAAAATCCTTCATGTTATCTGAAAAACACACATGAATTTGGTATAGGTTCACCACAGAAATTGTGATTTGTAGATTCAATACACATTCTCACTCATTGAGGACACATTATGATCATAAATCTATATTAAGTCTTTTTTCAAGTCAATATAGTTGTGTTTTTACAAGTATACAATAATAAAAAAAGTTAAAATACCTGTTGAAGTTTTCAATTGGAGCTGATGGGTCTCATATTTTTGGGCATATGTGATCTATGAAGAAGTGTACTACTGCTAAAAATCTGAAGCATTAAAGCTCTCTTACCAAACAAAATGTAGGTCTCCAGAAGTTGGTGAATAAGTCCATGCCGCACATTAGCATAGAGGAAACAGTAACTGGACAGCAGAAAACACAAAGTCTCCCACTGATTACTGCCCATCTGAGCACAGAGAGAGAATAGACATTTCTATGAGTTTTGTAACCTCACATTGCTCACTGAAGCTGAAAGATCAAAGAAAAGAGCAGGAGGACACTGACCAGGTGTGCAGGGAGTTGAGACAGAATATCAGCATTTTTGTTCAGGAGTTGAAGGCAATGTTTGTCCTTGCCCTGAGGATTTGACTGAACCCAAAGGTGAGCTGGGAAAAAGTTATACAGAAATAAATATATAAAAACATACATACATTTCAGTTTGGTAGTAAATTTTAGGAAGAATTCTCTTATGCTCATCAAGGCTGCATTTATTTGATCAAAAATTGTGAAATATTATTACAATTTTAAATAACTGTTTTCCATTTTAGATATTTTTAAATGTAATTTGTTCCTGTGATGGTAAAGCTAAAACCATGATACATTTTTTTCAGGATTCTTGGATAAATAAAACTTTTAAAACAACAGTAGTTTTTAAAAATAAAAATCTTTTGTAACTATAACTAAGTCGCAATTTCATGCATCCTTGATGCATAAAAGTATTAATTTCCTTTACACACACACACACACACACACACACAAACCTTGCTGAACCCAAAACCTTCAATCAATAGTGTATGAAACGCATAAAATGCATCATGATTTACATGTATCTTGTTTCACCTGCAATTATCAGATGACTTCTGGTTCTACTCTCCTCAGTAGACAGATACAGATGTTCAAAGGCTGACTTCACCTCTGGATGGGTCAAAATCAGGAGGTCGTCTGAGCCCTGACCGTGGGACGGTCCAATTAGGCTGCATTAGAAGAATGACCAAACAAATTATTCCTTGTAAAAAACAGTAGTTACTTCTTTTGTCTATATATTTTACCGGGCTGTACCTGTGCAAAGTTCGTGCCAGCTCAGAGAATACTGCCATGGGAACACGGCTCTCTGGATGCCTTGCTATATGGAGAATTTCCTGCCATGTCACCAGCCCACCTCTGGAGTTTAAATCATTGCACATGTTCAGTATAGTGTAAAGAGAACTCTCCCGCAGTCCTGTGAAAGAAACAGATTATTGATTAGAGAAACTTTCAATACATTCAATAAAAAATAAATAAATAAATGATAGTTGTGCTCCATGCAAAAAATATTATTTAGATAAGCGATTCAAAATAATGAAATTAAAAAAAACATATAAAGAAAATAAATAAATTTGTTTAAAGGAGACATATTATGCCCTTTTACAATAGTAGATAAGGCTATGTGCCCAGAATGTGGTCATGTGAAGGTTCAGCTCAAATAATCAAGAGGGAAGAGAAACGCTGTGTTCTGGCTGTTGTAAAGCAAATGAGCTGCTGCTCCCCGCCCCTTTTTCCAGAATAGAGCTCAGCTGTGCCAGTACAGCTCGGACCTGGCCTGCTAAAAAACATGTTTTGGTTCTGATTATCATGTTTAATTCCCCCCCCCCCCCCACGCTGAAATCATGCTTTTTAAACACATAGTAGTTTAAACTTCTGATATACGGTTTTCTGAGAGAACACATCCGAAGCACACGCACAGAAAGCGTCTGTCACATGGCATGTGAGTGCTAAACTAAGTTCTCATTCACACACAAGTTTAAAAACACACGAGTTACAAAAAACAGTCGTTATGTCTGTGAAGGTAAACAGCTGGTAAACACTTTTGCACTTCTTTGCACATATTTTTGTAATTTTTTAGTAAAAAAAACTTATTTTGCAGATTAAAGTTGGGGTAAGCGATTTTTCAAAAATGCTTTAGAAAACTGAGTCGGGCCGAGTAGCAAAACAAACGTGTAGCCAATCAGCAGTAAGGGGGTGTCTACTCATGATGTGGTTTTTTTTTCATGTGGAGGACCTGCGCGACGTCAGTGCACAGGAAGGACATTAGCCGAGCCGAGCGACAGAGAGATAGAGATTGCGGATAAAAAACAAAAGAGGAAAACCTCTGTGGAACAAAAGAAGGCTTAAGGAAATAAGGCAAGAAATAGGACCTGTGTAAATATCGGATCAGCTTTCCAGCTCTGGAGAGAGCTCAAGGAGCGGAAGGCCTGCGATCGAACACCAAGGTTGCTTTGTTTGTTCTCGATAGGTGAGCAACACAGTGTCTGCGCCGCAACAGCTAAAGTATGTCTAGTACACTGGACGCGACAAAGAGACCGTTGAAAATCATTTGAAATTTGTGTCATCATGAATAAAACGCAGCAGCAGTTTTCTGTCGGGAATTTGTCGTGTCGTGATGCGCCGCATCCAGTGTAGAACAAGAGGATGTCTACAGTGGGGAAAAAAAAAGTATTTAGTCAGCCCCAATTGTGCAAGTTCTCCCACTTAAACAGATGAGAGAGGCCTGAATTTTCATCATAGGTATACTACACTATGAGAGACAAACTGAGAAAAAAAAAATCCAGAAATTCACATTTTCGGATTTTTAAAGAATTTATTTGCAAAATATGGTGGAAAATAAGTATTTGGTCAATAAACACATTTCATCTCAATACTTTGTTATATACCTTTGTTGGCAATGACAGAGGTCAAACGTTTTCTGTACGTCTTCACAAGGTTTTCACACACTGTAGCTGGTATTTTGGCCCATTCCTCCATGCAGATCTCCTCTAGAGCAGTATTGTTTTGGGGCTGTCGCTGGGCAACACTGATTTTCAACTCCCTTCAAAGATTTTCTATGGGGTTGAGATCAGGAGACTGGCTAGGCCACTCCAGGACACTGAAATGCTCGTTGCCAAGGCGGTGTATGTGTTTGGGATCATTGTATGCTGAAAGACCCAGCAGTTTTCATCTTACAATGCCTTGTGATGGAAGGAGGGTGGTTTTCACCAACCGAAGCTAACGATACATGGCCCATCATTATTAGTCTTACAGGATCAGTCTCCTGAGTCCTTTGCAGAAAACAGCCACATAAGCTGATGTTTCCACACCCATGCCTACAGTTGTATGGGGTTCTTTTGGATGCAATCAGCATTCGTTTCTCCAAACACAGCAAGTTGAAGTTTTTACCAAAAAGTCTATTTGGGTTCATTGACCATATGACATTACTCCCAAGCCTTCTGGATCATCCAAATACTCTCTAGCAAACTTCAGACGGGCCTGGACATGTACTGGCTTAAGCAGGGGGACACATATGGCATGGCAGGATTTGAGTCCCTGGCGGCGCAATGCGTTACTGATGGTAGCCTTTGTTACTTAGGTCCCAGCTCTCTGCAGGTCATTCACTAGGTCCCCCTGTGTGGTTCTGGGATTTTTGCTCACAGTTCTTGTGATTATTTTGACCCCACGGGGTGAGATCTTTCGTGGAGCCCCAGATCGAGGGAGATTTTCAGTGGTCTTGTATGTCTTCCATTTCTAATAATTGCTCCCACAGTTGATTTCTTCACACCAAGATGCTTACCTATTGCAGATTCAGTCTTCCCAGCATGGTGCAGGTCTACAATTTTGTTTCTGGTGTCCTTTGACAGCGCTTTGGTCTTGGCCATGGTGGAGTTTAGAGTGTGACTGTTTGAGATGTGGACAGGTGTCTTTTATACTGATAACGAGTTCAAACGAATGCCATTAATACAGGTAACGAGTGGAGACAGAGGGCCTCTTAAAGAAGACGTTCAGGTCCTGTGAGAGACAGAAAGCGTGCTTGTTTGTAGGTGACCAAATACTATTTTACCGAGGAATTTACCAATTAATTCTTTAAAAAATCCTACAATGTGATTTTCTGGATTTTTTATCTCATTTTGTCTCTCATATTTGAGGAATACCTATGATGAAAATTACAGGACTATCTCATCTTTTTAAGTGGGAGAACTTGCACAATTGGTGGCTGACTAAATACTTTTTTGCCCCACTGTATATATCTATGGTGTGGACAGCATCACTGATTATAATGAGTTCTATAGTATTTTGTCGCGCCGCGCCAATCGCGTCCGGTGTAACATTGGTTTTGCTTTGTTTCACAGAACTAATCGTTGCCTGGGTTGCATACGTATGTGTGGGGCGGAGCTATCAAAATAGGGGCGGGACACTTTTGGGGTAGGGGCGTGTTTTTTTTTTTGGTGATTTCAAATGTCAACATTGGATACCAGAAATCGCTTACCCCACCTTGAGGGGGGTATATTATAAGGAGATCCCTTTGAAGTTCACTAGGGAGCGAAATCAGACGCGCTCATTTTTTCAGTCGCTTGCAGAAAAAGGCTTACCAAAGCAAAGTTACTGGGTTAATCTTTTTCACATTTCCTTGGTCGGTAGATGCACCGGTGACCTGATTATAGCACTTAAAACATGGAAAAGTCAGATTTTCATGATATGTCACCTTTACGCTTTTGGATTCTGTGTGTTAATTTCTTAATATATCCTGTGCATTACATTAATTCATTTGTTTACCAAAAAACAATATGCAATTAAAATTCTGACAACATTATGATAAAAACTATGTAAGATCTTAATATTTAATACAGTTTAAGTTAAAGTTAAAGTTTAAGCTTGATGTTTCATATTTGATAGAATCTCTCAAATCTTCCCAGGTCTAACCTTTTTTTAAACATCTATTAATGACATTTCTAAAGGTATGGTCACATTTACTTTTACTCTTGTTTGGCAAATTTTCAATTCAAATTGAAATCATGAATTTCACCTGAGGGCAAAAAATTTCCAGATGCAGATTTTGCATCGGGTTGAGGTTGGTCATGACTCATGTGAATTTGCTGCTTTGGTTAACAGAAAGTTGCTTGGTTTGAAAGTGACCTCTGTGTGAGCTGTGCTTCATACATTGCTACATTATTGACAATAGACAATTGGTAAAATTTTACCAATATGACTGCACCTTAAGACGTACATTGGGCCACAGTTCTTTATAATAAAAATTAGCAAAACAAGTCCCTTAGTATGACCCTGAATTATTCAGTGCTATATTAGTATTACTATTTGATATTAATCACTGTATTATGGTATCCCCTTTAAAAGGATAGTTCACCCAAAAAAAAAATGTGAGTTTATCTGCGTCCACCAGGGATCAAGAGGTAGGGGACTTTGTTTCTTCAGTTAGAACAACAAACGAAGATTTTCTTTAACTCAAACAGTGAGTCTGTCGGTTTATAAGGAGTGAATGGGAACCACGCTTGAGAGTAAAAAAAAAAAAAATACACAAACAAAACCAAATTAAACCCTGCGGCTCGTGATGATACATTGATGTGTAAAGTTGATGCCACCTATCTCTCAAATGGACCATTGACACTCCTAATTGAGATTGTAGATAGAGTGCCAATGGTCCATTTGAGAGATAGGTGACGGTAATGTACTTATAAGTCTGCGATCTGCCGTAAAGCAAGAAGAAGAAGAAGATGCGTCACGTCCCGGCTGTCGAGGACGCG
Source organism: Sinocyclocheilus anophthalmus (assembly GCA_018155175.1). NCBI lineage: Eukaryota > Metazoa > Chordata > Actinopteri > Cypriniformes > Cyprinidae > Sinocyclocheilus > Sinocyclocheilus anophthalmus. The sequence continues at coordinate 976,835 of JADLZN010005650.1, read as the reverse complement.
CTCAGGACAGTTCAGACATTGCAGTGCATCAGAGGTAAAAAACTATATAAATACTGTTCAGTTTCTTGCACAGACCGATCAGTTTCGGGGTTTAATTGTTTCGTGGTTGGGTATGTGTTTTTTACTCCAAGCCGTGATTCCCCTTCACTCCATTATAAGACGACAGCACTGCAACGGTTGAGTAAACCTCTTTGTTTGTCGTTCTACGGACCAGAAACAAACTCATCTACTTTTTGGATGGCCTGAGGGTGAGTAAATTAATAGCATTTTTTTTTTGGGTGAACTATCCCTTTAAGAGAGGAGGGTTGGATAATTTAATTGGACAGGCCAACCCTGGACCCCTGTAGAGCTAAATTTAAAGAATTAACAAACATTGTAATACAGCAATGAATTAATTCTTGCAGAGCAATAAATACTATGTTGTTTACCAGTAGAGCTGATGGCAAGTGAAGCTAATGCCCATCCCAGATCTGCTCTGCAATATTGATTCTGCAGCTTCAGCAGACTGTGCTGCACCAGCTTACCAACTGACTGAGGAAGAGACTGGAGGCTGTCCTTCATCTACAGTAAATAACACATTTCATAATCAATTTTATGTTTAACTTCAGACTTCTTTAGCAAAATAACATTATGTGGATCACTAAAAAACTTTCTTTAACAATTATTTACCTTCTCAAAGGAGGCATAATTCTTAAGCTCCTCACAAGCCAAACGGAGGTAGAGTGGACTCACAGAGCCTTTCTTCATCAGCAGTGTCTGAAGCTACAGAGGAAATACAATGATAAATTTACTAGATATGCAAAAAGAGGTCTCAATTTTTTCTTATATTACTCCAACAGCAAAAGGGAAATTCACCTGTTTATTGAAAGCAGAATCGCTCAGTTTCTTTCCAAACTCAACAAGCTGCTTCTGCACAATCTCGTTCTTGTCAGAAAAAGATAATTGCCCCAGTGGAAATGACACAGTACCTTTACTTTTGCTAAGAGTGTTTCGTAGGGATGATTCTGAAGTAACACTCAGGACCAAACAGACACCCTGAGAGGACAACGAAAAAGAAGGTTCAATCATTTTATCTCCACTTACTTACAGTAAGTGTGCATGTGTGTTTGTGTGTGCATGTTCCTCTCTCTTACTTTAGGGATGTGCTGTGGGATCCATTCTGACACCCTTTGACCTCGACCATCATGGATATGGTCCGCCCCATCAACAAGCAATGCCAATGGCTTCTTTTTGTTAAACTCATTCAAGTTCAAGTGGAACTCAGACAACAAGTCTCTGTGATGCAATAAGAGAATAATTATGAAATAATTTTTCTGAAATGACGATGCATGTTACATCAGATACTTCCTTACTTATAATATGTGTTTGGAGGCAACTCCACATCGTCTTTTCTTTTCCTCAGCCATTGAACAAGACAGCGAAGAAGCTGCACAATACTGCAAGCTGACTGGCTAGCATCTGTGGAATAGGATATGACATCACACAGAGGGGCTTTCTTGTTTTTGACAGAGGTTTTGAGTGCCTGGGCCAGGGCAGCCTTAATAAACAGAAGACACAGAGAGATATTCAGATTAACGTCAGTGTTCAGAAAAATGAATACATGAAGAACGATGGTTATTTATTCAAAGTATAAATACCATGAACACAGTTTTGCCCTCTCCAGGATTTCCTTCAAACATCAGAACTCCTCCTTTTTGCTGACATTCTTGAACTTTTGCTGTTGCCATAGAAATAAGCTTTGCCCTGCCGTGAAACTGCCGCTGTTGGGCATCCTGATGCACTTCCTGTTCCTGAATCTCTGAGGCCACATCTTCATCTGTCTCCTAAAAAACAAGAAAGGAAATTATGTTAAATACATTGATATGAATAGAATAAACAATTTTAAATGCAAATATAATTGAATAAAAACACTGAAATAAATTAACAATCTAACAGAAAATATAATGTAAATTAAACTAGCAAACTGAAAATATGGAAGTACTGAATTAAAATGAATACTATATTTTCAATTTAGCCATTTTTTTATTAAATTGCATACTCATATTTATTTATCCTTGACTGAGTGGCCCCCAAAAAGTGGAACTCCAAGTCTGACCTTCACAAAGAGCTGCTGTATGGCTTCCCAGATATCCACCAGCGCCGCCTTCCCAAAGTCCTCCAGGCCTTTCAGATAGGGCTTTCCATCCACCACCCCACCCCATTCACAGGGATAACTAAAAGAATATGAAGCAGTGAAAAAATAAACACATAAATACTCACTGTGCTGACAAAACAAATATACTGAACTCACTTTTCTGCCACTTTGAAGTCATTGTTCCGGATCCATGTTTTCAGGCTGTTCATTTTAGCTTCAGCTTCTTCGGATTCTGCCACAAAGTCTGTCCTCCATGCCACTGGCACCGAACTAAACATAAACACATGAAATGTAGATAATGTGACATACTGTATCTAATGTAAATCACAGAGCCTCAGAAACATCAGCTTGCAGTTGATATTGTGTTTTCCATTATTTCATTTTATGCTGCTGTCAACTACAGAGACAAAATGAATGTGATCAGCTGACAAATAATAAATGAATGTATACCTGGTGAGACGAGGTGATCTGAAGTAGAAGAACATGCGGCTCTGGGCAGAGTCTGGATACAGAGCTTGAAACTGTCGAATCTCCATTTCAGTGCTGGATAACCCCATCAGGCGCAGAGCTTCAGTGGCAGAGTGAGAATGAAACCCTTCACACATTCAGGCAAGGAGCCCAAACTCGTTGTCATATTAGGGATGGCTCAAATATCACCATTTTGGCTCCGGTCGACCCCCAGAATCTGTATGAACTCAGTATACTAAATCCACTACCATAGCCTGGACAACATGGCAGCCTCAAAGATAACTTTATTAAGAGAATGTGCTGAAAATTCTGCACAGTTAGTAACCAATGTGTACTATTTTTTTATTATTATTATTATTACTATTATAGTTTATTTATTACTATTATAGTCTATTATAGTTTAGTATAAATTCAATACACCATTTAAATAAGGTTGTCAATGCAGAAACTTGCAGTTAGCAGCATGACAAATGTGATATATACAAAAAGAGTGTTCCTATTATAATCACTGAAACTCAGCACCGCCAACATATTGACTGAGCGAAAACTTCCATAATAATCAATGAAGCTGACAACACTGCACAATTTAAATTGTTACAGACATGACAGAGCACCGAAGCAAAGCGTATACATTCAAAAATCACTGTTGTTAGGACAAAGTGGGTGGGTTTTTTTTCAGACAGGTCTCCATCTTTCTACAAAATGCTTACTGTTGACATGAATTAAAAAATGGGTGGCCTTTGATCTCTCTTTTGAAAACATGAAATACAGTAGGATGAAAATGTCATTTTACTTTCAGTGCACACCTTATTTGAGGTGGATAGACATGGCGATTCCCTTCAAATTTCTATTAAAGCAAATTAATGCAGTAAAATACAGCCCTAAATGCACAATTTAGAAATAGGTTTTTGTTCTTTCGGTAAAAAAAAAAGGTTTTCATGGTAAGGTTGGCATTTGCATGGAATTGCTCATTAGTGTCTTTGAAAAAAAATCTTACTGGCCCCAAACTTCTGAACGGTAGTGTACTTATACTTTTTACCTCGATTCTCTTATCTAGCTTACAAGTTTCTAGTCAAATTTTAACTGTGGTGAACATTAAACTACATGCTGTGCAGCAAGATTGTACGTGACTCATCACTTCTATCACACTTTTGATAAAGCATCTATCAGACAAATAAATGTAATTACCCAGCTGTATTGAGGAAGCTCAGGTAGGGTGGGGCAGGGCGGCACAAGGCCGTATCTCTCTCCCAGAATCCCGAGCAGCAGCTGGCTGCGGCAGACCTCCGACAGACAGAGCTCCACAGCACGGTTAGACTCCTCCTCTGTGACACCCCAGCGCAGCTCCACTTCCTGCAGGTAGAGGTAGTGCAGAGCAGCTCGTCTCCTGAGCTCAGGAAACACGCTACGCACAAGAACATCCCTCTCCGCATGCATGTCCCTGAACGTAGAAGAGATGAACACTCGCACACCCTTCCATCTATGAAAAGAGAGAAAAGAGAAATTATGAAGACAGGTTTTATTTAGTAATATATTTTCAATACATTAATGGCCTGTCTGGTCTCCACTGGAATATATGCTGGACCACAACCACCGAACATTTGATGAACAATTTAATACAAGAAACTTATGGATTTTTTAATGGTCATACCTTAACTTCGGTGTTGCCGGCAGTAAGATGACATCAGCAGTTCTCTCAGGTTCAGTTTTGCGCCCCTGTGGTGGCGGGATGTTATAGACTCTGTCCATGTGCTCCACATGCTGCAGCATCCTCGAGGAGCCTCTCTCTGAGACAAACCTACAACCATAGAACAACTCTAAATAAACATCTGAAACGCCAGCCACTGTCTATCAGAATAGATTCAAAAGTAAATTAGTAAGAAGTAAAATACATTGTTGTTTACAAACTGACATAAGGAAGTATGGTTTTGAATTATTTCTACTTATATGCACATAAAAATAAAAACTGTAGTTACAAACAGGAAAAAGTAAAGACGGGGCGATTCGCAGGATAAACTGCTACCCTATCTAATGCTTGAAATCATATCTATGTAGATTGCAACCTGAAGTTTAAAAATAATGGACATACAGTACGGTGGCCGTGAAGTGCAGAACAAATCACAATTCTGAACAAATTACAAACGCAAATGCAAGTATAAAAAACAAAATAACAATTCAGAAAGCACAACATCAATTCAGAAAACATTATAACAAGTCCGAAAGCACAACGACAAAACCGAAAACAAATTAACAAGTCAGAAAACACAACGACAAATCTGAAAACAAATTAACAAGTCAGAAAACACAACGACAATTCAGACAAACATGAAAAGGTAGGTATAGTTTGAGACAGAGCCATTGGTTTGGGATTACTCACTGCTGATTGGACGAGACATCTGTCAATCAACGTGTACAGGGAAGAACCAGCCGAAGAACAGAGTCGTGGTAGAAAGTTCGGAGATGGGGATAAAGTTAGCTCGTGTTAAAAATGTATTGATGTTGCCCTTCCGATGGAATAAAAAATACGGGGGTTATTTACATTTAGAAAAAACGGTGCTGGAAAAGCTCAGGCTAGTGGCGCAACACTGGATAGCGGTGTCACGACTTTATGACGCGATCGACCTCGATTCGATCCCGGCTGTTGACAAAATTTTTTTTTTTACTTCCCTTTTCAAATTGTATTAGCAATGGATTCTATTTACACTAAGTGAAAATAGCAGTATTTTTAGCAATATGCTATTTAAACTAAGTGCAAATACAAATTTAAACTAAGTGCAAATAGCAATGGATTCTTACTATCAGTATACTACTTGTTGAAATAGGGAAATTATCTGCACTTCAGGTATGTAGTACATTATAAACAGTAGCCATATAACCCGATGGGGTAATTATAATTCAAATTTAAATTTATAATGGATGGCCACTTATTGGTAAATAAAGCCCTCCTCACCTACCCTCCCTATCCAATATTTATTTTAACTTTTGATCTTCTTCATTTTATTGACAATAATGCCTTTCCGAGTGATACGAGATTGAAAAGGGACGGGGGAAAAAAAGTTCGGCAAAGCATGGTCGAATCGAGGTCGCTCGCGCCATAAAGTCGGTGATTACACGCGGATCCATTTTGCGCACTAGAGATGATGTTTCACAGCAAACTTTTACTAATGTAAATAGACACCCCGTATTTTTATTCCAGAGTAAGGGCAATTCATAAAATACATTTAAACTGAGCTACTTTAAAACAATCTCCAAACTTTCTACCAGGACTCTGCTGTTCTTAGGCTGGTTCTTCCCTGTATACGTTGACTGACAGATGTCTCGTCCAGTCAGCGGAAAGTAATCTCAAACCAATGGCGCTGTCTCAAACTAAACCTACCTCTTCCAGTTTGTCTGATTTATCATTGTGTTTTCTGACTTGTTAATTTTTTTCTGAATTGTTGTTGTGTTTTGACTTTATCTATAAAAGAATCTTTGAAAAAATTATTAGTGTACACAAAAATATTAACGCCAGTACTGTTTTCAGCAGCGATATAATAACGATTAAATCATGTTTCTGGAGCAATAAATCAGAAGCTCGGAACATGACTTTTTGGAGGATCATGTGAAATTCGAACTGAACGCAATGGACTGCTGAAAATCTCAGGCATTGCCATCACAAAAGTTACATTTTAAAATACATTCAAAAACATATTTTATTTATTTTTTATTTTCACATTTAAAAGCTTCTTTCAAAACATTTTGAACTTTTTGAATGATAGTAAATACTGTAAATACTTGATAGATCCTACACTAGCTCTTACTAACAACTACAAGTTTTTTTTTTTCACAAAATAGCATCTTAAAGTATTTCACAAGAAAGAATGTATATTGAGCACAACAGCTAAAGATCTTACTTCAGTATCTGCTCGCTAAACCCCCAAAGCTCTATAATGTTGGAACTCAGTTTGTATTTCAAATTTTCATTTGGAGACCTGTTCAAAACAAACAATACAAGACTTATTTGCAACTACAACAATTTTTGTGACATTTCTGCTTCAAGCAGCAGACATTTGAATGAAAACATAAAATTTCAGTTTTGGAAATCGAGATAAAACAAGTTTCACAATACTTACATTTTTCTGAGCAGCACACGTATCACAACAGTATCATGGTTGATCTGTCGATAGTTATTGATCTCCGCCATTAAATCTACGTTGGTGTAGTAACTTTCAAACACAACTATACGATCCAGCTGTGGAGGGAGATATTTTAACAGACATGTCATATGCAAAATATTTTTGATGCCTTCTGGAATAACCATAAATACAAAACCTTTGTCTTCTCTTCAGATAGCTTAGCAAAGAATGCTGCATGAGATATGCATTCGGATTGTACATAGTAGGCATTCAAATCCTGAGCCATAGAGGGACAGAGAGAGACACAGAGAGAATAAAACACAAAAAGGTGTGACATCATCAGAAAACAATGTCATAATGTCAAGAAGAACATCAAAGTGCATTATAAGTATAATATTTGACATGCAACTATACATGCTTTTTTCTACTCTTTTTACTAATAATTTAACACAGTTAAAACCAATCTTTAGTGAATCTCAAAATGAATATCCATTTTCCATTCTGTAGATTACAATGTCATGATGTCTAAATACACTTGTAGAATATCAATGACTGATTTTACTTCATAGTGCTATATTACACATTTTATTATTGTTTCATTTTATTTGTTATTTTGTTTTCATTTTTTTAAGTGTTTTATTTTAATGTAAATATCAAATGGAAAAAGTGCTATTAGATTAACAAGAGTATGTTCACAATAAAAGGGAAATTCTTACCTTCAGTTGCTTCATTGCTTGTCTCACATTATCCAAAAGCACATCAGACTTCACTTTGACCTCCTGGAGGCCTTGGTGGCTAAACAGCATGACTTGGGAATCTTCGCTACAGTAGTTAATCATCAAGCATAAAAGCATTGCAGCTTCCTGTTCCTGTAGAAAATATAGTTCACCATATGTTTCATTTATACTAGAAGCCTAATTTCTAAAATGTAACAAAAATAAAAATACACAGTCACTTTGAAAAATGCATAAAGGTACAACTATACTGTGCTGAGAAATGAAACAATAAGATGCTATTATCTGACCGATGCTGAGAGTTTATTCTCATCGATGTTATCAGTGCTTTCAGGGGGCAAGCAGACAACATTAGCGCCACTCCAGTCCCGATCCTCTGAAATTATAGCATTATACATCACAAGAGTGCGTCCAGGGAGAGGCGGGATGTTATACTTGCAGGAGATCTGCACAGCTTTCTCCAAAGCACAGCAGTACTTGTTCAGAAGCTCCTGAGTGTACAGCCTCTGACTAACAAATTACATCACAAAAAACAAAGTCAATGCAGGGGTAAAATGAACTAAACTTATTTATTAATATATTTTGATCTAAATTGATCATACTATGTAAAGGTTTTCTTTAATATTAAAGATACTCCTATTCATTCAACCAATTACTACATTTGTCACGTTTTTTCAGTGATGACAGCGCGACCCTTTGACGCTGATATGGTGACCCCCATATGCGGTAGACGAAGGGAACTCTCATTGTAATCCTCAGTCTCTTGCGTGCTGTTGTTTCCCAGCTGTACTGTCGGAATCGTTTGCTCTTCGGGAATTTCTTAAGAACCCCTTGCAGGATCTCCCTGGAGCTTGGCATCTCGACCGCAGGCCCACCAGCTGAAAAGGGAGAACATGTCACTCTTGGAAGTTGAGAACAACTTCCTCAGGCGCAGGTCTATCGAAGACACTGTAGGAATATGCTCTCTCATTTAGATTAATATGGATTCATCGACATTCAGTGAGATCCAAAGTTTTGTAGATTAAAATACTAAAATTCCCAAAAATACCATAAATATGTCTTTCATGAGGACTAAATTCATTGTGCACTACTGTTCAAATGTTTGAGGTTCATTGTCACATGATCCTTCAGAAAGATCATTCTAATTTGCTGATGTGGTTCTTAAAGCACATTATTAACCAATTTTAAAACAGTGCACTTCCTATTTTTGTGGAACCTTTTGATGAATAAAATGTTAAAAACAGCATTTATTTGAAATAGAGAAAAGTTTGTCTAAGAGTATAATGTCTTTGATGTACTCTCATCAATGTAATAATCCTTGCTGCTGGAAAAAAAAAAAAAAAAGTATGAATTCTTTACAAAAATAATAGTGTATATTAACTTTTCATCGCAATAGCCGCGAACTGTTAATATGATATTGCCAAGCAGGGCAAGTTTATGGATCAGTATCTTTTTCCTGCTAAACAAATACAGTCCTAACCTTTACTGACCTCTAAAATCAAGGAACATTATATTATAGCTTGAAACTGTTGTTGAAACTCCAACATCAACCTGAAAACTTAACCATAAAATCTGACTGGTTGACAAACATCCTTCATACATAAACTTACCAAATTTACTGAGCTCCAAAATGACTTTATATGCAGACAGGAAACAGAAAGGAAACTGCCTGCTCTGGATTACAGCATTCTGGAAGATCAAACACCATAAACCCATGAATTACTTCATCATGCTACATAAATTTCAGTGTGCAAAAGACTGAATTAAGAGATGCTCACCTTCGAGGTCAGTCTGTTGAGGATCTTAGTATGATGTTTCTCACTGATGCCCACAGAGATCATGTTCCTCAGGTTCCTCAGCATTGCCATAAAAGGAAGAGACTTTCTATCTGCAATTACAAAAAACATACACTTAAGTTTGAGTAGATGTTCAAGAATTAAGCCAGTTAATGACCCAGTGCATGTCCCTCATTCACACCGATGAGTTTCTCCCAGGTGGCAGCTTTGTTTCCCTCCTGACTAAGTTTGCATTCCCACGTGTCGGGCTGCTTAAGTTTCATTGGCTTTCCAGCTCTCTCTCTCTCCCAAACCCCACTAAGACCACTGCGAGAGAAGGCCTTCAGATCACTCGGGTATCTGCATGCAAAGACAGACAACAAACATGCTCACTCATGGCTGGAAGTTACAATGGACTGAGGAATATTTGGCTAAAAAAATGTATATGCCAGCTTGTAGGACTAACTTCTTTCCCAGAATGGCCATGACATGTTCTGCAGGTTCTTTGATGTGAAGGTGCTTTATCATTTTCTTGAGGCTGAATTCACTCTGTTTTTTATCAGTTGCAGTACGATTCTGGCTCTCCAACTGTATCAAAACATGCAGAACTGCATCATAAGATGTTCAGTAGTGACATGATGTGCAATAGTAATTTATAATGTTATGTAATATCAAAAAATCTAATTAAACAACAAAGCTCACATATTTTTTGAGAATGGAGATGTCAACTCTGACAAGGTCACCCCACTTTTTCCACTGTGCAGCAGAGATTTTCTGAAAGAAGAGGGGTAGAAAACAAACTCAACTCAACTTTATTTATATAGCACCAATAAAAACAACGATTGTTGACCAAGGTGCTGTACAATCAATCAAATATCAACAACATTAACACTCAGAACAACATAAATTACAGCACAGGACAGAGCTGGCACACCACAATTAACTACAGTTAAAAGCCAGAGAAAAAAGATGGGTTTGAGTTTTGCTTTAAACTCATACAGTGTAGGGGCAGTTCTAATAAAAACTGGTAGGTTGTTCCAGAGTTTCGGCGCAGTAACAGCAAAGGCTTGATCTCCTCTTGATTTTAATTTAGCCCAAGGAACGTCTAACAGTCTCTGGTTGGATGACCTAGAGACCTTCAAGGATTGTGAACAGATAATAAATCAAACCAATTTACAGGAGCTAACCCATTCATAGAATTAAAAAACCAGCACCAGAACTTTAAAATCAATTCTGTAATGAATTGGGATGTAATGATATTAGTACTTGGGTAATGTGCTCTCGTTTACACACAACAGTAAGGTGCCCAGCAGCAGCATTTTGTACCATTTGGAGTCGATTAAGAGATACTTGATTAATACCCATATAATGGGAATTGCAGTAATCAAGCCTCATTGAAATAAAAGCATGAATGACCCCTTCAAAGTCCTTAAAAGAAAGAAATGGTTTTACTTTAGCTAAGACTCTAAGATGGAAAAAACTGGTTTTGACTACCATACTAATCTGTTTGTCAAATTTGAGAGCACAATCAAAATAGGAATTCCAAACAAAAAAATAATAATAATATTCTTCACTAGTGGTTTTACACAGGAAGACAAATGGCCAAGATATAAACCAGGGGAGCTAGCAGCTTCTGAAGATTCAAAAATTATAATCTCAGTTTTGGCTTCATTAAGGGGAAGAAAATGTAGGGACATCCAGGCCTTAACATCCGCTAGACAAGCCAACAGAGCTTCCAACCCCTTGTTATTAGATCCCAGGGGCAGATAAATTTGGGCATCATCTGCATAACAATGGAAGGAGATACAATACTTCTTAAAGAGCGACCCTGGGGGAAGCATATACAAGGAGAATACCATTGGAGAGATAATAGAGCCTTGAGGGACACCGCACTTAAGAGGAGCTGCATGTGAAGTAAATTAATCAACACTAACAAAGAACCTTTTATTGTTGAAATATGATTGAAACTATTTGAGAGCATTTCCTTGAATGTCCACCCAGTGCTCCAAACAAGAGATCATAACAGAGTGGTCCATTGTATCAAATGCCACCCTCAGATCTAACAGCACTAACACAACAGACTTGGCAGAATTAAGAGTCAGTAAAATATCATTCAGAACTTTTACCAGTGCTGTCTCTGTGGAATTGTTTTACTTAAAACAAAAGCATTTTAAAAGTGATGTGGAATGGAAAAATCTAGAAAGAAATAATGCGTTCATTATTGTATGTTGGTAGGATGTGTGCAACACTGAAAATATGGGGTTCAAAATGTTTAAAAAAATGTAATCTTGAAATAAACAGAAATAAAGAAATACAAAATAAAAAAAAACTTAAATATTTTTTTTAAGAAGAATGTTCTGTGGTCTCAGATTTGTGGAGCCCACTGTATATATTTGGGTCTATAATATTATAGATAAATAAGCGGTTTTGACATATTACCTCTCCTTTTTTTAGTTTCTTGTTGTGTTTGCAGCGATGCTTCCGTGTATTGTATTTGGCCAGCTGATATTCAGTGAACTGTTTAAATTTATCCACTAGAGCTTTTTTCAGGCAGGAGGGTAAAGATTTACTGAAACACTGCACAAAAACATTTAAAAAGCATGAAAAAGCAAGAATACTACAATAGGAGCAAAATAAAATCCTTATTTAAACATCAACTATGTTAAAACCGTAATCGGCATATGAATATGGTATGAGTAAGATATTTAATATTAACACTTACCGTGCTATAGATTCTTGTCACCTCCAGCCAATCAGATGGCAGCTGTACAGCAGCACAAAAATACCTTCTCAAGTGTGGCTTAGAACCAGGCAGATGGGCCGCCAGTGCCAGCAGGAAGTTGGCTGTGATATGAAGGTTTAGTTCCTGCCTAGTATAGACTGCAACCTAAAACCAATGCAAATATGCAAACCATACATGTTAACACCTGACAACATAACCCACACAAACTCATACATACAAAAACACCAACCTTTAGGAGAAACTCGGGGTCTTCTGTGGTAATCTCTGTGGCCAGAACCTTAATAACGGCCCACACACTCCTCTTCTTATCCCAGTCTTTCTGGCCCGGGGTAAAGCTCTTATTGACAAGGGAGCAGCACACCATATTCAGCAGGATGTTCTGAAGGTTAAACAAAAGAACTGTCACATTTTGTTTGATTTTACAATTACCAATTTGTCTATCCATTATCTGGTGTAAGAATTATTTAAAATATTACATATATCGTTCAAAAGTTTGGGGTCAGTAAGATTTTAAAGAAATCAATAGTACATGCATTAAATTCATAAATAGTGGCAATAAGACCAATTATAATGTTACACAAACATTTGTATTTCAAATAAGTTTTCATTCAGTTCTATTCTATCAGAACTTTCTAGTCATAAAAATAATCCTGAAAAAAAAAAAAAATAACATATTAGCTTATTTTAAGACTGGAGTGAGGTGCTGAAAATCCAGCTTTTTACATTACAGAAATAAATAAATTTTCAATAAAATGAAAAAAGTTTTTTTAAAGAGAATATTATTATAAATTATTAATTCACAAGGTTTTGTTTTACTTACTTTACTTCTGTTTTTATTTTTTTATCAAATAAATGCAGCTCAGAGGCTAAGCATGCAAGAGACTTCTTTCAGTTAAAAAGAAACTCTGTAATTAACCAGAAGAGGTATATATTCCTAAAATGAATGTAATTTCACAAAAACTCCATAGTTATTCATTAAAAAATAAAATAGACCTGGGTCTTAGGCTACATTGGAAGTAACCAAATCTTAAGTAACAAAGTCTTCTTCAGGTTACCCAACTGTTACTGTGAAAAATCCTAACAATCTGAATGATCTACACCTTTATTATACAGAGCATATTTTCCTTTGTAAAAACAAAAGACTAAATTTAACATGCACTTGTGTGCTGACTGTCTAAATATATTCACCAAAGAATACATATAAATAAAGCTAAAAATAAATAAGTAGGGCTAGAAGCACATTTCTAACCATTACTTAGGTTCACAGAAACCCTAGAAGTGTGCTCACTCGACTCACCTTTCTGTCCCTCAATTCCACAAGATGCTCATCCTCACTTGCTTCAAGCACCCTAAACTCCTCATGAGGAGCTAGAGTTTGCTCCCCCTTTCCATCTAAATTCATATTCAGAACAGGCATCTCAGAAGACAGCTTCTGGTCATCCTCTTCCAAGCTTTCATGACTTGCATCCTGTTAAGATGTACAGAGAGAATATAATTAACCAGATCTGCATTTCCCAAAGGAAATACCAGTCATTGCAAGGTATTTGTAAGTTTATGCAGAAACAAAGTTTTAAATGAAATGCTATTTCATGCTGACTTAATCATAATGTGCTTTCTGTGCAGCATTGGAAAGATAAATTGTTAAAAGTGGTGAAACAGATGTATGACCTCAAAACTGAATCATCCATAAAATAAATCATGTATGTTTAGTGCTTGAGTCAAATTATTGCCAATTACTGTGTTGTTTTAATTAATAAATACTAATAAAAACTTGGGGAGATGAAAAAAATAACTTAAAATATAAATCTGAAAAAAGAGATGCTACATTAATTCACATACAGTTTTACAAAGCAATAGAAGAAATCACTCTATACCTGTCTAGGCTCCTCACTAGATCCCAGCAGCCCTTCAGGTGAGAAAAGCATGTCTTCAACTTTTCTCTTTTCATTAGAGCCCGCTTTATTCTCCATTGAAGGTGACGGATAGGAGCAGAGAGGTGGGGCAGCACTGGGAGTTGACATTTTGGAGTAAGAGAGTAAAGGATTATGGGAATAGGAGGAGGTTAAAGAGGATGAGACTGGAAAATGAAGTGAAGGCTCCATTAGGAGGGTATTCTTAGTGCTCAGCAGAGAGGAGGAAGAGGATCGTGAGCTCATCGTTGTGGATGACAGAAGAGAGGAGGTGGCCATGGTGGAGGACAGGCTGGTTGGCTGGAGTGCTGGACATTGTGAGGAGATGGAGGTCTGCTTGGCCCAGGATGGAGATGTGTGCTGATGCTGAGACAATACTGAGGGTGCTTGAGCCAGAAAGCGATTTTCCAGCCTTGACCTGCTATAGTTTCGCTGTAGTCTGGCATCTGTGTTCGCCTTCATTTCAGTCTGAAGGGGAGCCGAAGCCTTCATGTCTGCCTGGCTGAAGGAAGGAGAAACACAGAACAGGGCCTGTGTTTTTGTCCATAGACATCGCAAATGCTAAAAGTACAGCACCAAACTGATTCTTGAGAAAGTGTACAAAATATGTCCCACAACTTTTCTTTCAAACTAGATTTAAAATAATAAATTTGAACTGCAATGAGTCAGATATGATTACAAAAATTTTCTCTTAACATTTGCTTTTCTCTTTATTTCATTAAAATTATGACTATCATTCAGTACACCCGCAAAACAACAATGTACATATATTTTTTTAAAGATAAAAGGCTACTATATCCTGGTTACACACACACTTTTTAAAGGTCTGTTTCCATGTTTTACCTTTTTATGAGTTCAACAAGATCATACAAGCTCTGGTGAGTTTTATGTTTCTGTATATAATCTTAAGTAATTCACATGTCACAACTATACAACTACTCTGGCACACAAATAGTAATATAAAGAAACTGTTTATGATTTTAGATAATTTGCCTCTTTTTAATTAGGCCCATTACAGCTAACAACACCAGAATTCAGTACAGTACTCAAGAATCACTAGCGTTGACAAGCATGGGTGTGTCTTATGCAAACAACAAATGTAGACAAACGTGGAAAATCAAACGCTGCCTCCACTCCTTTTCACCGCGTTTATTGAATATCAGCTTCTTTACGCACCGACCTTACTGGAACTCTGCACTGCGATGTAACGTTACCTTTATTAGTCCCTCTGCGGCTGCCGTTTGCAGTGTCCTTCCAACCACGTACGCTCCTTTCCGATTGGAATCGCATTACATTTCAGAAAGTTCACTTTCCAGCCAGGGCACTTACGGTCAATTGGGACGCACCTAGTGACAGTTGAGTGTAGGACAAAGTCCTCTTACTTAGCTGATAATAAATGAAGAACAAACTTTGTCTTCGTAATGTTTTCCATATTGCCACATATATATAAAAGACAGATTCATCAGTACTCCCTTATCTCTATTTTTACAACCACTTCTTTATGGT
Source organism: Sinocyclocheilus anophthalmus (assembly GCA_018155175.1). NCBI lineage: Eukaryota > Metazoa > Chordata > Actinopteri > Cypriniformes > Cyprinidae > Sinocyclocheilus > Sinocyclocheilus anophthalmus. The sequence continues at coordinate 961,450 of JADLZN010005650.1, read as the reverse complement.
CATAAATGTGCACAAACAAGAACACAGAAGTAGACAGTCCTGTCTGACACTGCAGAGCAACACTGTTGAAAATAAACGCATACACTATATTTTGGATTATTACCGTGCTACACGGTTCATTCAGTGGTGTGACTAAAAAAAATAAAGAAAACAACACACCTTTAAAGCTTTGTAAGCAGCAGGTATTAGTGTAAAATGAGGTAAACCGGTGAGCTGCTGACTGTATCACGAATGTGTCACTACCGTAATGAACCGAATATAGACACATTCTAAGAAGGTTGGTGAGTGAACTTGTGAAACGTCGTTAGTCGTTGCCCAAGTAGGCTACTGTTCCCTTTTTTCTTTTTTTGAAATACATGAGTCATAAGCAAGCATAAATCAATGAAATAATGAAGCAAAGCTTTTCAATCTTATATAAAAAGTCATTGGGTGAAGTCAGCAAATGTGGGAAACTTTTTGGTAAACTGTGTATTACATACAAATAAATCTATTCTACCAACACAATTTATGCTCTAAACAAATTCTGAAAGTCTCTTGTATCTCCCACTGTTTTTTTTTTTTAAGGAACATTGGTTGTCGTTTTAAACATACAGAGATTCAAACATGTAAAGTACCCATTTTTTTTCTTTGGACCTTTTCAGGTAAATTGGTAAAAACAATTATGTAGTCTGTGCTTACAAAATACAATGTCCCACTGCAGGACATTGTAGAAATAATCTTTTGCAATAGAAAATCCTCAGAATTCAAAAGAATAACTTTACAAAAATAGACATACTAGTGGATTGTGTTATTGATTGTGAACTCATAAACACTTAACGTTTCAAAAATGTCAGCAGAAGCATACATTTTAAGATTAAAGCAGTCCAAAAGAAGTACAAATTTAAACAATTAAAACACTTCAATAAAAGGACAAAAGCAAAGAAATGAATCATTTCAACAGAAGTACAATGCACTGTGTAGTATAAAATGCCATGATTTCATCTATGATGTGCCTGCTTGTGTGTAATGTACTGTGTTTGTATAGAACTGTGTGCTTAAGTGTGTGTGCTGGTTTATGTGGCTCATGATAACACATTTATTTGTATAATGACATGGGTATGATATAGGCATTACAATGAGAAGGTGTTTTATGAGGACATTTTCAGTATCCCCATAATTCAAAAGGCTTATAAAAAATTCAGAATGAGTTTTTTTGAAAATATAAAAATGCACAAAGTTTCCAGTGAGGGGTAGTTTATGTGTGGGCTGACAGAAAATACAGTTTGTACAGTATAAAAACCATTACACCTATGGATACTCCCCGTAAACCATAAACACCCATATGTGTGCGTGTGTGTGTAACATGCTTTCTTTTCTTTTCTTTTTTTTATTGGAACAACACATGCTTTCAATTTTGTGTGTTTATGTTGTATGTTAAGTGTGGGTGAGAGCAGGCACGTGTTTGTTTACAGGCACTTTTTTATGCACAAAAACTTAAAGGTGCAATAGTATGGAATGCCAATCCATAATTAGAAAAAGAAATGTATAAAGAAATGTAAAAAAGCAAAAATAAATAACTAAATATACAAAGAAGTTTCAAATAAAGTTTATATCACGGGTTTCTTATTTTCAGTTTCAAGTGGTGGCAGTTTTGCGGCTGGGAATCGTGCAATCTATAAATATATGTTGCAAAATACACATTTAAATATATAATGTCAGTATTCATAACTTCAGTCAGTTAAAACATCATAAGCATGATGTTCATACAAGGAGGTAAGTCTGTGAAGATATAAAGTAAAATAAATTAGTTGTCATCAGCTTCCTCATCACTTCTAAACACTTATTCGGATGGTCCTCACTGCAGAACACAAGATCCAGGGGCATGGTTGCATCCACATCCAACTCCTCCCACCTTCTATAACCACCCCTACTGTCTCCCCCCCAACCCTACCATCCCATCCCCTAATGTTGATCGCGCCCCCTCCCCCGCCCCCCTGGATCTTTGTTCTGCAGCAGGTCTACTGTTTGTTGAGTGCATCACGTTAAAAAAGTGGATAACTTAAGTAATTTGTGGATTAATTCTTACTGGAGACGCGAACCGTTTCAAACGTTTCAGTCCGATTTGGTGAACTGGTTCAACCGGTTCACTAAGAAGAACCGGTTAAATCTAACGATTCTTTCGTGAACTGGACATCACTACGCCCTGAGACTGCTGTGATGTAAGGGTTCTGCAGCTGGGGATTATTGTGGCCACATCCAGTGTACCGAGGAAACATGCTACCTATCAGATTGTGCTACCAAAAATATATTTGGATTGTTTTAAGGGTAAGTTTATGGTAAGGGTAAGTGTGCACGGGTAGGTTTAGGGTAGGGGTAGGTATGGACATTAAAAAAGGCCTCAAACCCCATGAATAAGATGCTAGTAGGTAGCACAATCTGATAGGTAGCATTTTTCCCTATCGATTTGTGCTACCTATCTTTTTAATGGGAGGTAGCACAATCGGAAAATTCAAACGCAGCATCAGACAGCGACATTAAATTACATCGTGTCTACACCGGACGCAAGTGGCGCGACGCTACAAAATACAATAGAACCCATTATAATCAGTGATGCTGCACTGGATGCGGCGCGACAAACCCCAGACAGTAACCTGCTGCGTTCTATTTATGACGCACTGACACAAAGTTCAAGTGATTTGCAAAGCTTTTTCGCGTCCAGTGTAAATACGATGTGACAGCAAAAACATGGCGAGTGTGAAGAAAAGTGGACACGGAAAATAGATGGTTCAAATGTGAATGGACTAAACAGTTTTGAGTGAGTGACTGATACCATCTTTGTTATGAAATCCACGTGTTGGTTCGCAGAGACTTCGCAGTTTTAACGTACAAGTTTGCCTTAATTTATTTTCAAGATCTGAGGTAAAATATCTATTGTTGCTTTCACTATGGCTATAAAGATCACGCAAAATAATATTCAAACTCACATTAGACACTTTTAACATTGAATAAAGCACATAATCATTACCTGATGTTATCACTTTTATATTTTGTATATCGTTCCTGCCGCGACGTCGCAGAAAATAAAAACCATTTCTAAAATAGAATCCCCGGTCGCTTATTGTCACGTGTCGCGGGTGGTTAGGACAAAAACTACATGGAAAATATACTTTTTATCGTGTTGCGTCTGGTTGGGAGACACGGTGTTACAATTTGATTCCCCCCAAAAATCAAAGTATAAAAATAATAATGCTGACAGACCTAATAATTGAATCTGCAATTAGGGAAAGTGGAGAGAAGAGATCCAGTCTGGAGAGGAGCAGGAAAAGTTGATTTGCATGGCAGACATGGAGATCCAGATTTTTTGTTTGTTCATTTGTTTTTAATATTCAACAGGCAAAGTTCTTCTGTATCTAAATGCAAAAATTTTCATAATTGTTTGAATAAAACCGACTACTGAGGAAAATATCTGAATATTTATCTTGCGACCATCTTGTGACTACTTTAACAAAAGCTACAATAATTGAAATAATATTAATAGAGATAACAGTAGAAAATCCATCTCCAGATTTGCTCGGTCTTCTGCGTCTTCCTCCGTCTCACCAACCACCTGTATATCCTCCATCAACAACATGAACCTCCTTTTGGTCTTCCTGTACTCACTAATCTCCTGCCCAGTGGCCCCACATCCTTTGTCAGCACATGCCCAAACCATCTTAAGCCCTATTCGCACAGGATTAGTATTATCTGAGGACCTTGTGTGATTTTGAAATTACCCCCACATCTGAATTTTGTGTGGTGCATTCACACGGGACAAGCGAAGCCTGTGATTTACTGATTTATCTCCCGGACGACGTCAAGGCTTTGGGAGATTCCCGTTCAATGGTCCGGTTAGAAGGATTTAAAAACAAAGAAACCAATATAGTTTCGTGCCCTGTGTGATTTACATTTTACCAGGTTAAAATAATATCTCTCGCTTTATGCTTGATTTATTTGTAACACATTAACCTCAAAACATTTTCAACTTTCACTTTTTGCAAATTGTATGGTGTAGCGATATGACAGCACCCAAAATACTATCAAACCCTCCAACGCAGCTCCATTCTTCGCGGAAGATTAATAAAAAAGGCGCACAGCAAACAAAAACCTAGAAAAATGATATACGGCCCGCCAAATGCTGGCCAAATTACAGACACGGCCGATTCGCACAGGATTAAGATCACAGACAACCTCCGCAATTATTACAAATGACTGGAGGTCACCAGATAATACTAATCCCGTGCGAATAGGGCTTTAGTCTCACGCCTCTCACTTGGTCTACAAAACATCCTAACTGTGCGGTCTCTCTAATATGCTAATTTCTCATCACTCCCAAAAGGAAAAAAAAATTAAAAACCTCTTCAACTCTGCCACCATCTCCTGCTCCTGTCTTTTTTTGTTAGTGTCACCGTCTCAAGGCCATAAAACATAGTTGGTCACACTAACATCTTGTAAACTTTCCCCTTTCACTCTTGCAGGTACCCTTCTATCACAAATCACTCCGGACACTCTTCTCCTAAGCTCTCCATGCCTCCACTGTATGCATCTGGTCCAACACCTTTACCAAACAAAAAAAAAAAAAAAAAAAAAAAGAAAAAAACTATCATCTATTTCATGTTACCCTCACTAACCCCCTGCACTTCACTAATTCCACATCATCCAACCTTCGCTCTCTCATTTTCTACATTCATTAATTCTTCAAAACGCTCCTTCCACCTTCTCAACACAATCTCCTCACTTGCCAGCACATTTCCAACTGCATCCTTCATCACTCTAACCTGTAACACATCCTTCCGAGCTCCATTCCTCTGTCCCTGTCCTTTTCCCCTTCCTCAATGTCCAACTTCTCAAAGAGCTTGTCATAACATTTCTAACACTAAAAACCACCCCGTGGGGGGGGAAGACACAGCTGACAACAAAACAAGGCTTGGCTAGGCAAGACAGGACACATCCAGGATGCATACAACCACAAACTAGCACAGAACTGTAAACACAAGGAGAATAAATAGGAAGCAAATGAGGAGGTTAATGAGGGAAACACAGGTGGGGCAAATAAACCAATAAACAGGTAACAAGATGGGTGGGGTCAAGACAATTGACATGAGAGCACATGGCCAGCAAAACAATTACAAGCCATGTGCTTGAACAAAACAAGACACAAACACACAGCTAATGAGAATACTCACAAGCCGCGCGTTCACACAAAACATGACAACATGGAAGCACGCAGCCAATGAAAAACACAAGCTGCGTGCTACACAGCACAAGACATAACATGAAAAAAACAACACAGGACACGTGGAAAGAAGAGCGTACGGCCCGAGCAAACTCGAGACCACATGCTTCCACAACAAAACAGAACATGGAGCGTGAGTGTCTGAACCCAGACACCAAACCGAAACGGAATCTGAACAAGACATGAGTGCCGGGATCCGAACACCACACTCTAACATGAAACAAGGCACACATACAAGAGAGCGCATGACTCGAGAATACTCGAGACCGCACGCTCAACACAAGGACAAGAAAACCAGTCAAGATGGGAGTGTCAGGGCTCTGTCACAAAACAACGAATAAACTAGACTGAAGTGACAGAACCCTGATAAATAGTTAAAGTGAAATCTCCAATCTCAATGCCTTTAATTTGTGAGCAAAGTACAAGGTAAATATTTAAAATTTCAGCTACTAAAAAATAAAAAAGGGAAATAGAGCATCCCAGTCTAATGCCTCTACGAACCACAAAATAAGAAGTACCACCACTGGACAAACATATATGACTTGATATATTATCGTAAATGTGTGCATCATATTTGTAAAGGCTGGGCCAAACCAAAATGATTGAGGTCCTGAAACATTAAATTGTGATCAACGGTATCAAACGCCTTTTAAAAAACTAAAAACAAAATAAGAGCTTCTTCATGGAGTAGTCTAAAAGGTCTAACACTGGTCGAATATTATTTGAAATATTTCTTCCCCTCATAAATCCTTATTGGGTGACAGATATAATATCCTCCAAACATGGTTTTAATTTAGTGGTAAATAGAGATGCTAATAATGTAAAATCAGAATTAAGCAGCATAATTTGTGCCAATTATCTTGTGCATTTTTCTAGTGCAAAATGTCTTTATTAGCTGGGGCCAATCACTGAAGATGCATAAGCAACTATTGTAACCATTAGTTTTCTTCTTCTTCTGCTCTGGATGTCTATGGCAGTCTATAGAACCGTATGGTAAAGGTTGTGAAATTTGGCAGACAGATAGAGGACAGTCAGAACATTAACCACAAAAATGTGTGGAGTCTCTAACTCAAAACTTCTAGTGCCACCAACAGCTCAAACAAAAGATTAGAAGCAAAATTCTATTTTCCTCTCATTACTTGGCTCATGAAAATTTCAATTTCTTTAAGTCAAGATTTTTTTCAGTTTATTTATTTTCCATTATTCCAAAAACATTTTTGAACTGGTCCTAGAAAGTTTGTCACCAAAACTGGTGCAGGTCCTCTTCCATGCTGACAAAAATGTTACGTATTTCAAGTTGATTAGTCAAACCGTTTTCGAAAAACGATTTTGACAAAGAGCATGTCAGGTTGGACGTGAGGCTATATCTCCACAGCGATTTAGCGTAGTCAAACCAAACTTGGTGTATGTTTAAAAAAAATTATCTGAGGGTACCTGCACAGATTCGCCACAGCGTAACCTAATGGTCAGGAGATGTGAAAAATGGCTATTTTACATTTTAAATGGCTTAAAAACTTCTGAATGGTTTGGCCAAAAATCACACAACTGTCAGAAGAAGTCTCTTTACATTCAGAGCAACATGTCGAGTCAAATGGTTTTGCCACCTATTGGTTAAAAGTAATAAACCATTAATATGGAGCCATTAATGAATAATGAAGTTCAAAAAATGCAAATAGCTTATAAACGGTTTATAAACATCTGCTTTTCGCCATGTGTACTTGCAGACCGTTTATTCGTCCAGAAAGCCAGTATAATATATAATATATATATATATATAAATTTAAAAAAAATATTAATATAACTGAATATATAATCAAGTGCCTGTCAAATTTATATAATGAAATCAACACAAATATTCATCATATCATGGATTAGTTTAAGGCAATAGTATCATTAGTGCAAGATGCTTCATGCACGTAAAATAAAATGAAACTGTGCAGAATGCAACATTACAACTGATGGTAAAAAAGATTAAAGATTACGAATAATGTATAATAATGGCATGCAACAAGTGACTGTGTCCTTTGACTGATGTTCAGGAAATCAACCTTTCCAAAACAGGAAGTATAGTTGACCCTGCATATCACTGCAAACAAATTTCTTGGGGTCACATGGGTTCACCTCCAGAACCTTGACAGGGCCTCCACACACAAACATGCCCACCTGTGAAATACAGAAAATGAGTAAGAAACAGAAAAGAAAATTAAATAAACACTGGTATACACACCGTGCATAAAAGCAAGAATAAAAATACCTGTTTCTTAGTTCGTCTGTCCCACAGTTTGACGGTTCTGTCATGAGACGCTGAGATGATGAGGCTCTCTGTAAGCCGCAGTACACTCACTTTGTCTGTGTGTGCCTACAGACCAGTCACACAAACAATTTATCAGAAACACATGACTGCATGATTGACATAATTATGATCATTATATCTATGAGAGAGTATAAGGATACTTGCCGGTCTTCTTTGAGTCCAGGTGGACAGATTAGGAGGCTGGTTAAACCACATGTTCCCTTTACAATCACCACACACAAAAAAGTCTGTAGAAAAACAACAACAACCTGACTTAAAAACAACCAAGTCACAGTATATCAGTATCAGTCATGATCAGTTCACATAATGACCATTAGAAATTAATAGGTCATTGTGGAATATCACAGTGTTTATGATAAGTTACACAGTCCTGTATTGATATTGAAAAAAAATCTGAGCTGATATACAAAAAAGCCTAATATGACCTAATTTGATTATGCAGAGTTAAAAAAAAAAATCTATACAGGATGGAAAGTTTTCACAAAATAAGAATGAAGGTTTATTCAGATTATATATGTATCGGTTTTAATGCATTTAAAATAACAAAAAGAAGTGAAATGTCAAAAGTTTTCACAACAAAAAGACGTATTCTAAATGCATCATTTAATTTACAATCTGCAAAGGAGTGGAAAAATATGCACTACATTTTATAAATGAATGCTTTTCAAACAAAATCTGCATTTTTTGTTGCTGTTCGTATGTTGTAAAACACCCACATTTTCTACGGTCACTGGTCATAATTCTAACCTTGACATCAGGATTAGGCATAAAATAATGCATGAAAACAGCTTTGAATTAAGCAAACAGTTGTAACCTGGTTCAGAGGAAGATAGGAATCATGACTGTGTTGCAGTTTTACTGGTGATTAAAGGATAATACAAGACTTCTTCACCTTACAAATGGTTGTCAAAAGTTTAAATCCTACAAAATGCACGAAAGTGTGACATGCTATTTTTGGAATCAGGTGTACCGTTTAGGGCTAGAAAAAATATCGATATCTCTATATTAAAGGTGCAACAGGTGATTGTCTTCAGAAACATTTGTTGTTATGTTGGTTGAAAGTCTCTTCACATCCCGACAGCAATCATTAAGTTAAGTGGTCTAAATGTATTTGTCTGTATTTATATATTCTGTGGATGGCGTATCAAGAAATGTTCGTCCAATCAAAACGCTCGGTCCGAGCGTTTTAATAGGGTTTCCTACTTGCCTGTCAACGTATGTATTAGCATACATCTGCGCACCCTGTTCGCGCAGACCGGATACGTCATCAGCGCGTTCACGCACACTGTGCAGACAGAGCGAGGATGGCAGGCAAACATCAACAACCCGATCTTCCTTCCTGGTATTGTAGTACTTTTAAAGATTTCTCACCGGTGAATGACACATGATATAGCCCAGCGGTTAATCCAGTTCTTGCGCCAGCTCGTTAAAAGTGAGCTACGTGCATGATCTGTGTTCCGATCGATATGATCCCTACAGTGTTCATTGCTCCTTACTCCCTGAGCAGGGGTAATCCGTTGAAGTTTACTTAACTTCGGAACATGGGCTGGAATTGGGAACCGTTGATGTAGCCTATTGTAATGTTGTCTGTGGTATTCTGGTCTGTGAGTGTATATGCGTTCATGGGGCGTGGCTTTGGACGGCGATTGCGGGGAGGGTGGGACGTTGGCTTTCAGTGCTATCTGGCTAACGTTAGCATTTTCCAAGATCTCCTACTGCACCTTTAAATGGACTCCCATTTTACGGAACGATATCGATTCTTAAAACCCAAGAATCGATTAGTCTAGCCTGTTTTCAGTAAATGGACGGAACGTTGAAGGGCACCTCCCATCAATATATCGCAATAAGCATTGTGCTTTGGCTCTTTTAATATGAAACAAAGTCTCAGATTTCAAATTCTGTCCATTGTATAGCAGTATTCAAACAATAAATGCCGTTCTGGCGCTGTTTTGTGGAGTGATCGCTGTAGCGCCTCAGATCAACAGACGCAGCAGCGCAAGGCGCACGTGAACTGATCATCCCCTCCACATTAATACCAGTTTCAGAACAAAATAAAACATGACTAAACACCTGAAGGTAAGTTAAAAGAAAGAGTACAACTTTACAAGCCGTGTCCTGTCTCATGTAATAGCTCAATCAGTGTTTCAGCCGCGCAAAGACGCCAATATAACAGCTTGTAAACAAAACGTCACGTAACATCATGGTTACCTCAGAAAAAAACATTCGGTGACCATAAACTCATTAGTCAAATAGAAAAATAAACTGTAGAGAGGGGCATTTTGCTAAATGTATGCACCATATAACATATTCATTATAAATTTTACTGTTCTTCAATGTTTAATTTATGTTTGAATAAATCCATCAAGTTTTTATGACAGACACCATTATGTTTATATAAAAAAAAATGTATTGTGGTAAGAAAATGAGGTAATCAAGCTTTCTATTATAAAAACTTCATTAAGTGAAATACAAATCAGTTAATTTTAACCTTAATAATGTAGTACCAACTGACTCTCATGTATATTTTACAGCATTAGTTGAGTTTTTTTTTCCTTGATAAAATTTGGCAGAAGGCACTGAAATGATATATACGGATTGAATCTAATCAAATTGGTAATCGAATCGCAAGCTTGTGAATGAGAATCGAATCGAATCGTGAAATTTGTGTCAAAACCCAGCCCTAGTACCGTTCTGCACTGCTGCGGCTGTGATCCAGGTGCTGATCTGCGCAGCCCTCTGGATTGCAATTGCCACACACAACACAGCAGTATAAGCTCAGCTTCGTGGCTCCTCCACCTCCTCCTCCTCCTCCTCCTCCTGCTCCTGCTGCTGCTGCTGTTCCTCCTCCTCCGGCTGCTGCTTCTCCTTCTCCTCCTGCTGCTGCCGCTCCTCCATTTTCTCATCTCTTTCCTCCTCTTCCTCTAAGTAATCCGGCCTCTGGCCCACTGCATCTTCACAAAAGGTTATGTCGGACCCACTCGAATTCACAGACAACTGGAAGACATAATTTCAGATTATTATAACAATTTTCACTGTCAATGTCAATATCACATGATAATGACAGATGATGAACTTACAATGAGGCCAATGTACAGAACGCCCTGTTTCTGACCCAACAGCCAAAAGCTCTTGCTATCATTCGCCATCACGCCGAGAGGATATACCTCGTTTGCCCAGCTACAATAAAACACATACTGTACATTTACTTATTACCCAGTGAAGGAATGGAATGTTATTATTCACTATGCACTTGCCACCTTGCATGGGAAAATTCTTAACAGAGGAGTGCAGGAAAGCTGTATAAAAAATAGTAATAATAGAGTTTATTTACGTAAAAACTTCTCTGATCTCATCTTTAGTAGAGACCACATCAATGATGTTTCCATCCGTACATACTCCAAACAGACTGCCACAGTAGAACAAAAAGCTCATAGGAGACTTCACTTTGAATGAAGACACCTTACCGAGTCTGGAACAAAATAAAATAATAACTGATCATTGGCAGATAATAAGAATCTATACTATTTTGTTTAAATAAATGTAAAATAAAACAGACAAAAAAATCAATCATTTAAATTTTAGTGAAATATAAAGTGAATTTAGAACATTATGACAGTATTAAACATGGATATTCATTTTGAGATTAATTAAAGTATACATTTAACAATATAAATAAATGATTAAAAAAAATTGTAATCATAAATTATTAGATTTTTAGATTAAGTTAATCCTAAAGTGATCCAATCCAAAAATCACATAATAATTATTATTATGAAATAAATAACATTATTATGCTTGTAATTACACTACTGAAATGAAATGCATTTTCAAGGACAGGCATATAAATACATACACATATTCTTGGTTCAAAATGGCACAATTTGGGCACAAGTTTGCAAAACTGAACTATGGAAGTGAAGAGGCTTAAAAGTCATTACCCCACAATGCACTTCTTGACATCCCGCTCCAGCTTCCAGATACAGACAGAGCAGTTGCTGCAACCCACCGCCAGCTCATCGTCCGGCATCCCAGTGACTGCACATAAGCTGCCATCACTGACCTTCAAACAACACACACAGAACCGTTCACTCTGACATTTTCAATTGAAAGAGGGTAAAGAGCACATTCACACTGTATTTTTAATAACTGATCAACAAATAATAATGTCAGTTCCCAACCCATGATTACCTTCTTACAGTAAACTATTGAATTCTGATGCCATATCTCCAATCTGCCTGTGTCATAACCACACACCATGAGATCATCAGTACCCAGGAAGTACACAACTCTGACAATGCCTTTCTGGCAGCGAGGGGTTTCTGTGGATGAATGTATATAAAAAAGTTATTACCAATCAAATGCTATATTTGGATGCACTGCTATAGTTTCACAAAAAAACAAGTGTTGCGATTTTTGCATCAATTCAGATTCTGCTTTTTTGACCATTCTGTCATACCCATTGCTGTGGTGACGCTCCATGACCTGAGGGAACGATCAGCTGAGACAGTGAGAAACTCCAGCGGTCCGGTCTTTTTGCACACTAAAGACTGGATTTCTGCACTGTGTCCATGCAGAGTGTTGTGATGCTGTACCTATGAAAACAATTTTTGGGAATAAATTAGGAGTGGACTGATATTACAATTCTGACCGATACAGATACGACAACAATTATTTTAATTTTATGGCCAGTAACAACAAATGGTGAATATCAAATTCTCTACTATATTGTCTAAAAAAACACTTACATTTTAGAAGTAAATTAACCATCACATCATAATGTACAATATGAAAATGGATTCCTTTTGAGATTTGCTAAAGATTAAATTTAGCAGTATTATTAAATTATTAGTGTTATTCAAACATTAACTGTAAGTGAGCATTTAATGACCGCAAATTCTCAGGAAATTGTGTGAGATATAAACTCAGAATTCTGCCTTTTTGTCAGTGAATTCTGAGTTCACTTCTCACAATTCAGTTTTTTTTTTTTAAAGGGGTCATATAATGCGATTTAAATTGTTCCTTTCTCTTTGAAGTGTTACAACCTCTTGGTGCATAAAGAAGATCTGTAAAGTTGCAAAGACTAAACTCTCAAATCCAAAGAGATATTCTTTATAAAAGTTAAGAGTCAACCACGCCGACCTAAAACGGCTCGTTCTAACACGCCCCCACATGTCTACGTCACGATGTGGGAAGATTTGCATAACGCCGCCCAAATGTTCACTCAAAGAAAGAAGGCATCATTTTTATTCTCGCTGTAGTATTGTTTACGCCGTCGCCATGTCGTGAAGACGCTGTGTGTTTCATTGTGAAAGTGAAATGACTTTGTTGGTCTTCCAAAAGAGGACGATATTGGCTTCGTCATGCCTGGAGCTGATCGTGCTGGTTGCTGAGGAAATACTCACACTTCTCGCGTGTGGGGGGAAGAATTCCAAAAACCGGGATTTGCACGTGGACGAAGCGGAGTCCAGCCCGGGGTCGCCACATGTGGTTGCCGCAAGCCTGCCGGCCACTCCTTCGTCGAAGCCACCGGCCTTCGCATCCAATCTAGCGTCCGACAACGCCACCCGCTCACTCAAAGCCGCCGTGTGTTGTGACGCTGGTGTTCACGTGGTGAAAGCAAAACTACTGATTGCTTTGGCCTTCCAAGATAGGAGGAAGACGACTAGAAATCAGTGGTTAAAGTTGTATTTACAACACTGTTCCAGAAAAACTTTAACCCAAATATTCAGATGTGTGCAACACACTTTTATGGATGGAGGACTGTTTCCTGATCCTGTAGAGTAGACTACAATGCCGGCTGTTCACAGACTGTAAGTACGTTTTTTTAATATATAAAGGATTTGCCATTGATAATTCAAACGCGGGTTTTGAGCAGTGTAGAGCAGCGCTGTTTGTCAATTTCTCCGGTCACCAATAATTGCAGGACAATGGTTTTAGGTATACGACGGCGCGGAAGCAACGTGAACAAAGCACAGTATATAAGCATATAATCCGTAATTATTGTCCACATGGATGACAAAAAATAGCACTCGTTTATAAGGGTTGGATATGGTCTTTTTGTTGGCGCTCCAGGACACGGCCTTACAGTATGGGTATAGGGCGCGTAAACATTTACCGTCAACCACGCTGATGCGTTATTCGGCCAATCACCAAGCGCTGCGATATAGCTGGCAATCAGAGCACACCCTCGCTGTTCAGGATGATGAGACTTTGTAAAAATCGACAGTGTTTACAGAAAGGCTGGGGCAGTAGAAGGAGAAACAAATAATGTGTACACGATGTGGAAAAAGACAATGTTTTTTACCTTAACCGCATAAACACATTTCATTACGCAAAATACACCAAATAAGTTCTTTTTAGCAACATCATATGACCCCTTAATTAAAGGATAGGTAATTGAACTGTTGCAACTGCTTTTTCCTCGTAATCTGAGTTATGTAGGACTGCAAGTCTGTATGCAGTAAAAGAGTCTAAATTATGAGGAAAAAGTTGCAATTACCCTTTTTATTTTTTTATTCAGTGGCAGAACAAGCTTCCATAAATATCGACTGATGACCAGTATAGTATCGATATATTATGCATCCCAAGAATTAATCTCTGGGAAATATTTTAAATATCTGATTTTCAATAAATTTTTATTTTTAAAAGTATGTAATTAAACAAACTATTAATGAAAAACATTGAGTTGTTACCTGCAGTGGATGCCAGAGTTTAACCGTTCCCTCTTCTGATGCTGAAGCTACTAGCAAATCTTTCGGTTTTAAATTATTTTCCAGATCTGTGTGGAAAAAATATTTTTGCAGGATACATATCTATATTTCGATATCAAACAGCTATTTGTGTGTACATGTGTATATTAGTCACTGTACCTGGCTGAGAGACAACAGTGCAGTGATGGAGACGTGACTTGTGGGCCTGGATCCTGGTGATTTCTACCCCTGATTCCCACTTCCAAACCATCAGCAGTCCATCTGTGGAGCCTGCCATTACATAATCCTCCTAAAGACATTAGAAACTACATAAATATTAACAGGTTACACTTCTGTATGTCTTTGCAACATGGCGCAGCTGTCTTACCCAACAGCACAATGTGCTCAGAGATGAAATAGAGAGGATCTCTCTCAACAAACGTCCTGTCTGGATATCCCACATCCGCAGCTTACAGTCACTGGAGCAGCTGAGCTGAGGTGAGAGAGAGGTTTTGTACTCCGTTACAGACACACAGAGTCAGATGCTGATAACATGAACTAAACAACACTTTGTAAATGGCTTTCTCACCACAGCAGATGATGTCCAAGCACATCCTGTAATCCAGTCTCCATGGCAATTGGAAATGGACTGGGAAAGAACTGGAGGAGAAGCATTTACCTTCCATATCATCAAAGCCTATTAGAAAAGATTGTGATTAAATTTAGTATGACAGAAATTGTGTATTTTCTTCAATTTCTTCCAGTAATGAATAGGCAGTGGCGCAAGTACCTGATCTTTTCCTCCTGACAGCAACTTTTCCCCATCAGGACTGAAAGCAAGGCATGTGACCCCTCCATTGTGACCTCTCAGAATACACATCACCTTTGGGTCAATCCAGGGCTTAGAAGTCAACATTTCCTTCAACCACAGAGCAATAGTGAAGTCATCTAAAACAAAAAGACATTTTAAATAAAAAAAATATATATACAGTGGTGTGAAAAAGTGTTGGCCTGATTTCTTATTTTTTTGCATGTTTGTCACACTTTGTTTCAGATCATTAAACAAATTTAAATATTAGTCAAAGATAACACAAGTAAACACAACATGCACTTTTTAAATGAAGGTTTTTATTATTAAGGGAAAACAAAATCCAAAACTACATGGCCCTGTGTGAAGAAGTGTTTGCCCCCCTGTTAAAACTGTGGTTTATCACACCTGAGTAAAATTTCTCTAGCCACACCCAGGCCTAACTACTGCCACACCTGTTCGCAATCAAGAAATCTCTTAAAAAAGACCTGCCTGACAAAGTGAAGTAGACAAAAAGATCCTCAAAAGCTAGACATCATGCCGAGATCCAAAGAAAGCAGAAACAAAGGAGGAAAGAAAGTAATGAGATCTAGCATCTGGAAATGGTTATTAAGCCATTTCTAAGGCTTTGGGACTTCAGCGAACCACAGTGAGAGCCATTATTCCCAAATGGCAAAAACATGGAACAGTGGAGAACCTTCACAGGAGTGGCCGGCCGACCAAAATTACCCCAAGAGCACAGCGACGAGTCATCCAAGAGGTCACAAAAGACCCCACAAAAACATCCAAAGAACTGCAGGCCTCACTTGCTCAGTTAAGGTCAGTGTTCATGACTCCACCATAAGAAAGAGACTGGGCAAAAAATGGTCTGCATGGCAGAGTTCCAGGACAAAAACCACTGCTGAGCAAAAAGAACAAAGACTCGTCTCAGTTTTGCCAGAAAACATATTGATGATCCCCAAGACTTTCGGGAAAATACTCTTTGGACTGACGAGACAAAAGTTGAACTATTTGGAACAAAACAAAAGAACATCATACCACAGTTAAAATATGGTGGTGGTAGGGTGGGTCTGGGCTGTTGATGCTGCTTCAGACTGGAAGACTTGCCTGTGATAAAGGGCAACCATGAATTCTGCTGGTTCACCACAAAAATTCTGAAGGAGGAATGTCGGGCATCTGTTCGTGACATCAAGACTGAAGCGAACTTGGGTTCCTGCGGCAGAACGAAAACTGATCAGCCAAAAACACACCAGGCAAGTCCACCTCTGTGATGGCTGAAGAAAAACAAATGCAGACTTGGAGTTGTGGCACCCTAGTCAAAGTACCTGACCTAAATCCGATGAGATTGCTGGGCAATGACATTAAAAAGGCCAGTTATGCTGTCACAAAAAAACACTCAAGGTGTGGTCTGAATTAGGCAACAATTCTGCATAGAGGGAGGGACCAAAACTCCTCCACACGCTGTGAAAGACTCATTGCCATTTATCGCAAATGTTTGATTGCAGTTGTTGCTGCTAAGGGGGGCCCAACCAGTTATTAGATTTAGGGGGAAAACACTTTTTCACACAGGGCCATGTAGTTTTGGATTTTGTTTTCTTTTAATAATAAAAACCTTCATTTAAAAACTTCATGTTGTGTTCACTTGTGTTATCGTTTACTAATATTTACATTTTTTGATGATCTGAAACATTAAAATGTGACAAACATGCAAAAAAAATAAGAAATCAGGAAGGGGCCAACACTTTCACACCACTGTATATTTAGGCATTTAGCAAATATAAAAAATAAAAAAATAAAAAAAAAAAAAAAAAAAAAAAAAAATATTTAAATAAAACTGATTTAAATAACAAGAAAGTGTTGAATAAATTATAAGTCGCACACATTTATTGTTGCGTTGCGACGCACAAAAAGTATTCTCGTAGCTTTAACATTTACAGTTGAACCACTGATGTCACATGGATTATTTTAATGATTTCCTTGCTACGTTTTGGACCCTTGATTGTGTAAGGATCCTTGCTTGTCTATGGAGGGTCAGAGAGCTCTTTCAGAATGCATCAAAAATATCTTAATTTGTGTTCCGAAGATGAACGAAGGTCTTACAGATTTGGAACGACATGAGGGTGAGTAATTAATGAAAGAATTTTCATTTTTGGTGTGTAACTGACCTTTAAAGAACGTGGAACACACAAAGTCTCCGGAAATCTACGTAGAATTCAAGCCCAACATATGAAGATCTTCGAACTCCTGAAGTGTTTCATATTTTGGGGCTGCCCATATTCATCAGATGTTCAGCCAACGGCCCATCTGAGGCTGAGACTAGGCTTGCTTATTTGGGCACACTTGAATGATTTGCACAGACACTATTGGATGAGAACTGAACTGAGCTGCATGCTGACATCACTGGTTTAAACTGATGGACATTACACAGTTATTGAACCAAACTGAACCAAAATTGAACTGATTTCAACTGAATAATGACTGATTACCATTATGTTTTTAGAGCTCTTCAACAGAATTGGATTTTTTTGCATCATTGAACCACTATTTTGTTGTCCATAGTTGTAAAGCTGCTTTAAAACACTGTGTTTCGTGTTCATGTTGTGTCGTGTGTTCCTTTCCGTCTTTGCTTCTCTTATTTACTTTCACTTTCTTAGTTACCGGTCACTGGTCCATTAGCCGCTGACATCACCCATCCTGCCGTTCCCAATCGGACAAGACCACCCCAGATAAAAGAGCATGCCAGACCACCTGCAAGCCCCCCATGTTGTTGCGGTTTTGTACTCGTCATTTTTGTTGCCATCCTGCTCGATTCTTTTATCCCCTTTTGTTTGTGTTGCTTGCCCTGTGTGTACATTTGGCTTCGTTATATATATGTCCCCACTCACCCCTTAATGTAACATATTTAAGCACGTGTTTTATTATTTGTTACGAGGCTGGTAAGAAGCGGACAGGTAAGCACATCATGTGACATACACTGCAACACGTAGGATTCTGCCTTTGTATAGTGCATTAGGTTAGGGGTGAGTGCCACTCCTTGTACTTTTGCTTTTGGCTAGATAGTGTAGTTTAGTTAGGGCGTCTCGGAAGATGAAGACTTTCCTTTTTCACATTTTCTTTTCGTAGTTAGGCTTAGGGGGATATTTATAAGTTAGAGGGTGTTTGGTTTTGTTATTTTCTTTTATTTGGCGCTGCCCGCATACCTTCTTCCCATTCCCTTTGTCTTGTGTACAGGGCCGGATTTACCTCTTTTAGTGACATAGGCAAAACAAATTTTTGGGCCCCCCTTCCCTATTAATTTTCTTAATCAGTGGAAACCATTACAGTGTTTTCTATCGCAATAAGCGCTTGAGGGGGTTAACGTCAATAAAAAAATCGAATGTGTATGTAGTGTTCTTAAATTTGTTTGACAATTCAAACAATGGATTTATTCCATTAATAGGCGCAGCCCAAGGAATGTGGCCCACATAACACTTCGGGAGTGCATTATTTCTCTAATAATTTTAACGGCCTGGAGTCACAATCACACATCAATTGTTCAGATGTTTTGTTTCAAGACATTTTACATGTTTCTGTCCTGAAATCTCGTGGGTGTTGAAGCATCTAATTTTTTTACGCACCTCATCCCAAACCTTCCGTTGCAAATTCCAAAACGTCATTTTAGAGCTAATAACAGAGGCTTGAGCCATTGATATGCAGGCTAACGCAGTTATTAATGCAGTCTAATGCAGTTATTAAAGGGAGAGAGAGAGAGAGAGAGCGATGAGGATGACGGAGGAGAAGAGAGAGAGCGGAAAGGGGAGATATTAAGGTTGAGGTTGTTACGTGATTACTTCGTTCTAGTGGCTCTCAACAGTATTCAGCAGCACCGTCTACTAATAACGAATCTTTGAACTGCTTCAAGAACCTCGCTACTGAGAACTTGTCATGTGATTTTAACTGCAAAACTCTTTTATTGATAAATTTGCGGCGGCAGGCAGCCGCAAACGCGCTGAGCGATGACAAGTTTCTGCCCGCGTCTCTGCGTGTGTGCGCGGAGTGCGTGGTTTCCATACATAAAAAAGGTTTGAAGACATGGGAGAAATAGGTTGTAAATGGCACTATTGTTTTGTTATATTTAGTTGCTCAATGTCTTCTGGGGTTTTGCTTCTTTTACTGTGTAGATATCCCATAGTATAACAAAAACATTATATATCTCTTCATTGTGTTTGGGCCCCCCCCCCCCTGCTTGTGTATGACTGTTTCTGTAAATACTGTACATATACTTATACCACTTTTTGTGGCACCATTAAACCCTTATATTTACCTCGCATTTACCCTTAATAAATCACTCTGCGCTATATTCTTCTGGTTTCGTGGCTCTTTGCCCCGCACATTGGCTGTATGTATTTATTTTTAATGTCAATTTTATATGTTGGACTCCAGTACCCTTAGACCACTTTGGGTTTGTAACACGCTGTATATCTGTACTGTATGAAAGTGCTATATAAATAAAGGTTAAAAAATATTTTGTGTACACTGACCAGACGCAGAAGCCACACAGGTGGAGTTTTGAGCCAGGGCGAGAATGGGTCCCTTCTGCACGCCAAAAGATCCTACCAACACAAGATTTTCTGGATTTTCTCCTTGCCTTTCCCAGACCCTGAGACGGTGATCCATGGCCCCCGACAGCAGCAGCTCTGTTTCTTTGACCTCCATCCACATGAGGCAGAGCATGGACACCGGGAGGTCCTCACTGGACCAAACCTTCTCTCCTACAGCACAAAACATTTTGGGATGAGTTCTGCTCCTGCTCTATAATTATTGAGTTGTAAAGTTTTTAAATGGATGTAAATGTTTATTTACCTGATTTAAATTTGAACATTTTGATACCACCTCCATGGTAGCCCACAGCAGTGTATTCACCGGCTACAGCCACACACAGAGCATTAGCTTCATCTTCATTTCTATGCCTGGCTCTGGCATGTTTTTGTTGTTGCAATGTTGGTGTCTGCAAATGATGATTAAATAACATAATCTTGAAAGGAAAGGAAAGGAAAGGAAAGAAAGGAAAGGAAAGGACAGGATATGACGTGTGGCCAAGTATGGTGTCCCATACTCAGAATTTGTGCGCTGCATTTAACCCATCCACAAAAGACAGGATTTTTTTCTTTTTTTTAAACGCCCACTCCGTTGTTGTTTCTTATGTATTTATACACCCGTTAGTTAAATTAACAGACCTAAATATCACACAAATGTGTACAAGTTTACAAAGACCAACAGAGGCAAAGGTCTTTTATAAAAAAAAGTATGTAAGTCGAGCAGTTCAGGCTGAATTTATTTCAGAATTTAATACTGATAAGTAGTATAAGCAGTAAAAATTCTAAAATAAATAGCAATGCTAATGCAAGAACCTGAAAGTACCTTTTCTTCTCCCAGTACAGCAACAGTTTGCCCAAGACCACCAGACCATACATGAACCTAGACAACAAAAAAGTTTAAATTAATACGAGTGTTTTAGGGAGTTGCATGGCAGAGTGAATCACTGTAACAAAATCTCGCGAACTTCCCTTAGCATTTCCCCCTCAGGGGAATCCCCGCTGCCATTTAGAAGTGCATGCCACCTCGTGAAGTGGACGAGGGAAGTTTATATGGACAGATCAATCGCCTCGATTTTGACAGAGGGAGCGAGTCATACATATGTCATGCTTCATATGCACACTTCAGGCCACTTAATAGACCACAACGCAACACCGCTCTGTTTTTTATGATTGGACTTGAGATCGTGTTTAATTATCCCCACACCCCAACGACTCTATAATATAGAAATTAATTGGTTAACATTGTAACAGCCCAAGATTACTATCGTATACAGAAGCAATGCGCACCAAAACAATTTGTCAAGGGGAAAATCGTAAAAAGAAAAATGTAAACAATGAACCAACTCCATAGCGGATTCTAAGTGATCAAGACCTTAGGATGTTTCCGATTCAGCCCATTGCAAGGGTTCCGCCAGTAAAGAGGTAAGTTAGTGGGCACTCCTGCAATGTAATCAATGACGTATATTCGCGGGGTAAACAAGACAGAGGGAAGTGAAACGAGAAGAGTTTGCGGTGAAGAAGGTTTGTGTGGGTCAAGGTCATTAAAAAAATGTGGGAGGGGGAAAAATCAAGGAAGCCCCGAACTGTAAGAGAATATTCGCACCCAAAGCACTGGCATAGAACGCGCTCAGCAAGAGGCTTGGAGTTTCCTCCCCTGCAGGAAGTTTAAGTGACTGCGTGGCAAGCAGCGGTGAGCATGATAACTAACCACAAAGCAGTGTGACCACTGACCCCAGAGCCCCGCACTTCGCCTGACAGACAGCCCTGGAGAGCACCCAAACAGTGAAAGGGCGAGGGAGAGGGGGAGGGAAAGGAACAAAAGGGAGAGGGAGGGAAGGGAGAGGAGAAAGGAAAGAAAAAAAAAGACAGACCCTCGCACTGAATCTGATGACCACCCCTAACAGAGTCTAAAGAGAAGAAGAGAATAAAGGAGAAAATGATAGTTTTAGTGATAAGGCTAAGACATGTTTTGGTGCGTTCACTCACTGTAACGTTTTTCTGTTCCACGCCAAGTTCCACAAACCGAACGGCTTCCACCCAGAAGCCCACGGACGAGCTGACCCTCAGGTCAAAGTTCACAACAGTTACGGGGGGAAGGGTATTAATGAGAGGGAAGCCACCTCTGTGCTATTCTGCGCGAACACACATGGTACAGCCAACAAATAAATGATGAATACTTGCAAAACAGCAAACACTACAGGTAGTCAGATAACTTATATTTAAACTGATGTTTTTTATGGTTTGGTTTTCCTTCAAGTTGTTTAAGTATAGTGAGACAGTGCAAAGCGTTCTTTCTGTCTGGACTGACACTCACATCCTGTGATCTGGCTGGATCATAGGAATGGTGAGCATTTCACATGGGCAAGTTATTAAAGTGATGGAAGGTTTTAAAAGATTAGTCATCTGTATGTCAATCTATAAAGGGGGTAGTTCAACCCAAAAATTAAAAAAATTAGGTCTTGTTCTAATCAAACCGGGATCATAGGTGTTGTATGGACTCTCTTTCTTTAGAGAATACCGTCAGCGTTATATTTAAAATTGTCCTGGCTATTCAAAGCTCTATCATTGCAGTCAGCGGGGTTGCCAGGCCTTAAGGCCAAAAAAGAAGTTAAATATATATAAAAAGAGACCATTCCATAAAAAAAAAAAAACAAAAAGGTCTCCCCCCCACTGGCCTAGGGGTGGTGGGAAACAAAGGACATCTACAAGTAGGAAAATCGATGAGTTTTTGTAAAAAAAAATAACAATATTTAAAACGTAATGATAAATTTAATCTAGCTTGCGCTCACTGTAGTAAACAGAAGCAGTTCCGGGGGAATGACATATGAGGTCAGCTTTGCGCATGCGCCGCTAAGAAGTGACGAAAGTGGAAGCACAGGGGAGAGAGGGGAGAGAATTCAAAACAAAACAACCGTTCACTTTAATTAGTAAGTACCCAAAACGAGGATTGTAAAGAAGAAGTCAGAGGATTCGATATAGCCAAGAGGGGAATGGTTTTACTTTGCCTCCTAAAGCTAAAGTAAGGAAACTTTCCTTCTTGATCCTGTAAACAGGAAACAAACGTGGTTTTCACGAGACTAACCAGAGAATGCGCAATGTGACCTCAAGTCATCCGCCCAGAGCTGCTTCCATGTACAACAGTGAGCTCAAGCTATATTAAAGTGATTATTAAGTTTTAAATATGGTTATTTTTCTTACAAAAATGCATCGATTCACTACAGGAGGCCTTTGTTCACCCCCTTGAGCCATGTGAGACACTTTTTTTTTTATGGATGGGCGTTTTTTATTTCACTTATTTTGGACTGAAGCATTGCATC
The DNA here is from genome assembly GCA_018155175.1 of Sinocyclocheilus anophthalmus. Taxonomy (NCBI): domain Eukaryota; kingdom Metazoa; phylum Chordata; class Actinopteri; order Cypriniformes; family Cyprinidae; genus Sinocyclocheilus; species Sinocyclocheilus anophthalmus. The sequence continues at coordinate 938,494 of JADLZN010005650.1, read as the reverse complement.
ACCTGCTGACTGCAATGATAGAGCTGGGAATAGCCAGGACAATTTTTAATATACCTCCGACTGGATTCGTCTGAAAGAAGAAAGTCATATACACCTAGGATGCCTCGAGGGAGGCGTGACCGGGGTGGAAACACAAGCTAATTTTCATTTTTTGGGTGAACTAACCCTTTTTAAAAAAAATTACCTGCAACCACTCGCAACATCCCACACCTCCACCTGCCCATCAAACGAGGTTGTTGCCAGAAGCTCCTCCCCAAGAAAGATGCAACCGGAGATGCCATCACCACTGCTCATCAATGACTTCACTTCCTGTTTGCAAAAAAAAAAAAAAGTCAATTGTTATGTCCACTGACATATCTTAAAAATGCAGAAAATCATAGTAGATTTCCATTTTTATGCTTAACTGTTACCTGTCCAGTCTCTGTATGCAGGAAGTGAATTGTTCCGTCTCCGGTTCCTACTGCTACAAGTTTTCCATCAGGACTCACCACCACACAACTCGGCTCAGAGTGGAAGGTGGAAACCAGCTCACTGAGCAGAAAAAAACAATATTAAAACATATTATCTTATATTTCCAATATAAGAAATATTGGAAAATTTTGCATAAGCAAATTTGTGTCACTTACTATGTTAAATTCTAAATAGCATAAATAGCTGTTATTAGATAGCTAAACTAAATAGTATTTCCACAGGTTCTACAGTATTTCTCCCTATCAGTCTGGGCCCGTATTCATGAAAAATCTTAGTGCAAAGAGTTCCTCCTAGTAACAAAATTCTAAGAAAATTCTTAGAAACTTGGGTTTTCCTCTTAAAATTAAAGAAAAGATAATATAGTAGAATATAGTAAAAGATAATATAGATAGTAAAGAAAAAAGTAATTCAGAAAGCATCTTAACCCTTAAAAGAGGTCTTAGGTCCAAAATTGTTAGGAGTATGGACAAGGGCTTTTAAGAGGCTTAAGAGTTTATTTAGTTTGACAGCGTTTTAGTGCCTCATTAAAAAAATCTAAGATTACGAGATTTCAGTCGTTAATATTTTGGGAAAAGAAAAGAAGAGGGGAAATAAGTCAAAATTATGAGAAATAAAGTCGGAATTATGAGAGGAAAATATAATAATAATATAAAGAATAAAAAAGTCAAAATTACAAGAATAAAGTCAAAATTATAAGAATAAAGTTGAAATATTTTGAGAATAAAGTCAAAATATTTTGTGAATAAAGTCAAAATTACGAGAATTAAGTCATCGCATTTATGAGATTAAAGTTATTATATTTTGAGAGTATAGCCTGTATTGCGCATGCAAATGGCCCGGATTGGGAGCACCTGGAGAAATTCAAAGCATCAGCTTTCAAATTCTGTCAGGTTTATAGCGAAATACAAATAGTATGTCTTACAATAATGTGTTTTTCATGCTCTTTAATGTGGTGTGACAGATCGCTGTATTCACCTCAGTTTAAGATGCATATGAATCAATCATCTCTACGATTACAATGAGACATTCGTTTCAATAAATTAAGTCTATCCTATTTTTTTTCTATGCCTTCTGATGTTCCTTATATCATGCTATAACTTTAATTAAAGAGGAAAAACACATTTATACTTTGTATTTCATGATAAAACTGACAGAATTTGAAAGCTGAGCTGTGTTATATTAAAAGCAACAAAGCACAAAGCTTATTGCGATGGTACGCTACAAATAGGCTAATGAATGGATTTGAAGAGGTGAAATATTATTTCATTATTGTAATTATTTCATTTACTGTATTATACCATGAATAAAACAGCTTGTGAATAGTCACTTAACGTTATATACCTCAGAAAACTCAACTCAAGTTGGAGCCTACTTCAACCTTTGAACGTTTTATTGTTGTTTTTAATTAAATACAGTAGGCTACATGTGAGGAACTGAAAGGTTGGGCGCCACAGACATTTTTTTGCGGAGTAGGTTGTGGAATTTTCAAAAAGAAAACTATAATTGAATGAATTGATTGAATACAGCGATTTGTCACGCCACATTAAAGAGCTTGAAAAACACATCATTGTAAGACACACCATTTGTATTTCGCTATAAAACTGACAAGATTTTGGAAACTGAGACTTTTATCCCAGGTGAAAAAAGTACACTTCCATAATGTAATTAAAGTGCTCTATTTTTGCGCACTAATCTTGTACTTAATATACTAAAAATTATTCTTAAAATAAACTTAAGATCATCTAAGTGTACTCAACTGTGCTATTTTGGGACACCATGAATATGAACTAAAATGCACTTTTAACATACTATCACTGTGTTTAAAAAATGTATTTAGTTCCAACTTGTAGTACACTTGAGTGTACTAGTGTATGAAAGATGGGTTCAAGTGTACTACAAGTTGTAACTAAATACATTTTTAATACAGAGTTTATAACTCAGAGCTTGCCTATCAGATTGGTCCCAACTCTTTCTTAAGCTAAGAGTTACATTTCTTTAACTAACTTTCTTAGAAGCTTTAAGAACATGGGCCCTGAACTTATAAATGACTGTTTAAACTCAGAATATGAGAATAATGTGCTATTAATAAGGACCAATATTGGTGCCTGGCTTCTTTTGGTACTGCATCCGTGTAGTTTAGCCATTTTACAGTATGTACTCCTCCATTTCTTGTCATGCTATCTGCCCACAAATGGGCAGAGCTGTCACATGGTTCATTAAGAGCTGTTTGTACAAAGAGAGCAGGCCACTGGGAGAAGAGAAGGCTGTGACGCTTCAGAAAACTCAGACAGTCTTCAAAATCCTTCATGTTATCTGAAAACATGAATTTGGTCCATGAATTTAATATAGGCTTACCACAAAAAAAATGTATTTGCAATTTCAGTACACATTTCTACTCATTTAGTACACATCATGATCATGAATCTATGTTGAGTCCCTTTTCAAGACACTATAATCAGGTTTTTATACACATACAATAATATAAAACTAAAATACCAGCTGATGTTTTGGATTGCAGCTGATGGGTCTCATATTTTGGGGCTAAGAGAATAAAAGGAAAAACAATCAGTATGACACCCTGTGAACTATGTAGAAAAAAGACAAATGTACTGCTGCTTAAAATCAGAAGCTTTAGGGTTCTCTTACCAAACAAAATGTAGGTCTCCAGAAGTTGGTGAATAAGTCCATGCCGCACGTTAGCATAGAGGAAGTAGTAACTGGACAGCAGAAAACACAAAGTCTCCCACTGATTACTGCCCATCTGAGCACAGAGAGAGAATAGACATTTCTATGAGTTTTGTAACCTCACATTGCTCACTGAAGCTGAAAGATTAAAGAAAAGAGCAGGAGGACACTGACCAGGTGTGCAGGGAGTTGAGACAGAATATCAGCATCAGAGTGAAGAAATGTGTCCTTGCCCTGAGGATTTGACTGAACCCAAAGGTGAGCTGGGAAAAAGTTATACAAAAATAAATATATAAAAACCTGCATTACCTTTTAAACGTTTGGGGTCAGTAAGATTTTTTTTTGGAAGAATTTTCTATTGGGCCCTCATCAAGGCTGTATTTATTTGATCAAAATTACAGTAAAATCTGTAATATTGTGAAATATTATTTTAATTTCAAATAACTTTGATTTTTATGTATTTTAAAATGTAATTTATTACCGTGAAGGCAAAGCTGAATTTTTAGCATAATTACTCCAGTCTTCAGTCACATGATCCTTCAGAAATAATTTTAATATCTAATAATTTTTTTTCAAGATTCTCTGATAAAAAAAAAAAAGAACAGCAGTGATTTGAAATAAAAATCTTTTGTAACAATATAAAACTCTCAATTTAATGCATCCTTAAAAAAAACTAACCAAAATGATAGTGTATAAAACACATAAAATGCATCATGATTTACATGCATCTTGTTTCACCTGCAATTATCAGATGACTTCTGGTTCTACTCTCCTCAGTAGACAGATACAGATGTTCAAAGGCTGACTTCACCTCTGGATGGATCAAAATCAGGAGGTCGTCTGAGCTCTGACCATGGGACGGTCCAATTAGGCTGCATTAGAAGAACGACCAAACAAATTATCCCTGGTCAAAAATTAGTTACTCCTTATATATTTTACCGGGCTGTACCTGTGCAAAGTTCGTGCCAGCTGAGAGAATACTGCCATGGGAACACGGCTCTCTGGATGCCTTGCTATATGGAGAATTTCCTGCCATGTCACCAGCCCACCTCTGTAGTTTAAATCATTGCACATGTTCAGTATAGTGTAAAGTGAACTCTCCCGCAGTCCTGTGAAAGAAACAGATTATTGATTAGAGAAACTTTTATTTTCAATACATCCAGTTAAAAATAATTAAATACATGAAATGTTGTGCTCCATGCAAAAACTTTTATCTAGATAAGGAATTGAACAGAAAATAACAAGTTAATTAAATAAAAACTAATAAAATATTTAAAAAGTCAACAAATAAATTTAACTTTTGGATTATGTGTGAAGATTCCTTCTAGTCAATACATAGTAATTAATTAATTAATTTTAACAAAATATATAATTAAACGTCTAACAAATTACCATATAAACTATATAATTCTCAATATTCAATACAGTTTAAGTATAAGATTTAGCTTACGTCCAAATGAATTAAATTATAAGTGTACAATTTTATTTTGTTAGCAACATGTAGTCATGGTTGGCTAACCTCCCTTTTGTGGTGAACAATTAATTTGTGCAAGATCATCCACTGAAAAAAATTGTTTGTCTTGGTAATATTTAATCAAAATCTGAACATTTGCTTCCACTCTTGAATGGCACTGGAGAGGACAGGTGGAGATGGAGAGGAGGAGCGCAAAAATAAAACCCCGCTCTCTATACAATATTCCATTTCAATTGGAAATACGTCATTAATCGCCACACTGACAAACAGAAAGTCACTTGGTCTGAAAGTGACTTCTATGTGGCCTGTGCTTCATACATCGCTACACAACAGACACAACAGATAGAATTTACAATACACATTGGACCTTTTTTGTCCATGAAACTTCACTGTAATTTTGTTAATGTGACTGGACTTCAAGATGTAAATTGGGCTACAAGTCAGGTCCCAAGTTCTGGATGATTTACCATGTAATTACTATGATATACTCATTCAGTGCTATATTAGTATCACTATTTGATACTTATCAATGTATTTCCCCTTTAAGAGGGTTGGATATTTGAATGGGACAGGCCCACCCTGGACCCTTTTAAAGCCAAATTTACAGATTTAGCAAAACATATACTATGTCTTGTACCGGTGAAGCTGATGGCAATAGCAGCTAATGCCCATCCCAGTCCTGCTCTGTAATATTGATTCTGCAGCCTCAGCAGACTGTGCTGCACCAGCTCACCAAGAGACTGAGGAAGAGACTGGAGGCTGTCCTTCATCTACAGTAAATAACAAATTTCATAATCAATTTTATGTTTAACTTCAGACTTCTTTAGCAAAATAGCATTATGTGGATCACTAAAAAACACAATTAAAAAAAATTATTCTTTAACAATTATTTACCTTCTCAAAGGAGGCATAATTCTTAAGCTCCTCACAAGCCAAACGGAGGTAGAGTGGACTCACAGAGCCTTTCTTCGTCAGCAGTGTCTGAAGCTACAGAGGAAACACAATGATAAATTTACTAGATATGCAAAAAGGGGTGTCAATTTTTTCTTATATTACTCCAACAGGAAAAGGGAAGTTCACCTGGTTATTGAAAGCAGAATCGCTCAGTTTCTTTCCAAACTCAACAAGCTGCTTCTGCACAATCTCTTTCTTGTCAGGTAAAGATAATTGCCCCAGTGCAAATGACACAGTACCTTTACTTTTGCTAAGAGTGTTTCGTAGGGATGATTCTGAAGTAACACACAGGACCAAACAGACACCCTGAGAGGACAACGAACACAGTGACAGGTTGATGAGAAAGTTTAATCATTTTTAACTACACTTATTTAGAGTACATGTGCATATGTTTTTGTGCGTGCATGTTCCTCTCTCTCACTTTAGGGATGTGCTGTGGGATCCATTCTGACACCCTTTGACCTCGACCGTCATGGATATGGTCCGCCCCATCAACAAGCAATGCCAGTGGCTTCTTTTTGTTAAACTCATTCAAGTTCAAGTGGAACTCAGACAACAAGTCTCTGTGATGCAATAAGAGAATAATTATGAAATTAGTTTTCTGAAATGACGATGCATGTTACATCAGATACTTCCTTACTTATAATATGTGTTTGGAGGCAACTCCACATCGTCTTTTCTTTTCCTCAGCCATTGAACAAGACAGCGAAGAAGCTGCACAATACTGCAAGCTGACTGGCTAGCATCTGTGGAATAGGATATGACATCACACAGAGGGGCTTTCTTGTTTTTGACAGAGGTTTTGAGTGCCTGGGCCAGGGCAGCCTTAATAAACAGAAGACACAGAGAGATATTCAGATTAACGTCAGTGTTCAGAAAAATTAATATATGAAGAACGATGGTTATTTATTCAATGTATAAATACCATGAACACAGTTTTGCCCTCTCCAGGATTTCCCTCAACCATCAGAACTCCTCCTTTTTGCTGACATTCTTGAACTTTTGCTGTTGCCATAGAAATAAGCTTTGCCCTGCCGTGAAACTGCCGCTGTTGGGCATCCTGATGCGCTTCCTGTTCCTTAATCTCTGAGGCCACATATTAATATGTCTCTAAAAAACAAGAAAAGGAAATTTTTAGTGGATGACGAAAATTTCCTAAAATCACTCCATATTAATAAGTAAATGTAAAAAAAAAAGAAAACAAAAAGGGGGGGTGTGGGGGGGGGGGGTGTATAAGGGTCCATATGTCAAGAAAAAAATTTATCAAATAAATTATGAAATGTGCAAACATGATGATAAATAGATTAACACGAAAAGAAAAAAACTATTTTAAAAGCAAAAATTATTTAGTAAAAAACAGAAAATTCAATAAGCAAATAGAAAATATAATATATAAATAATAATATAAATATTATCTACTGCCCTCCTTCATTTCAATTAGGCCAGAAGAGGACCAAATCTGTTGTCGTCCGAAGTTGTGAGACCTGTCATGGCCAAGGCGACAATTTCTGAATAGTAATGCAAATTATCAGATTCCTTTATTATAACATATTATTTTTAATATAAATAAATGAATATAATATCATTATAAAATCTGCTTTGGATTATTATAATTGATAAAATATAATGAGTTATGAATTTAAAAAAAGTTTTTTTGTCTTTTTTGTCATTTTTGTATCAAACTGCAGACTCATAGTCTCTAGTCTCATGCAGAATCATAGTCTGACCTCCACAAAGAGCTGCTGTATGACTTCCCAGATATCCTCCAGCGCCGCCTTCCCAAAGTCCTCCAGGCCTTTCAGATAGGGCTTTCCATCCACCACCCCACCCCATTCACAGGGATAACTAAGAGAACATGAAGCAGTGAAAAAACAAATACATAAATACTCACTATGCTGACAAAACAAATATACTGAACTCACTTTTCTGTCACTTTGAAGTCGTTGTTCCGGATCCATGTTTTCAGGCTGTTCATTTTAGCTTCAGCTTCTTCGGATTCTGCCACAAAGTCTGTCCTCCATGCCACTGGCACCGAACTAAACAAACACATGAAATGTAGATAATGTTACATACTGTATCTAATGTAAATCACAGAGCCTCAGAAACATCAGCTTGCAGTTGATGTTGTGTTTTCCATTATTTAATTCCTAGGCTGCCGTCTGTAAACTACAAAATGAATCCAGTCAGCAGATAAATAATAAATGAATGTATACCTGGCGAGACGAGGTGATCTGAAGTAGAAGAACACGCGGCTCTGGGCAGAGTCTGGATACAGAGCTTGAAACTGTCGAATCTCCATTTCAGTGATGGATAACCCATCAGGCGCAGAGTTCAGCTGGCAGAGTGAAGCATGAAAACAATTCATGAGACTTTAGGACAAGGATAAACAGGATATTAAATATCCTGTATCAAGAAACACTTCTTATTAAAATTAAACTCAATTTTGAAAATGTTGAAAGTTGTGCTGCTTAATATTTTTGTGGAAACAATTATCTTTTTTTCAAGAATCTATGTTGTGTAGGAAGTTTAAAAAAGGAGTTATATGTTATAAAGATCTTTACTCTCACTTTTGGTAAATTTAATGCATTCTTGCTTAAAGTATTAATGTCTTTAAATAATAATAATAATAACAACAATTTCCCCAAGCTTCTGAACAGTAGCATACTTTATTTTTTATTTTTTTTGCCTCTCTTATTTAGCTTGCAACTTTCTGGCCAACGTTAACTCTGGTTAACATGAAACTTGTTATGCAGTAAGACTGTACGTGATTAATAATAATCACCTGGATCACACTTTTAATAAAGCATCTATCAGACAAATAAATGTAATAAATGTAATTACCCAGCTGTATTGAGGAAGCTCAGGTAGGGTGGGGCGGGGCGGCACAAGGCCGTATCTCTCTCCCAGAATCCCGAGCAGCAGCTGGCTGCGGCAGACCTCCGACAGACAGAGCTCCACAGCACGGTTAGACTCCTCCTCTGTGACACCCCAGCGCAGCTCCACTTCCTGCAGGTAGAGGTAGTGCAGAGCAGCTCGTCTCCTGAGCTCAGGAAACACGCTACGCACAAGAACATCCCTCTCCGCATGCATGTCCCTGAACGTAGAAGAGATGAACACTCGCACACCCTTCCATCTATGAAAAGAGAGAAAAGAGAACTGATGAAGACAGGTTTTATTCAGTATTTCATTTCCAACAGTGTTGGGGAAAGTTACTTTTAAACGTAATGCATTACAATATTGTGTTACTCCCTAAGAAAGTAACTAATTGCGTTACTTAGTTACCTTTTATGGAAAGTAATGCGTTATATTACTTTGGCAGTCCTTGTTGTCATATGGCATGTTTTGTTTTTAATATTAAAAATTATATATTTGGCAAATGTAAAAGCCCTTTCTCATCAAAAGTGAAATGAATAAGCCTCAGGCTGAAGGAATTAAATACATAAAGGATTTTTGTGTTAACATTTATTTATTGCAGATTTGCATAATATTCTGAGTTTGCTTTTCACTGTTTGTATTCATTTTGAGAAATACTGAATCTGTTATTGTGCAAGTGAGACGAGTAAATGCATGTTTACATTTAGTCTAGAACTACAGTAAAATCATAGTTGATACAGTCACCACAACCCTATGCACTACTCTCTATTTCTCTCAACACAGTGACAGGAGCTGTCAGTCAATAAATGGGAAAGCAAAGTTACTGGTGTTACTTATTTGAAAAAGTGACTCAAATATTTGATTGTAAATTTTTAAAAGTTACGCGTTACTTTAATAATTACTTGAAAAAAAGTAATCGGATTACGCAACTCGCATTACCCCCAACAATGGTTTTCAATGTACTAATGACCTGTCTGGACTCCACTGGAATATATGCTAGACCACAACCACCGAACATAAAGTGATTGATGAACATTTTCTTTAATACAAGTAACTCGTGGATTTTTTTTGTGGTTATACTTGAACTTTGGTGTTGCTGGCAGTGAGATGACATCGGCAGCTCGCTCAGGTTCAGTTTTGCGCCCCTGTGGTGGCGGGATGTTATAGACTCTGTCCATGTGCTCCACATGCTGCAGCATCCTTGAGGAGCCTCTCTCTGAGACAAACCTACGACCACAAAACAAATCTAAATGAACATCTGAAACTCCAGCCATTGTCTATCAGATTAGATTCAAAAGTAAAGTAGTAAGAAGTAAAATACATTGTTATTTACAAACTAATGCTGAAAGTATTTTCAGCATTGAAAATAATTAGAAGAATTTTTCTTGAGCACCAATTCAGTATATTAGAATGATTTCTGATGTATCATGTGACACTGAAGACTGGAGTAACGGCTGCTGAAAATTCAGTTTTGTCATCAAAGGAATAAGTTAAATTTTAAAAAGTTACTATATGTGATAACATTTCATAATATTACTGTTTTGACTGTATTTAATGCAGCCTTTGTGAGCATAACAGACATCTACAAAAACATTTTAATAAATCTTACCAACCCCAACCTTAGATCCTAAACTAGCTCTTGCTGACAACTCCATGCTTTTTCACAAGAAATAACATATATTAAGTATGACATAAGATTTCAGCTAAAGATCTTACTTCAGGATCTGCTCGCTAAACCCCCAAAGCTCTATAATGTTGGAACTCAGTTTGTATTTCAAATTTTCATTTGGAGACCTGTTCAAAACAAACAATAAAATATTTATTTGCAACTACAGCAAATGTTACCACATTTCCAAGCAGCAGACATTTTAATGAAAATAAGTAAATTTTCAATTTTGGCAAATGGAGAACAAGTTCCACAAAACGTACATGTTTCCGAGCAGCACATCTATCACAACAGCATCACGGTTGATATCTTGCCGATAGTTATTGAGATCCGCCATTAAATAACTGTCGGTGTATTCATTTTCAAACACAACTATACGATCCAGCTGTGAAGGAAGATGTTATAACAGACATGTCATGTGCAAAATAATTGTAATTAATTCTGGTATAATCAGAAATATAAAAGGGGCTCACACCTTTGTTTTCTCTTCAGTTAGCTTAGTGAACAGTGTTGCAGGAGACATAAATTCAGATTGTACATTGTCATCATTCAAATCCTGAGAGAAAGAGGGACAGCGAGAGACAGAGAATAAAACAAAAAAAGGAGTGAAATCATCAAAAAATTATGTACTTAAGAAGAACATCAAAAAGCATTGTAACTTGTAACTTTACATGCTTATTTCCACTCTTTACATTTAGATTAAAACACTAATAATTTAATATCACAGTTAAAATCAATCTTTAATGAATCTCAAAATGAATATCCATTTTCATTCTGTACATTAAAATATCATGATGCCCAACTTCACTTGTAGAATACTGTTTTATTTTATTCTATTCAGTGTTTTATTATACATTTTATGTTATTTTAATGTTTTATTTTTAAGAGTTTTATTTTAATGTAACTATTTTATTAAATAGAAAAAAATGTGTAAAAGGGCTGCTTGTATATTATTGTATATATTGTATATTCAGAATAAAAGGGAAATTCTTACCTCCAATTGCTTCACTGCTTGTCTCACATTATCAAAAATGATGTCAGACTTCAGCTTGACCTCCTGGAGACCTTCACGTCTATGTAGCATGACTCGGGAATCTTCGCTACAGTAGTTAATCATCATGCATAAAAGCATTGTAGCTTCCTGTACCTGCAGAACATATGGTTCACAATATGTTTCATTTATACTAGAAGCCTAATTTTCAAACAAAAACACCAATCATACACACAAAGAAACAAGAGTCTCCAACTTCAGACACAAAACCTTCAAAATTCAAGAAACAAAAAACAGCACAGCACAATACAAACTTCAAAACATTCAACAAAAAAAAATTACAACACACAAATTCCAAACAGGAACAAATCAGACTTCAGCTTGACCTCCTGGAGACCTTCACGTCTATGTAGCATGACTCGGGAATCTTCGCTACAGTAGTTAATCATCATGCATAAAAGCATTGTAGCTTCCTGTACCTGCAGAACATATGGTTCACAATATGTTTCATTTATACTAGAAGCCTAATTTCTAAAATGTAACAAAATTATAATCCACAGTCACTCTGAAAAAAAACATAAAAGCAAAACTGTATTGTACTGGTAACCTAAACAATAAGATGTCCATAACTGACCGATGCTGAGAGTTTATTCTCATCAATGTCTTCGGTGCTTTCAGGGGGCAAGCAGACATCATCAGCACCACTCCAGTTCCGACCCTCTGAAATATTAGCCTTACAGATCACAAGAGTGCGTCCAGGGAGAGGCGGGATGTTATACTTGCAGGAGATCTGCACAGCTTTCTCCAAAGCACAGCAGTACTTGTTCAGAAGCTCCTGAGTGTACAGCCTCTGACTAACAAATTACATCACAAAAAACAAAGTCAATGCAGGGGTAAAATGAACTAAACTTGTTTATTATAGTAGTATTTTTTGATCCAAAATCTTAATACTACGTAAAGGTTTTGTTTAATATTACACAAAAAATTCAGCAATACACACTTTGCTTTTTTCAGGAGATTGCGTTTGATATTGAATATGCGGTAGACGAAGGGAACTCTCATTGTAATCCTCAGTCTCTTGCGTGCGGTTGTTTCCCATTTGTATCGTCGGAATCGTTTGCTTTTCGGGAATTTCTTAAGAACCCCTTGCAGGATCTCCCTGGAGCTTGGCATCTCGACCGCAGGCCCACCAGCTGAAAAGGGAGAGCATGTCACTCAAACATCCTCAGGCGCAGGTCTATCGAAGACACTGTGGGAATGTGCTCTCTCATTTAGGCAAGGCAAGTTTATTTATATAGCACATTTCATACACAATGGTAATTCAAAGTGCTTTACATAAAAGAAAAGAAAGTGACAATAATACAAAAAATAATCACAATAATAATCACATAATAAAACCAGGAATTTAAAACTTGAAAAAATGATTCAAATGATTTAAAGAGGTTTAAAATGAATTTAAAACAGTTAAGAATAGAAAATGATTATACATAAAATATAGTGCAATCAGTTCGGACATCGCACAGTGCTCATTCAATAAATGCACATCTAAACAGATGAGTTTTGAGTCTGCATTTAAATGTGACTAATGTTTTAGCACATCTGATCTCTTCTGGAAGCTGATTCCAACTGCGGGCGGCATAACTAAAAGCAGACTCCCCTTGTTTTGTGTGAACCCTTGGTATTTCTAATTGACTCGATCATAATGATCTGAGTGGTCTGTTAGATTTAGATTCAGTGAGCATATCTGCAATGTATTTAGGTCCTAGGCCATTGAGTGATTTATAAACGAGTAAAAGTACTTTTAAATCAATCCTAAATGTAACTGGAAGCCAGTGTAAGGACCTAAGGTGTGATATGCTCAGATTTTCTGGTTCTAGTCAGAATTCTGGCAGCAGCGTTCTGGATGAGCTGCAGCTGTCTAATGGTCTTCTTGTGAAGGCCGGTGAGGAGACCATTGCAATAGTCCACCCTGCTGGTGATAAAGGCATGAACAAGTTTCTCCAAGTATTGACTGGAAACAAAACCTCTAATTCTAGCAATGTTTTTTTTAGATGATAGTATGCTCATTTAGTTACTGCTTTGACATGACTACTGAAACTAAGGTCTGTCTCCAGAATCACACCAAGATTCCTTAGTGTGATTAATATTTAGATTTATTTAGATTAATATGGATTCATCGACATCCAGTGAGATCCAAAATTTTGTAGATTAAAATACAAAATTTCCCTAAAATACCATAACTACATCTTTCATTAGGACAAAATTCTTTGTACACTACTGTTCAAAAGTTTTTGAAAGAAAGATGCTTCAGCAAGCTGCCATTATCTTTGATTAAAAATATACTAAAAACAGTTTAACTGTGAAATGGTATTACATTTTAAAAGAACTCCTTTCTATTTTAATATATTTTAATATGTAATTTATTATTACAAAACTGCATTTTAAGCTATAATTTGACTGGTTGACTGTTGATCCAGGTACATCCTTCATACATAAACTTACCAAATTTACTGAGCTCCAAAATGACTTTATATGCAGACAGGAAACGGAAAGGAAACTGCCTGCTCTGGATTACAGCATTCTGGAAGATTAAACACCATAAACCCATAAATTACTTCATCATGCTACATACGTTTCAGTGTGCAAAAGACTGAATTAAGAGATGCTCACCTTCGAGGTCAGTCTGTTGAGGATCTTAGTATGATGTTTCTCACTGATGCCCACAGAGATCATGTTCCTCAGGTTCCTCAGCATTGCCATAAAAGGAAGAGACTTTCCATCTGCAATTACAAAAAACATACACAAGTTTGAGTAGATGTTCAAGAATTAAGACAGTTAATGACCCAGTGCATGTCCCTCATTCACACCGATGAGTTTCTCCCAGGTGGCAGCTTTGTTTCCCTCCTGACTAAGTTTGCATTCCCACGTGTCGGGCTGCTTAAGTTTCATTGGCTTTCCAGTTCTCTCTCTCTCCCAAACCCCACTAAGACCACTGCGAGAGAAGGCCTTCAGATCACTCGGGTATCTGCATGCAAAGACAGACAACAAACATGCTCACACGTGGCTGGAAGTTACACTGGACTGAGGATATTGGCAAAAATGTGTATGCCAGCTTGTAGGACTAACTTCTTTCCCAGAATGGCCATGACATGTTCTGCAGGTTCTTTGATGTGAAGGCGCTTTATCATTTTCTTGAGGCTGAATTCACTCTGTTTTTTATCCTTTGCAGTACGATTCTGGCTCTCCAACTGTATCAAAACATGCAGAACTGCATCATAAGATGTTCAGTAGTGACAATGTGCAATAGTAATTTGTAATGTTATGTAACGTCAAACAGATCAAACTAAACACAACAAAGCTCACATATTTTTTGAGAATGGAGTCATCAACTCTGACAAGGTCACCCCATATTTTCCACTGTGCAGCAGAGTTTTTCTGAAAGTAGAGGGATAGGAAACAAAAGCATTTTAAAAGTGATGTTGACTGGAAAAAATCTAAAAAGAAATCGTATGTTATGATGTGTGCAACACTGAAAATATGGTATTCAAAATTTCTTAAAAATGTAAACGTTTTTAAAAGGTTTTTTTGACATATTACCTCTCCTTTCTTTAGTTTCTTGTTGTGTTTGCAGCGATGCTTCCGTGTATTGTATTTGGCCAGCTGATATTCAGTGAACTGCTTAAATTTATCCACTAGAGCTTTTTTCAGGCAGGAGGGTAAAGATTTACTGAAACACTGCACAAAAATATTTAAAAAGCATGAAAAAGCAAGAATACTACAATAGGAGCAAAATAAAATCCTTATTTAAACATCAACCATGTTAAAACCGTAATCGGCATATGAATATGGTATGAGTAAGACATTTAATATTAACACTTACCGTGCTATAGATTCTTGTCACCTCCAGCCAATCAGATGGCAGCTGTACAGCAGCACAAATGTATCTTCTCAAGTGTGGCTTAGAACCAGGTAGATGGGCCGCCAGTGCCAGCAGGAAGTTGGCTGTGATACGAATGTTTAGTTCCTGCCTAGTATAGACTGCAACCTAAGTCCAATGCAAATACGCAAAACTAGTTTTGAAATTAAGTTTGACATATAAGAGGTCATTGTACTATAAAAACATCCTGTTTTATGTTTCAAAGTTTCAAAACTCAAAAATGTCTCATTTTCAGAAATGTACTTACTATGTGCGCAAATTGGTGGGTGGGGCTAAACAGGCTGTGATGTTGAAGCAGGCATTGATCTTTAGCCACACTATTAGCAGGCAGTATTTAGCCACACTATTACGTCATAAAGTGTTACATTCCACAACCTGTCGTTTTGGCAGATTGGCTTCAATGCAAGCTGTTTTTAAGACTAATGAGGAAGTTTTGAGTTCTGAAACTTACAGGATGTTTTTAAAGCATTTTATATATCAAATGATCAAGGGAATTTTGATTTCTCAGTTCATTAACCCTTTTAACACTTGACAACATAACCCCCACACACTCACACAGGCAAAAAACGCCAACCTTTAGGAGAAACTCAGGGTCTTCTGTGGTAATCTCTGTGGCCAGAATCTTAATAATGGCCCACACACTCCTCTTCTTATCCCAGTCTTTCTGGCCTGGGGTACAGCTCTTATTGACAAGGGAGCAGCATACCATATTCAGCAGGTTGTTCTGAAGGACAAACAAAAGAACTGTCACATAAGAAATGTTGACTGATTTCAAATATTATATTATAATATATTATATATAAAGCTCATTCATTAATCAATTCATGTTAATTAAGGCTACCCAAATGTTACTGTGAAAATTCCAAACAATCTGAATTATCCACACCTTTATGATATAGGGTATAAAGGGAAAATAAAAGACTAAATTTAACATGCACATGTGTGCAGACTGTCTAAATATAATCACCAAAGAATGCATATAAACAAAGCTAAAAATAAATAAGTAGGGCTAGCACATTATTAACCATTATTTAGGTTCACACAAACCCTAGAATTGTGCTCACTCGACTCACCTTTCTGTCCCTCAATTCCACAAGATGCTCATCCTCGCTTGCTTCAAGCACACCAAACTCCTCATGAGGAGCACCAGTCTGCTCCCCCTCACCATCTAAATCCATATTCAGAACAGGCATCTCAGAAGACAGCTTCTGGTCATCCTCTTCCAAGCTTTCATGACTTGCATCCTATTAAGATGTACAGAGAGAATATAGTTAACTATATTTGCATTTCCCAAAGAAAATACCCATCCTTGCAAGGTATTTGTAAGTAAATATAAGTAATGAAAGTAAAAATTTCTGGAGGCGGAATTAAAAATAAATCTGAAAAAAATGATGCTACATTAATTTACATACATTCTTACAAAGCATTAGAAGAAATCACTCTATACCTGTCTAGGCTCCTCACTAGATCCCAGCAGCCCGTCAGGTGAGAAAAGCATGTCTTCACCTTCTCTCTTTTCATTTGAGATTGCTTTATTTTCCATTGAAGGTGACGGATAGGAGCAGAGAGGTGGGGCAGCACTGGGAGTTGACAATTTGGAGTAAGAGAGTAAAGGATTATGGGAATAGGAGGAGGTTAAAGAGGATGAGACTGGAAAATGAAGTGAAGGCTCCATTAGGAGGGTATTCTTAGTGCTCAGCAGAGAGGAAGAAGAGGATCGTGAGCTCATCGTTGTGGATGACAGAAGAGAGGAGGTGGCCATGGTGGAGGACAGGCTGGTTGGCTGGAGTGCTGGACATTGTGAGGAGATGGAGGTCTGCTTGGCCCAGGATAGAGATGTGTGCTGATGCTGAGACAATACTGAGGGCGCTTGAGCCAGAAAGCGATTTTCCAGCTTTGAACTGCAATAGTTTCGCTGTAGTCTGGCATCTGTGTTTGCCTTCAGATCAGTCTGAAGGGGAGCCGGAGTCTTCATTTCTGTTTGGCCGAAGAAAGGAGAAACACAGAACAGGAAATTATGGTTTTATCTAGAGACACTGCAAATGCTAAAAGTACAGCACCAAACTGATTCTTGAGACAGGGCACAAAATACGTCCCACAAAATTTCCTGCAAATTAGATTTAAATAATAAACCTCCTTGAAACTACCTGTCAGAAGGCAAAACAGCAGCATACATTGTTTCAAGATAAAACGCTACTATATCCTGGTCACACACACTTTTTTTAAAGGCCTCTTTCCATGTTTTACCTTTTTTAGTTCAACAAGATCATACAAGCTCTGATGAGTTTTATGTTTTTGCATATAATCTAAAGTAATTGTGCTAACTGACAGATTTTTTTTTTTTTGTAATTGTTTGGGATTTTAGATAATTTTCCTCTATTTAATTAGGCCCTATTAGTAGCTAGCAACATTAGAAAAACAAAATATCTACAGCTTGTAATACATGTGTGATAATGATGATGATACTACTACTACTACTAATAATAATAATAATAATAGCCTATTTCAACACTCAATACCATAAACTGTCAATCCTGTGAGATTTTCTGTTTAAAGGTGAAGACAATTCAGTACAATAATCAAAAATAACTAGGACTGACAAGCATGGGTGTGTCTCATGCAAACAACATTGTAGACACACCTGGAAAATCCAACAAGCTGCCTCCACTCCTTTTCACCTTGTTTATTTAATTCCAGCTTCTTTACGTACTGGTCTTACTGGTATCATTTCCCCTCTCAACTGCCTGCGAAGTGATGTACCTTATCCCTATGCCGTTTGCCTTCCCTTCGAATTAAACACGTACGCTCTTTAGATTTCTGAATGAGTTGTAAAGTTCACTTTACAGGGCACTTACGGTCAATCGAAGCGTACCAAGTGGCAGTGAGTCTAGGACAAAGTCCTCTATCTTAGCTGATAATCAATGAAGAACAATCTTTGTCTTCGCAGTGTCTGTTCTATATTGCCACATACATAAGATAAAGATTCATCAGCACTCCCTCATTTCTACATTTTTAGAATTATTTATTTTTTATTTACCTTTATTTAACCAGGAAAATAAAAATCTTTTCAGATTTAAAATCTCATTTACAAGAGGGTCCTGGCCAAGATAGGCAGCAAATTTAGTTACACATAAACAAAATGCCTTCGTTTACATACACAGAAACATACACAAATCACAAGTCACGTAAAAAAGCTTGTTCCTTAAAATGTTTCATATCGCGTTTAATAATAATAATAATAATAATAATACATGGTTTAGGTTTGGGAATGTTTGTATTCCTAACAACAACACAGTGGTTACTTATATCATTTGCAAATACAGATGCTATGGAATATTTATGAGGGACATTAGTTATAATTAAATCAATTAATGATGAGTTTTTAGGACATTTTAAATTTGGTCTAGTAGGACTATTTACTATCTGAAAAAGATTCATTGAATTACAGTATGCTTTTAGATCATCAGATACTGGTTGTAACCAGTTCCAATTTAAATCACCGATCAGGACTAATTCTTTAGGGTCTAGATCTGATATAATCTGTGTCAAGGAAGATAAGATTTCATTTACTGCTGAAGGTGGCCTATAGCATCCAACTAAAGTAATATTGCAGGTTTTAGAAACCTCAATATTTAAAGCTAAAAGATCAAATTGATTTTTCGCTGATTTAGATAAAAGCATATTCGTACTATATTTAGTTTTAATAAAAACTGCAACTCCACCTCCTCTATTAGATCGATCAGCCCTATAAACATTATAACCAACAATGCTTAAGTCCTTATTTGAAATAGAATTTTTTAACTATGTCTCCGATAAAACCATAATACCGAGAATCACTTCTTTATGGTCATAAATGTGCACAAAGGCAAGGCAAGGCAAGGCAAGTTTATTTGTATAGCACATTTCATACACAATGGTAATTCAAAGTGCTTTACATAAAATAAAATAAAAACAATCACAACAATAAAACAAGGAATTTAAAACTTTGAAAATGATTAAAAAATTTATTTAAGAGTTTTAAAATTAATTTAAGAAAACGATTATACATATATTATAGTGCAATCAGTTCGGACATCGCGTTGTGCTCATTCAGTAAATGCACAGCTAAACAGATGAGTTTTGAGTCTGCATTTAAATGTGACTAATGTTTTAGCACATCTGATCTCTTCTGGAAGCTGATTCCCAAACATAACAGACAAACAAGTAGAGAGTCTTGTCTGTCTGACACTGATTATTGTGATTATTGACATGAAAATCTCCAAGCAACACTGTTGTAAATAAACGCATGCACTATATTTTGGATTATTAAGTGGTACATGGTTCATTCAGTGGTGTGACTAAACAAAATAAAGAAAATACCTCACCTTTAATGCTTTGTGATCAGGTATTTGTGTAAAATCAAGTAAACTGCCGACTGCATCTCACGGGTGAAACTAGATAACTTCCTCACCGATGTATTTCACTACCGTAATGAACCGAATATAGACGCATGTATGGTTGAGAGGGCGTCTACGGAAGTTCTAAGCGGCCATGCATTTTTTTTCCCCCCTTCTTGTTTTCTCGTTATAACGACTTATTTTCTCGTTATATCGACATGACAAGAGTTGTTTTCTCGTTATAACGACTTAATTTTCTCGTGATCTCGACATAAAAAAAAGTTGTTCTCTAAGTTACAAAACTGCGCCAACAGGTGGCCCTATTGACATGAATATAACTGATGGGGTGTTGTAGGCTATACTGTATGTCCACTTTACTGTACGCGTTTGGGATAGAATATGAACGACCTCGTGATCGCTATAATTTGTACAGTATTGTTCATTAGGCTACTGAATTTAATTCATTCATAAATGTTAAATGCTTGAATCAATGACTATTTTGTGTATTAAGTTCTTGCTAGATGCATGAGTTTCACCAACGCGTTCTGTGTAATAAAATAATAACTGCTTATTAAAACTAAGGTTGACGTCACTGTATTCAGTTTGCACCTATATCTTTATTTGTGCTTCTTTGAGGTACATTATTATTAGTTAATAAGCGGGGGTGCTCTGTTTATCTACAGTAGGACAGGCGTCAACGACGTAGGCTATTTGTAATGTTCCTCTTTTCCTTATTATTAATCTTTAATGTATATTGATAAGAAATGTGATTATATATGTATAAATGTGTAGAATTTAATTCATGTTATACAGAGTTGTAATCTTTTGTATTTTCTACATTTCATTGTGGAAACCACACACACACACACCCACATCCACCCACATATACACACACACACACACACACACACACATATCCACAACACACACCCACACACATCCTATACACCCACACACACCACACACATACACAACACACACCGTGCCCAGCACACCACAACATAGCTCACAGAACGCTCTGTTTTCAAACATAAGCTTGTAACGCACTGATCCGTCACAGCATATAGGCCTACTAAAAATTACAAATTATATATAATGTTCTTTCAAATAAAAGGAAAATTGAAAGTGAGTTGAATCCAAGCAGCTCTAAAGGATTTTAGAATAGTTCTGCATCCTGAAGGTGCTCCGCCTGTGTTTGTGGTGTTGCTTTGACCATTTAAACATGCTAATTACACAAACACATGTTTAGCGTACTGTCTCTGGAAATATCAACCGTGATTGATCAGCCTTTTTTTTGTATTGTAGACGTTATTACTAGGCGAGGCAAAATTTGCTGAAATATCCACGACCTATGCTACAGTAATCGCGCATAGTTTAATTATCTGTCCAATCAGATGCGTGTCAAGTTAGTCGTTCTATATACCAAGTACATCAAACAAGGCATGTAAAAACAAACTTTTTCGAGATCACGAGAAAATGCAGTCGTTATAACGAGAAAACAACTTCGTTAGTCGATATACGAGAAAATTAAGTCGTTTATAAATGAGAAAACACCTCTCGTTATGTAGAATAACGAGAAAATGAAGTCGTTGATAACGAGAACACACCTCTCGTTACTGTCGATATATAACGAGAAATGACGGTCGTTATAACGAGAAAACACTCTCGTTGGTCGAGATCACGAGAAAATTCAGGTCGTTATAACGAGAAACACTTTCGTTTTCATATAACGCGAAATTAAGTCGTTATAACGATCAACACAACTCTCGTTATGTCGGATAACGAAAAAATTAAGTCGTATAACGGAAAACCCACTCTCGTTATGTCGAAATAACGAGAAAATTAAGTCGTTATAAACGAGAAAACAACTCTCGTTATGTCGATATAACGAGAAAATTAAGTCGTTATAACGAGAAAACAACTCTCGTTATGTCGATATAACGAGAAAATTAAGTCGTTATAATGAGAAAACAACTCTCGTTGTCGATATAACGAGAAAATTAAGTCGTTATAACGCGAAAACAACTCTCGTTATGTCGATATAAAGAGAAAAATAAGTCGTTATAACGAGAAAAAAACTCTCATTATGTCGATATAACGAGAAAATAAATCGTTATATAACGAGAAACAACTCTCGTTATGTCGATATAACGAGAAAATTAAGTCGTTATAACGAGAAAACAACTCTCGTTATGTCGATATAACGAGAAAATTAAGTCGTTATAACGAGAAAACAACTCTCGTTATGTCGATGTAACGAGAGAATAAGTCGTTATAACGAGAAAACAACTCTCGTTATGTGAAAATAAGTCGTTATAACGAGAAAACGAGAAGGAAAAAAATTATATTGCATGGCCGCTTAGAACTTCCGTAGGCATCTCATATTTAGAAAAAGAAAATTCTTTCTTCACTCACATGAGCAGTTTAAGCCTTATTCGGACGGTAATTGTTTTGCTGGAAAGTGTTTTGTTTTAAAAGAACAGTACTTCATAACTGCTCCACCACAGCGACTGGGAGCAGAAAGAAAAGAAAAGCACGTAAACATTAGAAATGGGTATTTATTATGGCAGCAGCAGGTATGCAATACAATTTTAAAATGTGTATTTTAAACATATATAGTTCTTAGCAATGCATATTTCTAATCAAAAATTAAGTTTTGATATTTTTTCGGTAGGAAATTTACAATATACCTTCATGGAACATGATCTTTATCCTAATAAATTCTGACATAAAAGAAAAATCCATCATTTGACACCTAAGTATTTTTGGCTATTGCTACAAATATACCCGTGCAACTTATGACTGGTTTTGTGGTCCAGGGTCACATATTATAATTGTAACCATTTACCAAGGAGGCCTCTTCAGGCATGATGCTTTCTGAGCCTAAAAAAAAGCCCACTGCACATGAGTACATTGTGTGGGAAGTATATCTGAGAGAAAGAGCTCTTTTTCAGAAAAGGAAATTCACAACAACAAACCCCTAAGATTTAAAGCAAGAAGACCCTCCTTTCTTCAGTCAGTTGTGTGATTTTAGTCTTGTGGACTTGTTTGGCAACAGACATTGCATCACTTGGACTCCTCCATTGATGAACTAGTAAGAATTTGAATGTTATTTGAAAAGAGCTGAGAATAATTGCAGTAAATCTACGAAAGAAAGATGCCATGCTTACCACCAGGGCATCCAAGATGTAGGTGACTTTGTATCTTCAGTAGAACACAAATGAAGATTTTTATCTCAAACCGTTGCCGTCTGTCAGTCAATTAATGTAAGTGAATGGGAATCATGGCTTTGAGAGTAAAAAAAAACATACACAAACAAAATCAAATTAAACCCTGCGGCTCGTGACGATACATTGATGTGTAAAGACATGAAACGATCAGTCTGTGCAAGAAACTGAACAGTATTTATATCGTTTTTTACCTCTGATTCACCGCAATGTCTGAACTGTCCTGAGCGTGTTCGGGTCTTCTTCTTCTACTTATAAGTGCATTACCACCACCTATCTCTCAAATGGACCATTGACACTCTGTCAAACCTCCTCCTGCCCAAACTAACTCAGCTCTCCGTGCCCACCTCCGTCTGTCAGTGGATCAACAGCTTCCTGACAGACAGGCGGCAGCTAGTGAGGCTGGGAAAATACACATCCAGCACCCTTACGATCAGCACTGGAGCTCCTCAGGTTTGTGTTCTCTCTCCACTGCTCTTCTTCCTCTACACCAACGACTGCACATCTAAAGACCCCTCTTTCAAGCTCCTGAAGTATGCAGATGACAATACAGTCATCGGTCTCATCAAGGATGAAGACGAGTCTGCTTACAGACAGGACGTCGAGCAGCTGGCTGTCTGGTGCAGTCTCAACAACCTGGACCTCAACACGCTAAAAACTGTGGAGATGACCGTGGATTTCAGGAGGAACCCCCCTGCTCTCCCCCACTCACCATCATGGAAAGCCCTTTGGCTGCAGTGGAGTCATTCAGGTTCTTGGGCACCACAATCTCTCAGGACCTGAGTGGGACACTCACATTGACTCCATTGTTAAAAAGGCCCAGCAGATGTTGTACTTCCTTCACCAGCTGAGGAAATTCAAACTGCCACAGGAGCTGCTGAAACAGTTATACTCTGCTATCATTGAATCTGTCCTCTGCACTTCAATTACTGTCTGGTTCAGCTCAGCTACCAATCTGACCTCAGAAGACTACAGAGGGTATTCCGGACTGCTGAGCGAATCATTGGTACAAACCTCCCTTCTCTCCAAGAACTGTACTTATCCAGATCGAGCAAAAGGGCTAGCAAAATCATTCTGAACTCCTCACATCCAGCACACTCCCTCTTTGAACTGTGGCCATCTGGTCGACGCTACAGAGCACTGAGTACCAGAACGGCCAGACACAGGAACAGCTTCTTCCCTCAGGCAATCCATCTCATGAACACTTAACACTAACTGTGGAACACACACTATTTATTCAATCATACACTTATTTATCTAACACACATACTTAATCTACACCTCAAATTTACACATAATATACAGTACCTGCACATACAAAAAAAAACTGTCTATTGTAATATACATGCACACACAACTGTCAATTTATATATTTTTATTCCTTATTTCTTGTTCTATTTTTTATTATCTGTGTCTTGTCTTGTCACTGTCATTCTGTTGCTCTGTGGAGCTTCTGTCACTAAAACAAGTTCCTCGTTTGTGTAAACATACCTGGCAATAAAGCCATTCTGATTCTGATTCTGATTCTTCCACAATCTCAATAGGAGGGGGTGGGGGGGGGGTGTCAATGGTCCATTTGAGAGATAGGTGCCGGTAATGCACTTATAAGTCTGCGATCTGCCGTAAAGTAAGAAGAAGAAGAAGAAGAAGAAGACGCATCACTCGCCGGCTGAAAAAGAAGACCCGAACGCGCTCAGGACAGTTCAGACATTGCAGTAAATCAGAGGTAAAAAAAACAATATAAATACTGTTCAGTTTCTTGCACACACCGATCGTTTCGTGTCTTTACACATCAATGTATCGTCACAAGCCGCAGGGTTTAATTTGGTTTTGTTTGTGTATGATTTTTTTACTCTCATTCACTTACATTAAATGACTGACAGACTGCAACGGTTTGAGTTAAAAATCTTCATTTGTATTCTACTGAAGAAACAAAATCATATACATCTTGGATGCCCTGGGGGTAAGCAGATAAACATCAAGTTTTTATTTTTGGGTGAACTATCCCTTTAAAGCTGTTCCTCAAGGCTCTTCTGTTCCTTCTGTTTGCACTGCAGCTGTTGGTTTTGAGCATGAAACCTCAGAACCTGAACTGTCCTGCATATGGTGGAGTTCCTGGCACTCCTGGACACAACGGTCTTGGTTTTGGTGGAATAATGGTTTTGCCCAGATCTTTTATAGAAAACGAAGCGTTTTTGAAATTAGTAGTATCCAGTGGTTTAAGTAGTAAGAAGCCATATATTGGAGTCTCAGACAGAGAAACAGAGGGACGTTTTGTGGACCCTGAGGGGAAGCAATTGACTTTTACCAACTGGGGTCTTGGTCAGCCTGATGACTATAAGGGACTACAAGACTGTGGTGTTATAGAGGACTCTGGCTTTTGGGATGATGGCAGTTGTGGTGATATGCGTCCTATTATGTATGAAATAGACAACAAATAGAATGTATAACATTATACAGATCTGCAGTATTATGCTATAAACAGTGCACAGTTTAAATCCCATTGTCAGTCCTTCAAAAATTACAGTGCATATAAAATATACAAATAATAATTGCTATAAATATAGTTACAAATTGATAAATAAACAGTTTACTATGACAATTTGTCATTTGTCAAAGAGTGTCTCTTTTATTTCATTGCAAATCTGACAATAATTGTGTAACTGACAGTAGATCAAATAATTAAAACGAATGAAATTATATAGGCTAGTAATTTTATTTTTATGTTTGTTTGTTTATAATGTTTGTTCTATGCCCTGCACAAATATGGCCAAGGTTATTCCCCAGTGAACTGTTTTGTTAGCGAAATTTGTAAGTGAACATATAGCTGATCAGAATCAGAATCAGAAGCAGAATGAGCTTTATTGCCAGGTATGTTTACACATACGAGGAATTTGTTTTCGTGACAGAAGCTTCCACAGTGTAACAGAATGACAGTGACAGAACAAAAACACAGATAATAAAAATAATAATAATAAAATAGAACAAGTAAAATAAGGAATAAAAAATATACAAATCGACAATTGTATGTACAGGTATAGAACAATAGACAGTTGTATGTACAGGTATATCATGTGCATATCATATCACTTTAGACGCCCTATATTTGTAAAGTATAAAAAAAGAACAAACTGTAACACCACTACACTTTTTCAATTTTTTTCCACTACACCAGACACAAATGCTTTATCAGTTGGTAAATGCTCTAGTTCTGATGGCTAACGTAACTGTCATTAGCCTTTGGCTTTGAATGAAATAGCATATCAGTGACTTCACTCCTTCTGAGTTGGTGCACTCTATTTTTTGAAGAAATAACACAACCATTTAACCAGGGTGTCAATATACAGTGGGTACGGAAAGTATTCAGACCCCCTTAAATTTTTCACTCTTTGTTATATTGCAGCCATTTGCTATAATCATTTAAGTTATTTTTTTTTCCTTGTTAATGTACACACAGTACCCCATATTGACAGAAAAAACACAGAATTGTTGACATTTGTTGCAATTTATTAAAAATAAAAACTGAAATAAGTACATTGCATAAGTATTCAAACCCTTATCTGGAACTCATATATTTAACTCAGGTGCTGTCCATTGTTTCTGATCATCCTTGAGATGATTCTACACCTTCATTTGAGTCCAGCTGTGTTTGATTATACTGATTGGACTTGATTAGGAAAGCCACACACCTGTCTATATAAGACCTTACAGCTCACAGTGCATGTCAGAGCAAATGAGAATCATGAGGTCAAAGGAACTGCCTGAAGAGCTCAGAGACAGAATTGTGGCAAGCCACAGATCTTGCCAAAGTTACAAAAAAATTCTGCTGCACTTAGGTTCCTAAGAGCACAGTGGCCTCCAAAATCCTTAAATGGAAGACGTTTGGACGACCAGAACCCTTCCTAGAGCTGGACGTCCGGCCAAACTGAGCTATCGGGGGAGAAGAGCCTTGGTGAGAGGTAAAGAAGAACCCAAAGATCGCTTTGGCTGAGCTCCAGAGATGCAGTCGGGGAGATGGGAGAAAGTTGTAGAAAGACAACCATCACTGCAGCCCTCCACCAGTCGGTGCTTTATGGCAGAGTGGCCTGACGGAAGCCTCTCCTCAGTGCAAGACACATGAAAGCCTGCATGGAGTTTGCTAAAAAACACCCGAAGGATTTCAAGATGGTGAGAAATAAGATTCTCTTATTTTTGGCCTTAATTCTAAGCGGTATGTGTGGAGAAAACTAGGCACTGCTTATCACCTGTCCAATACAGTCCCAACATTGAAGTATGGTGGTGGCAGCATCATGCTGTGGTGTTTTTCAGCTGCAGGGACAGGACGACTGGGTGCAATCGAGGGAAAGATGAATGCGGCTCAAGTACAGGATATCACTGGACAAAACACTTCTCCAGAGTGCTCAGGACCTCAGACTTGGCCGAAGGTTTACCTTCCAACAAGACAATGACCCTAAGCACACAGCTAAAATAACGAAGGAGTGGCTTCACAACAACTCTGTGACTGTTCTTGAATGGCCCAGCCAGAGCCCTGACTTAAACCCAATTGAGCATCTTTGGAGAGACCTAAAATGGCTGTCCACCAACGTTTACCATCCAACCTGACAGAACCGGAGAGGATCTTGCAAGGAGGAATGGTAGAGGATCCCCAAATCCAGGTGTGAAAATCCAGGTTTTTCCCAAAAAGACTCATGGCTGTATTATATCAAAAGTGTGCTTCTACTAAATACTGAGCAATGTGTATACTTATGACCATGTGATATTTCAGTTTTTTTTCTTTTTTAATAAATCTGCAAAATTTCAACAATTCTGTGTTTTTCTCTCAATATGGGGTGCTGTGTGGACATTAATGAGAAAAAAAATTAACTTTAATGATTTTAGCAAATGGCTGCAATATAACAAAGAGTGAAAAATTTAAGGGGGTCTGAATACTTTCCGAACCCACTGTATGGGAAGCTGGGACGGCCTACATGTGCGCATTGTGTGGGCTGTACATCCTGAGAGGAAGATCCGTTTTTCAGAATATGAGATTCACAACAACAAGCCCATCAGATTTAAAGGAAGAAAACCCTCCTTGTGGACTTGTTGAGCAACAGGCATTGGCTGTCACCTGGACTCCTCCATTAAACCTGTAAGTTTCTAATTGTTTTTTTGAGTATAACTGCAGTAAATCTATGAAAGAAAGAAAATACAGGAACAGTGAACCACTAAAGTGGCTTGAACTTAAACAGTAAATAGACATGAAAATGGATGGCAGTCATGCACAATGCTGTTTTATGTGTTAGTGCAATAATATCCTGATGGATTACATAAAGAAACATTTAGAAATAAGTTATTAAAGTTCTATAAATTTATTGTCCATGGAATAATTATAAAAGTGAATTAAATTAATTTCAATGAAGAATTACAAACTGATCAGGGTAATTTTTTTCTCAAGATCCCATTTAGGCAACCTTTAAAGATTTGAAAATAAAAGACTTGGTCTGTCCTGAAGCAAATTATTCTGCTTAGTCCATTTGCAGTCACACCTTTCCTCTATATTCTCATGAGACTAATGAAGTTGGGTTAAAAGGATGTGTTCCTATTTTCATGCTGACTTAAGGGGAAATTTGTTGGATGGATTCACACCTAAATATTCGGAGCTGTTGAGCATAACTGCGTAGATAGAGACTGTTGTGATTCATCAATGTTCATTCACAACATTTTGTAAATTTTTTATCCTGCCACACAATTTAATATAGAATAATTTCCTCACATTTCAGAAAAAATGAATAAAAAAGTATAGTAGCTAAAAGTCTTCAGTATAACTTACAATTCAGTTAGCTGTACGAATGAAGGGCTTCACGCAAACACAAATTTTAAACTTTTAAAAAAAGAAACCCCGGATTGCAACCCCTTTATTTTGCAATAAAATCCTAATACACATAACTCAAGATAAATAAGTATATTTGCCTATAACTGATACATTGTCTGTTCTAGTGAATATGTCATTACGAGACAAACTGCAAACAAAAATGCTGTTTGTTTGAGTGATTGTTTATGATTTCTGTAAATTCTTTAAATAAAAAAACCTGACAGGCACAAGCTTTGTCTTTTTTTTCATGCACTGATCAATTTTGAGATTTTGGGCTATTATGTGTCCATAACATGTCTTCTTTCTGACTAGTGGAAAGGACACGAGTATTATTTTATTACACAATTATCCATTTGCGTATAGATTTTCAAATACAATACATATTTTAAAGGCTGTTTTCTCAAAATGAGGTTTTTTTCCTGCTCTGACCCAAAAAACTCTACTTCAGAAGCATTTACATACAAACTTTACTGTTTTATTCCTATATTCTTAAGGTTTAAAGAGGGGGTTGTTTATATAACATTCACCTGATTTATTTATCATTTTATTCCTAAAAGCATGATTTTTTTTTCTGACTGTTGACAGTATTCTCTAATTTATGGAGTGATAAAAGAGAAATCCAAAATCCCCTCAGTAAAAACCATTAACTCTAATATGTCAAAATCAAACAAGAATTTTGAACCTGGCCTTATCAGTTTCAAATTTCGTTTGGAATCCAAAAAGGAGCATTTAATTAAATAATGCCTCATTTGCATATTTAAACATATTACAGTGTCTTAACATATTGATAAGTAAAAACCGGAGAAGGATGGCCCTATTATTAGTTACGGGGTTCAGTTAAAGTGCTAAAAAAATAACATTATTTTGTGTATTGGTGTAGATGAAATGTGATTGTATGCGGTGTTTAAGGTTAAAAAAAAACACGTAATTTTTCACAGTACACTCTTAAAAATAAATGTGCTTCAAAAGGTTCTTCAAGTGATGCTATAGAAGAACCATTTTTGGTTCCACAAAGAACCGTTGAGTCAAAATGTTCTTTAAAGAACCATCTCTTTTTTATTTTTTTGTAATCTGAAGAACCTTCTTTCGTCACGAAGAACCTTTTGTGAAACAGAAAGTTCTTCAGATGTTAAAGGGTCACTTTATGGAACCATTTAGACAAAGAGGTTCTTCTATGGCATCGTGAAGCACCTTATTTTTAAGAGTGTACTGGTACATTATTGTTGCTCCTACTGTGCCCGCCTTTATCTGAAACATGCGATTTTTTACAAAGCTCATCGGTTGAAAGCGAAGGTGTGCTCGGAGTGGCCAGCTATTCGGTGCGTTGTAATTGGCCGGATACCTCAAGAGTGTGAAGGAACATGTTGTACGACCCCTACCATATTGTGATGCCCGGTACTGTGGGGACATGTGACGGAGACAAAACCAATAAAAACCCATACAACAAGGGCATGTTGCATCCAGTGGGAACCTAATTACGGATTATAATGACTTTCTTTCTTTTAAATACTGTTTTTTACTGCGTTGCTTTGCATCACGACGCGTAGCATAGAACCATGTCTGCATTTGTGATCGAAGAAACACAAACAACAAGAACTACTCTACACTGCTCAAAATTCACATTTGAATCGAGCAGTGAGCAACATGTAAATATGAAAACGTACTTACAAACTGCGAGTCAGCATTATTTGTCAGAACAGCAGCATTGTAGGCTACTGGTTCAGGAAACAGTCCTTGTCCTCCGGAAAATGCGCTGCACACAGCTAAATATTTGGTTTGAACTGTTCTGGAACAGTGTTGTAAATACAACTTAACCACTGATGTCTAGTTTTGTCTTGTGAACTTGTGAAAATCGGCACATATGACCCTTTAAAAAGTGAGTGAGGTGTCTTGTTTAAGGTGACGAGGATGGGACTAAAAAAAAAAAAAATTCTCTCACGTTTTCCCCATGAGTGCACAAGACTGGCCACGTTTAAAGCTGTTCCTCAAGGCTCTTCTGCTCCTTCAGTTTGCACTGCAGCTGTTGGATGGAGCTGAACCTCAGAACCTGAACTGTCCTGCATATGGTGGAGTTCCTGGCACTCCTGGACACAACGGTCTGCCTGGGAGAGATGGGAGAGATGGTAAAGATGGTGCAATCGGACCCAAAGGAGAGAAGGGAGAGCCAGGTCTGTGTATGTGAAAGAGAGAAATAAATGAAGTGAGGGAGTCTGAGATAGTGGATTATTTCACTCCTACCTTATTTCAACTATTTTGCTCCTATCTTGTAGGAGTGAGTGTTCAGGGACAACCAGGTAAAGCGGGACCACCTGGGCCAGCTGGAGAAAAGGGGGAAAGGGGACCTTCAGGTCCTCAAGGTATTAAACATTTAAGTTATTATTATAAGTTATTATAATAATGAGTTATTATAAGTCATTTAGCTATTTCAAAATCCCTCATGTGGAAAAACATGGATTTTTCTACTTTAAAAAAGTTGTCATGTAAATCATTTATATTCAATAATTTATGTTCATTCATGTAGACATGTACCTAATTTCAAAGTGCAATTATTAAATTTTTAGGCTTGGCGGAGGAAGTGAGGGAGGAGGGAGGGACGGAGACTCGACTGGACGTGAAAGCATACAGTGGGGCAAAAAAGTATTTAGTCAGCCACCAATTGTGCAAGTTCTCCCACTTAAAAAGATGAGGGAGGCCTGTAATTTTCATCATAGGTATACATCAACTATGAGAGACAAAATGAGAAAAGAAAAAAATGAAAATCACATTGTAGGATTTTTAAAAAAATTATTTGCAAATTATGGTGGAAAATAAATTCTTTAAAAATCCTACAAACAAGCAAGATTTCTGGCTCTCAGACCTGTAACTTCTTCTTTAAGAGGCTCATCTGTCCTCCACTGGTTACCTGTATTAATGGCTTCTGTTTGAACTCGTTATCAGTATAAATGACATCTGTCCACAACCTCAAACAGTTACATTCCAAACTCCACCATGGCCAAGACCAAGAGCTGTCAAAGGACACCAGAAACAAATTGTAGACCTGCACCAGGCTGGGAAAACTGAATCTGCAATAGGTAAGCAGCTAGGTGTGAAGAAATCAACTGTGGGAGCAAATATTAGAAAATGGAAGACATACAAGAACACTGATAATCTCCCTCGATCTGGGGATCCACACAAGATCTCACCCCGTGGGGACAAAATTATCACAAGAACTGTGAGCAAAAATCCAGAACCACACGGGGGGACCTAGTGAATGACCCGCAGAGAGCTGGGACCAAAGTAACAAAAACTACCGTCAGTAACACACTGCGCCGCCAGGGAATCAAATCCTGCAGTGCCAGACGTGTCCCCCAGCTTAAGCCAGTACATGTCAGCCGGTCTGAAGGATTGTAGAGGCGCCGTATTTGATGGATGATAATATCACAAAATAAGACTTCAAAATAGAGAAAAGATTTTTGGTAAAAACTCAATTTGTTGTGTTTGGAGGAGAAAGAATGCTGAGTTGCATCCAAAGAAACACCATACCTACTGTGAAGCATGGGGGTGGAAACATAATGCTTTGGGGCTGTTTTTCTGCAAAAACCAGGACGACTGATCCGTGTAAACGAAAAAATGAATGAGGCCATGTATCGTGAGATTTTCAGTGAAAACCTCCTTCCATCAGCAAGAGCATTGAAGACGAAACGTGGCTGGGTCTTTCAGCATGAAAATGATCCCAAACACACCACCCGGGCAAAGAAGGAATGGCTTCGTAAGAAGCATTTCAAGGTACTGGAGTGGCCTAGCCAGTCTCCAGAACTCAACCCCATAGAAAATCTTTGGAGGGAGTTGAAAATCCGTGTTGCCCAGCGACAGCCCCAAAACATTACTGCTCTAGAGGAGATCTGCATGGAGGAATGGGCCAAAATACCAGCAACAGTGTGTGAAAACATTGTGAAGACTTAAGAAAACGTTTGACCTCTGTCATTGCCAACAAATATATTGTATATAACAAAGTATTGAGATTAATTTTGTTATTGACCAAATACTTATACACCATACACCATAATTTGCAAATAAATTCTTTAAGAATCCTACAATGTGATTTTCTGGATTTTTTTCTCTTATTTTGTCTCTTAGTTGAGGTATAACTATGATGAAAATTACAGGCCTCTCTCATCTTTTTAAGTGGGAGAACTTGCACAATTGGTGGCTGACTAAATACTTTTTTTCCCCACTGTATCTGACTCCCTAAAATCTGAGACGCAGCATCTTAATGCCAAGATTGCCATGATTGAGAAGGTTGTGAGTTTTAATACATTCAGAAAAGTGGGACAGAAATACTACATCACTGATGGTGTTGAGGCAATTTTTGATACAGGGGTGCAGTACTGTAAGGACGTTGGTGGAACAATAGTTTTGCCAAGAACTGCTTCTGAAAATCAGGCATTATTGAAAGTATCAGTATCCAGTGGTTTAGGTAGTAAGAAGCCATATATTAGAACTACAGACAGAGAAACAGAGGGATGGTTTGTGGACTCCGAGGGGAAGCTATTGACTTTTAACAACTGGGCTCTTGGTCAGCCTGATGACTATAAGGGACTACAAGACTGTGGAACAATAACAGACTCTGGCCTTTGGGATGATGTTGGTTGTAATGGTCTACATCCCATCATATGTGAAATAGAAATCAGATAGTATGTATACAATATTAAGATACATACATATCTGCAATATTAATATGCTATTAACAGTACACACATAATGCACAGTATAAATCACAGTCAAATATATCCTTTAAAAAAATTATATTACAGTGCATAAAATATACAAAAAATAATTGCCATAAATGTTTTTCAACAAATTAATAAATGCATTCTTACGATTATGTCATGAATCAAAGTGTCTCTTTTATTTCATTGCAAATCTTACATTAATTGTATAACTAGCAGAACTTTAAATGAAATGGAAAAACTGAAACTAATAAAATTATAGGACAGCAATTTTATCATATTTGTGTCAGACTTTTGGACCTGTTTTGCCCCCGTAGTCTTTCCTGTGTTTCCTTATTTAGTCATGTTCCTGTCCTCATATAGTTTGATTATGTTCCATTGATGTCACCTGTGTTCCCCTGATTGCCCTGTGTTTAAAAGTCCTAGTCTGTTCAGTTTGTGTTTGTCAGGTCTACTTGTTTCTTCGTGTGTTTGCCCAGCTCCTATTTTGGATTATCCTGTGTTTTTCGTCATTAAAGACTGTGAATGCTACTCCGTGTCTCCTACGTTCTTCCCGCAGCAGCGTAACATGACAATTTGTTTGTTTATAATGTTTGTTCTATGCCCTGCACAAATATGTCCAAGGTTATTTCCCAGTGAACTCTGAAGGTGTTTTGTTAGTGAAATCTGTATGTGCACATAAGGCCGTTTATATCATTTTAGACACACTGTATAGGTATTTTCTTAGTTAGGAAACTAACAAACTACACCTCGCGGTCAAAAACAAATCCTTTTTCCCGATAACTATTGTTATCCTTTGACTTCTGAATGGAATAAACAAACCCATAACTTCACTCGCAACTCTACTTACAAAATTAATCATTAACATTTTGACAAACATTGGATGTTGTTTTTGTTTTGTATAAACTTTCTCATGCAGTAGTTAACCCTTGTCACACTCATGGTCTTCGTGGTCAAAAGTGACCAGACACCTGAAATGTAACTCTTTTTTTTCTTCAGTGAAATCAATCTAATATATTTTTGTTCAATAATACTTTTTCTTTTTTTCTTTTGTGTATTTTGAGAGAATTTTATGGTACTAATGAATATTTATGCAATAATTATCCATTTTTCCCATTGAAAATAGTACAAAAAGTTTTCAATTTAAGGCAGTTATTCAGATTGAAGAGAGACGAGGCCTTTAAATCAATGTTGGAAGACATAATAGCACCTCCTGGTGAAAGCAAAAAGAAACACCGACTTTCGATGGTGGAACCACAGATACCTGAATAGGACTTTTAGAGAGGCTTGGTGAATTGTACCTAGTTTATACATAATTGTTTACTTTATTAGGTTGTGGATTTGAATGTATATAAGGCATTCGAAAAGATACTTTGTCAAGCGTTATAGTTTTGTGTGTTTTTTAAATGGTGAAGTTTGAAGTGTATGGTTTTGCATTATTAGATTACTACATTCAAACCTGAACACGAAAAAGAGCGGTTTTGTTAACACAAAAACATAAAACTTCTATGATAAAAGAATGTTAACAAGCAATTAAAAGGATGCGTATCAGAGATTAGCATTCTATGTCTGAGGTGATTTTAACCTCTTATTTCAGTCTGACTCATTTTGGCTATATGTATTAGCACATAACAATTATTGGTGAGTATGATGAGAATCGGAATGTGTGTGGCATGTGGTGTGGTAAGTACGGTGTGTGAGTGGATGTATCCGTTTTACACTCTTTATGTTTTAGAGTGTAACCCCTTCCTTGCTGTCCACTTTTTTACTGCATTATAGTCGAATTATTGATTTTATTTTACATAGTTGCAGTGCTACAGTCACCCAGTTCTAGGTGTGTGTGTGTGTGTGTGTTGTGTCCACGCGTGGTGAGTTGAGTGTGATTTGCACTTAGATGTTTTAGAGTGTCACCCCTTCGATTCCTGTGCCATTTTTATGCTTATGGGGATTGGTAGAATTGTACCCACAAAAAACACTGCTGAATTTGTTTTTTTCCCATTCACAATAATTTCGCCATGACATTTTTGACCACAGACATGAGGGGTGACGTTATTTTGTTTTACGACACTTAGGCTTTTCGAATCAGCCCTCGATTTTTTTGTATGTTCACAGTACCACGAGCCAAGTAAAAGTCAGACAAGTATTCGTACCATTTGGTAAGCTAAGATATGTAAAAATTCAAAATGTAAAATTCTTATACGGTCAGAGTGAGCCAAAGGAGAGACGCACAAGGATATTATGGTATGTTGCATATGTGAGGTAGATGCTGGGATGATGGAATTGCACAGTGGTAGACGAACTGTTACAATAATGAATAATTACTTTTTGCAGTCGAACTAGTAGTAGTAGACTAACTATAATAAGATGTTCACAGTAAGTAATATTACGTTATCATCAATCAAAAACTGGTTCCTTAGTTACATGTGATGCCTTCACTCCTACTGAATTTGAAGTGAGAGGCAACAATCAAATAATTCCTAAATTTATTTTCATAATTTTCACGACTTGCACAGGAAGTCACCAGTGCATCAGGAAAGCTAGAAATATGGAAAAGTTTACATTCAGGGGATGGAAATTGCCATTACACTGATTTAGTCAGGAGAAAATGTGATCTGAACACAAGATGTAAGTTATGCATTATGGAAGTGGTGGCATTCTTGCTCTGGCATTGCATGGCTTGACCCACCAGATCCCTTGATCCAGTTAGACAATAAAATCTTTTTAGATTTTTTTTTTTGTTATAAAATGCTGCATAGGATTAGAATAGTAATGGGTAACAGAGAAAATTAAAGCTATCTTCAAGAGGTACACATGACAGTAAATGAGATTAGTACAGTGGTTTACTAAAATGGCTATTCATTACCACTGCGTGTTGTAAAAACTTTGACTGCAGGATATGTGGATTTGGTCAAAATGGATGAGGCGGAAATATATTGTTGTAGTAACCACTGGACAGGATATGCAATTACAACTTATGTGGGGAGCGAAAAAAGTAATGTAACTAGTAGTGTAACTAATTACGTTGCCAGGACAGAGAATAGAAGTAAAGTAATAATATGTGACCCTGGACCACATAACCAGTCACAAGGGTACATTTTTTTATTGATAAAATCGCCTTTAAAGTTGTCCAAATGACGTCTGAAGCAAGCATTACTAAACAAAAAAAATAAGTTTTGATTATATTACGAGAGAATTATGTAGGATACAAAATATCTTCATGGAACATGATCTTTACTTAATATCCTACTGATTTTTTGCCTAAAAGAAGAATCAATATGTGACCCATACAATGTATTGTTGGCTATTGCTACAAATATACAGGTGTTATTATGATGAATTTGTGGTGGGAGGTCGCTATTACTTTTGAAAGGAGTAACTAGTATAACTAGTATATTTTTTGAGTAATGACTGTTAATTACACTGAAAAACTGATAAGATACAAAATCACAACATACACAACCACTAATTCAAGTAACAAATATGCATATGGTTTACTGCAAAGTGCATCAGCTGAAAGTATCGAGGCTGATTATACAATAAATGAAAATCTACAGATGGTATTAAATAGGTTAGTGGGTAAAAGTTTCTCTCAGGAGCTCAAGAGTTTGAGGTCCTGGCGTTTTTTTTTTTAATGTTCAAACACAGTAAATTTGCATTAGACAAACACGGGGCACCTATCAGGAATCAAAAACGCTTTTTCATCACAAATCGCATAGGCCTATAAATCAAGAAAACATCAATAAAGACCAATAAACAGATCTGAAACGGATTTAGCATTGCAGCAACATAATTCTTGCAGTTTCCACAGTGAACAAATGTTAAAGCATCAAATCTGTGCTGTGCTGCTCCTTATGGAGTTTAAGGTGCTTGTTGCAGCTCAAAGTAGTTGTCCAGCTAATGCTGGGGTGCCGGGCTCACCGGGACACAACGGCAGCCCTGGCAGAGATGGAAGAGACGGGTTTCCTGGACCAAATGGAGAAAAAGGAGATCCAGTTTTGTGCTTTTAGTTGTTGTTTTGTTGTGTACGTCTTAGGTTTGATGTAGTCAAGGGCATTGATTTGGTTTGGACATTGGGGGGGTTGAAGTGTGAACTGTTTTAGTAGAATCCTGAGGTCATGTGCTCAGCATAAGGTATTATTTGTTTGTAAGATTAGATTTTGTGCAGACCTCTCTGCACAGTGAAGTGTAAGATCATGAGTAGTTAACAATTACTGTGATAATAATAATTATATATATATATATAAATATAAATATATATTTATTTATGCATTATAGAAGCTATAGTTGACAGAAATGTGTGTAATTCAACGGTCCCAAATCTAAGACATGTTTTATATTGATATTGTTTATTTCTCAGCTCTTTAAAACGTCATCAGGCTCGTAATGATTTTAATCTAGTGGCATCTTTTAGGAATATGCTGAAAGGCCACTACAATAGTCTTAACTGGGTAGCATTGTGATATAAGATTAGCCAGTAAATCATTAAACAGGCCAATAATTACTTGTTTATGAAAAATGTAGCTTTTGTTATGAGGAGGAACACCCCACCTGACACTATAGAAACCAATAGCTCAGCATGCCACGTTGATGTATATAAAGTATAGGGAGAAGGATATATTGTCACCTTAACAGGGTTATCCATATAAATTTGACAACAAAGTTAGACTAAATTTGACACAGTAGATAAGCCGAACAATAAAACGTGAGAAATTCTAGTAGAAAGGTGGTCATGAGGGAGTAATAGCCTAGATTTAAATATTGGAATATAGTTTAGTGCTGGTTAAAGACCGCCGTCAGTCAGTCTTTTTAGTGTAATTTGCCTTTTTAGCAGAGGGGTGAAAGAGGTACACTAAAACCATAACTTGTGGGTAAAAGTACTGATACCCTACAGTGAAAATTACTCCACTACACGTTACAAATCAACAATTCCAAAACAACTTGAGTAAAAGACTTAGAGTATCTGATTTTAACAGTACATAAGCATTTTACTTATACTAAATATAGGCTCAAAAAATGCACTAGTCAAAGAGATTGCCAGTGAAAAACTGTAATGTTGTGGAGAAGCTGCGGAAAAAGGCAGAGGCAAGGATTTATGTGCAGGTATTTAATGGAAAAACTAGAACAAACAATAAGACAAAAACCAAAGGGAACAAAGAACAGAATGACTGGCAAACAGACAACCATTAGGCCTACATTCAGCAATTCACAAGGAACTAAAGAAAAACTAGGGCTATATATACACACCGGGGGCCAACAAGCTTAAGGCCCCGTTCACACCAAGAACAATAACTATAAAGATAACAATATTAGCATCCACACCAACAGACGATAATGTTCTGTTTTCTAAGAGGACACTCGTCATTTCGCTTTAAACTTCTGTCGCAAACTCGTGGGACAGACAAGTTGATTCTGATTGGCTGTCAATGTTTTATGCTTCATCAGCTGGAAAAAATCGTTCTGAAAATGTTTCCAACGATATCGTTTCTCTGTGCCTTTATCGTTATAGCTGTGGTGTGGACTCTTCAATTCTTTAATATTGAAAACAATTTTTAGAACTATATCTTTATCGGTATCTTTATAGTTATCACCTTTGGTGTGAAAAAGGGCGACTTGAAACCAAGGACAAGACACACCTGGGAGATTAACAGAGGAGAACTGAATGAACAAACGGACTACAAACTGACTACAAGCACCACGGGAGACAGGAAGTGACATAAAAATCCAGGGCAAGGCACAGAGCACAGTACCAAAACAAGAAGGAGTGATTGTGAGGGAGGCGAGCAATACGTTTATTTTCTAAACCACAAACACGGAACACCTCAAAATTACCACCAAGAAACAAAGAAAACAACTACCATCCTTCAAACGGGTCATCTTCAGTAATAATGGAATACAATAAAACAATAATTTTAAGCACGATTAAAAAAGCTGAAGCCTTCTTGCACGTGGATGTGTTGGTGAGTCGGCCTTCATTGCGGCTGCAGTCATGTCCTCGGTCTCATATATAAAAGAACACGTGAGTCAACGAATACTGTAACGAAACTGCGCGACACATCACGTCGCCCTTTGTTTGAACAGTTTGGGTGAGGTAAAGGGCAAAAAGTACAAGAGCACAGTCCGTTTCAGTGAGACTGATAATAGGCCAGTATCACGTCTTTTGTTAGCGAGCAATAAATGCTGAGAGAAAAAGAGGTCATTGTAAGAGTAATGTGTGGAACTGCAACACTCATTTCAAAATGAGTAGTGGAGTAAAGAGTACAGAAATAGACCATTTCAAAAATGTAGTAAAGAGTAGGAGTAAAAGTTGTAATATATTTGATCCTCGTACAAACTACAAAGTAATCACAGACAAAGTTACTCAAAGTATAGGACTAAGAACTAATACATTTATCCAACTACTTTTTCACCGCGTATGCTTTTTAGAACCGTTTGACTATTCTCCACAGCATTTTAAAGTGTCTGTTTTGCTAAATAAATCAAGTAGGTACATATTGTGCCAAATCACATTTCTCGAGCGTGCTGGTGAACACGCGCAGAGTATAGGTTGATTCACGCGACACTCATGACCATTAAGTTAGCGCTTATAGAAGCGCAGAAGGTGCGATTTAAATTATTTCTTAATATTGATTCAAGTAGATTTGAGGTTTCCATTAACCATGGTATAATTATTGGGGGGGTTGTACTTGCAGTTTTTGGTTATTGGGGGGGTTACCTAACCCCCATCCCCCCACAAACTACGCCCCTTGATGTAGTGCGAACAGTCTGTTCATGTCATGTTCTAATGCTAAAATGAGATCTCACTCTGCAGGAGTTGGTGCACAGGGACCCCCAGGTAAAATAGGACCAGCAGGGCCAGCAGAGCTAAAGGGCAGAAAGGAAGTCCAGGTCCACAAGGTAAAATAAATACATTTTAACATAAAATAATAACATAAAATACTTACCTGGCAGGGGAGACACTATGAACAAGAAGGTGGTTCACCCAGAGCGAGGCTCAGCCATTGCACGGCGCCCGGGTTCACGTCTGCGAATTCGGAATTCCCCCTAATCTTGACTGCATAATTTATGCTAGAGGGGGACTGTATGGGACACCATAATTGGCCAAACGTCACGTCACGTACTTTCCTTACCCTATACACACACACACACACACACAACACACATAATAGTGCGTCGAAGTTTTGGCGCCCTTCATGTTGTATACATTTTTTGGCCAAATTGTCAAAACAGTTAAAGAGATTTCAGATTATCAAACAAATTTTAATATTACACAAAGATAATGCAAGTAAATACAAAATGCCGTTTTTAAATGATGATTCCATTTATTACGGGAAAAAAGCTGTCCAAACCTACCTGGCCTTACGTGAAAAATGTATTGCCCCCTCCTGTTAAATCATGAAAGAACTGTGATTAACCACATTATTTTAGAAAGCTTAGTTAAATTTCCCTAGCCACACCCAGGCCTGATTACTGCCAGATCTGCTGAATCAAGAAATAACTTGAACAGATGCGAACACAAAATAGTTGACGTAGTTGACAGGTATCAGTCGAGACAGGGTTATAACGCCATTCTGTAGGTTTTGGGACGCCAGTGTGAAACGAACGAGGTCAGAGTCATTATTCACAAATGGCAAAAATATGGAACAGTGTAGAACCTTCCCAGGAGTGGCCGGCCATCCAAATTTACTCCAAGAGCACAACGACGACTCATTCACGAGGTCATAAAAGAACCCAGAACAACATCTCAAGAACTGCAGGCCTCACTTGCCTCAATTAAGGTCAGAGTTCATGATTCAACAATAAGAAAGAGAGAAGCTGGGGCAACCAGAAACGCAAAAACAGCATCCATGGGAGAGTTCCAAGTCAAAAGCCACTGCTGACCAAAAAGAAAACAAAGGCTCGTCTCTCATTTTAGTTTCCACCCCCCCCCAAAAATATCTGATTATTCCGTTTATCCCCAAGACTTTTGGGAAAATATTCTGTGGACTGATGAGACAAAAGTTGATTTTTTTTGGAAGGTGTGTGTCCCGTTACATTTGGCGTAAAACCAACACAGCATTTCATAAAAAGAACATACCAACAGTCAAACATGGTGGTGATAGTTTGATGGTCTGGGGCTGCTTTGCAGCTTAAGGACCTGGATGACTTGCCATAATTGAAGGAACCATGAATTCTGCACTCTATCAAAAAAATCCTGAAGGAGAATGTACGGCCATCAGTTTGTGACCTCAAGGTCAAAAGTAGCGCAGCTTGGGTAAGTAGGCAGGACAATGATCCGCAAAGCACACCAGCCCGGTCGCACCTGCATGAGATGGGCGTCAAGAAAAAGACAAAATTAAAGGTTTTGGTAGGCGGCAC
Source organism: Sinocyclocheilus anophthalmus (assembly GCA_018155175.1). Classification (NCBI taxonomy): domain Eukaryota; kingdom Metazoa; phylum Chordata; class Actinopteri; order Cypriniformes; family Cyprinidae; genus Sinocyclocheilus; species Sinocyclocheilus anophthalmus. Next base: position 896,924 of record JADLZN010005650.1, on the reverse strand, counting down.
AAGTCAAAGTCCGGACTTAAAATCGGGGTGAGAGCTGGCATGAACCTGTAACAGTTCATTAATGATCGCCAAAGAACAGCGTGTGATCGGGAAATAAAAACAAATCCTGCAAAGAGGAGTGGGCCAAAATTCCTCCAGAGCGATGTGAAAGACTCATTGCCAGTTACTGCAAACGCTTGATTGCAGTTGTTGCTGCAAAGGGAGGTACAACCAGTTATTAGATTTAGGGGGCAATTACTTTTTCCACGTAGGGCAACGTAGGTTTGGACAGCTTTTTTCCCTTAATAAAGGAAATTATTATTTCAAAACTGCATTTTGCATTTACTCGCGTTATCTTTGTGTAATATTAAAATTTTTTGATGAGGATGCATCTGTCAGAGTGTGAAAAAGTATGATAAAAAAGAACAAAAAATTAAAACAGGAAGGGGGCAAAAACTTTTTCACAGCAGTGTATACACACACTGTGGACAGAAAGTCCATTTGTGTCTTTTCACATTGCATCATTGCGCAATTGCAAACTGCATAAATTCCTTCAATTTCATAAGAACGTAATTTCACTGTTTCGTTTTCTTTTCCACAGGCACTGCTGCTGACATTAATTTAATTACAAAACTTCAATTAGACATCAAAAAACTAACAGACAGACTCAGTGGAATAGAAAAAGGTATGTTACTTCTAAACAAATAGTAACTGCCTCAAAGTTTATTGTTGTGGGAAAATATTTAAGTTTAGTACCTTGCTGTTAACATATTCATTAAATAATATTTAACCTTTATGTGAAGCTTCCAGGTTTCGCATATTTAGGAATATTGGAGGAAAATACTATGTGTCTGATGCGCTGACAGCAAATTACAATGATGGATTGAAGTTCTGCGCAAATGCAGGGGGAAGAATTGCCCTGCCAACAAATAAAGAGGAAAATAACTTGTTAATGTCATTGCATGCTGTCCTTGGATCTTCTTATATAATGATTGGAACAACAGACATTCGGATAGAGGGGACATTTGTAGATATGCACAATCAACCTCTGACTTTTACCAAATGGAAGAAAAATGAACCTAATGATTATCGTGGAAGTGAGGACTGTGTTGCCATCTTAACAGATGGTGAATGGAACGATGTTAAGTGTAACTCAGAGTGGCACGTGGTGTGTGAACTACAAATGTAATAAATTTCGGAGAACATTTAAAGTAATTATTTAGTTTCATACTTAAATTGTGAGTAAAAATGTTATGGTTTGGCTACAATTTAGCCTTTGCCTTCTGCATAAGCAAAGCTTCAATTTCACTCCTGGTTATCCTGAGAAAGAAAATCAATCATTAACATTTATTTAAACATTGGATCTTGTTGTTTTGTATAAAATGCATCAAATCAATAATTTGTGTTTGGACATCTAGATATATTTGGATTCATCAAATTACTTCTACACTATAAGAAGAAAAATAGACAAATGGGAAAGTTATTGATAATTTTCTACCTTTCTGTTAAGTTTACACATGTTTCTTTTAACCCTACAACACAATACAAAGTGTAATTGACAATACAAGGAAAACACTACCAAAAAATCTGTACCGACTATATTTTTATGGAGTGCATATTTAAATATGGTTCATATAGCCTATATTTTGCACAAACCAAGATAATAAGTGATAATATTGATATTGTGATTTCTTAGTTACTTACTTGTAGTATTAATTTAATGTTAAAGTTAATGGAAAACTACAAACAATTCTTTTTTCACAGAGGTGTCACTTTAGGATCAAAACCAATTCAAAATACTGATAAGATACATATTAATGAACCATGACCACAAATGTAAGCAATAATTAACTGCATTCAATCATGCAGAGGAATTGAGCCCTTCACAACGGAAACAGAACTTAAAGTGTGTCCAAAAGTGTTTTTTCTATAACAGATAGCTAAATGGGTTAGTAAGAAAAGTTTCTTTCAGTTCAGGAGTTCAGGAGCTCAAACATTTGATGTCCTTGCGTTCTTTCAGTTGTTCAACCAGTTCATTTGCTTTAGAAAAACTCTCGATTATAAGGTCATGAATCAAAGTAGGCTATGCGGTTTTTCAGTGCAAAAACAATCACTGTAAGTTGCACATAAATTACAGGACAACATATGTGACTAACATATACAGGTTGAAAACTAGTGAAATGATACAGTATTTGTTTCTGTTTGTTTTGTCATTGAACTCTGGGTACCTACGTCAAATTTGGTGAAGGGTTGTGTTCTCTTTTAGTGCTGATCGCCAGGCCTGATCTGTTGGTAAGATTGATATGCTTCTGGTAAGGATTTTTAAAAAGCAGTAAACAAAAGAGAGAAGTAGACATGCCAGTATAGTTTGTTTTGTTGTCCAGTTTCAGTATTTTATTATGTCATAATATTTTATTTTGATTTGAGACCACTGTTGGGCAGAATGCCTTTTAATATTCAATATATAACTGAAAATGTGAGAAAAAACGTTACACTTGTTACTTACCTTCCTTCTACTTTCCGTTGTGAACTTGTTTGAAATCAAAATCAATATTAAACCTCGTTGTTATTAAATATCGTCATAATCAGAGTGAAATTACATTTTTACCAAGTGAAAATTATTTTTAAATAGTGAAAATTATTTTATAAACTGAAAAAATATTTTCCTTTGGACTCAAGGGATTCTCTGATGTCTGAATGCAACACTGCGGCAACAAAAATCCTGATTGTGTCCACAGTGAACAGTATATGGAGCTGTTAAAGGATCAAATCTGTGCTGTGCTGCTTCTTCATGATGAGTTTATAAAGCAAGAGTTTATGGTGCTTGCTGCAGCTCAAAGTACCGGTAGTTGTCCAGCTAATGCTGGGGTGCCGGGCTCACCTGGACACAACGGCAGCCCTGGCAGAGATGGAAGAGACTGGTTTCCTGGAACAAATGGAGAAAAAGGAGATCCAGGTTTGTGCTTTTAGTTGTTGGTGTGTTAAGTCATAAAGTTTGATGTAGCTGTAGAACATAATGCTGAAATGTAAGGTGACTGCAGATCAGAGAAATGAGATTTAATCATCACTCTTACTCTGCAGGAGTTGGTGCACAGGGACCTCCAGTGAAAATAGGACCACCTGGTGTTGCTGGCCCTCAAGGACACCAAGGGAATCCAGGTCCACCAGGTAAAATTAAAGCACAGTGAATTATTATTTATTAAAGTGAGTTATTATATATATTTATTAAACAGAAAATCAAGATTAATTTTAAACTTTTATATTAAAAAAAATATTCAAGCAAGGTGTCTAGAATGAAAAAAAAATAGTCAAACTATAAATAAATAGTGATGAAGTTCTAGACTGTGATCAAGTATTGTCTTTTAACCATATCTTAATTGAGTTTATACAGTAATTGCATAAGGTTCAAGAAAAATATACTTCTTGGTATTTTCTTCTGATTTTTCTTCTGATGCTTGTGATTTTCACTCTGCTATATGCTTTTACAGGCACTGGTGTTCAAAGTGCATTAGTAATACAGCATCAATCTGATGTCAAAAACCTAACAGACAGACTCACTGTAGTTGAGAAAGGTAGAATTATCCTACATAAACAATGACTGCACTATGCATGTTTTGTTTATATGTGTAATAATATGTATATATTTAAGATAATACTGTTTAAAAATAAAAAAAGTTTAGTCCTAGGATTTCGCATGTTCAGGAAAGTGGGCCAGAAATATTACGTGTCTGATGAGCTGGTGGGAAATTTTGAAAAGGCACAGAAGTTCTGCTCTGACGCTGAGGTGAAGATGAGAATAAAGTTCTAACTTCAATGCAAGCTGCCCTTGAGTCTACTTCCGTATATGTTGGTGCAACAAACAGAAAGAAAGAAGGGCATTTTGTGGATATGAGTGACCAACCATTAACTTTCACCAACTAGAATGAAAAAGAGCCAAACGATTATAATGGAGCAGAGGACTGTACAATTATTTAGAAACGTGGTCTGTGGAATGACACTGACTGTAATTCAGAGCGGCATGTGGTGTGTGAACTGTGAAAACGATTATGAATTTTTACTGCTATGATGTTTGAATGAAGAAGGAATAAAGTAAATCATATGAAAACAGACTGCATTTGCATCAAAGTTTATTGTCATAAAAATTCAGTAATGTTTAGCAACGGTTGAAAGTTAAAAAAAAACATTAATTCATTGACTGGAGTCATGCGGATTACTTTGATGTTTTTAATCAGCTTTGACTCTCATTCTGGGTACACTATTTGAGGATCATACAATGTTCTCTTCCTTTGAGGAAAATATCACACAGATATTAGCATTACAACACTAGTGGCATAAACATCTTTTTTCATCCAATTCCGGATTCTGTGGACACTCACAAAGAGAAAAGCAGAAAACCGCTGAAGCTTGTGTAGCTGTTTTCATCGTCAAAAACCCAGCTGTTCTCCCACAGCTGTGTGCACACTTCATCACCCTTCTGCAGTGAGAGAACAACACCATTGCTGCCATTAGCATTGGTCTCAGGCTTCAGAACAAATACAGAGCATTGGAGCTGATTATTTTTATGGAGACTGACTGCCATTTGGTTAAAAGGGTGAGCATGAGCATAAAATCTGAAGCAATAGACTCCATTCACTGGTGCTGTAAAAGTACCTGCGAGATACATAAACATATGAATTTAGTAACCGTAAAGAAATGCCTTTTATTACTTGAATATCCATAGTCACAATGGACAACTGACAACATAAAGACATATAAATGGCAGAGGTTACCAGTGTTGGGGTCATATGCATTTCCAGTGTTAGTGAAGATTTTTTGGTACACCAAAGTTTTCCGAGTGTCAAAAGGTCCAGTTTGCTGTGATCCAGATGCCAAAAGTCCAGCTGAAAAGGCAACCTTTTTGGCTGTGATAAGGTAAGTGGACTTGTTTTGGTTTTGCAGTTGGTTTTAAATATAACACCATAGAACAATCATTTTAATTTACCTTTATTTTCTGCCTGGATAGATTCAAGTTCATCCCTTGAGGCTTTTGTGATAGTCCTTAGAGCTATTCAGAATGAACATTGCAGAATTTTATTATAGTGTTCTTGGATGGAAATGATTCAACAGATCAACGTGTCTTGTAAAGGTGAAAATAGATCAAACAGAAAATACATAAGATGTAGATGAGAACTCACAGTGGTGGACGAAGTACACACATCAAGTACTTGAGTAAAATTACAGATACGTTTAATAAAATATTACTCCAGTTAAAGTACTCAGTTTTCAATTTTATTCGAGTGAAAGTACAAAAGTACTTGATTTTTTATGTACTTAAGTAAAAAGTACCGAAAGATGAATGTTTATTTTGCAGTTTTATATAGGCTACTTTTATCATTTAATTTTATATTAGCATATATTTTTTATAATCCTACTGCTCAAAATACCTGGGATTTTCCCAAAATAACCAATAAGGAAATAATGAATATAATAAGGAAAATATAATTAGATTTTCATAATGATTTTTTTCTTCTCAAACCTTGTCTGTGGTGTAAAAAACACCCCTGGCCAAATGCCCCCAGAGGGCATCACTTCCCACTTTGATAATTACTGTAGTTACCATGTTCTGAACATCACATCCTTTATTTCCCCTCAGATGTAATCTATCTAGTTGGTTGAATAAAAATATTTGGACTTTATTTTTAAAAAATTACTTCAATTTAGCACCAGCAAGCTCGTTAGCTAGACAGTTAGCATCAGCTAACATTGACTTATTTTCAGTATGGTTATGAATAAACATTTATATTTGTCTACTCGGCTAGTTGATCCAGATACATAGTAACTTAGGCTATGTGTGCTGACAAACAACATAAAAACAGACGTCACATAGGACTAAATGCATAGCATTTTAGTAAAACTGCTAATGTTACAGCAGCGGGGAAGATGAACGTGCATGAGTTATTTTATTTAATCTGTGTTATTTTAATGTTTTTTGACCTAAAACATAGAGACTCTGATGTTAATGTGTCTGCATCATAGACTGTATAAAAACAGGTCTGCATTCAAGCATTTCAGTCTGCTTGTGCTTAAACAGATCACCCTTTACAGCAGATTTAGTTCTCAAACAACTGACAGCTTTGACCTAAAAATGACTTTCAGTTACAATAATTAATCCTAAAAAATAAACATTAGTAACTTAATTTTAGCAGCATCAGACGCGCGCGCGCTCACAAGATCTCCCGGTTCTTGTGAATTCAGTTCACTGGAGACTCGCACTAAACGGTTCATTTGAATCAGTGAGTTGTCGACTCGAGAACAGCTGCAATCGGATCATTCCAATGCGTGAATGAATCGTTTGATGCGATTTGCGAACCGATTTAAAAGGTTCATTGAAAAGAATCAGTTCATTCATGAATCAGACACCGCTTCTGCGTCTCGGAGCACGTGATATATTATAAGGAGTAACGATATGTTTTATGAAATGTAGTGAAGTAAAAAGTACGATCTTATGCTTTGGAATGTAGTGAAGTAAAAGTAAAAGTTACTCAAAATAAAACTACTCCAGTAAAGTACATATACTTGAAAAATGTACTTAAGTACAGTAACGAAGTAAAACTACTTCGTTACTGTCCACCACTGGAACTCATACAACTATTACTGAGAGACACTTACCTTCATTCTCTCTCTTCAGTTCTTTCAGTGTTTCCTCAGTGGCTATCAGCCTTTCCTCAATGTTCTTAAACTGTTCTGATGTAATGAAATCATGTGCCAGTGAGACCCCAACACAAAGCAATAACAGCGTCTTTTGAGCTGCCAACATCTTCATAGCTACCTATGCCTAACGTTTTTATGGTGCATGTAAATTTTGCACAGTTTGGGGCAAGATGGAACCTAATGGTGCAGTAAAAGCAAACATGACCCTTGTATTGTTTGGACTTGCAACACTGACGCAGAAAAGCTTCAGATTAATCTGCAAATAAGGGAGAAGATCAGATATTACAAACAATAATTTTTTTGGAGCTATATTAACTCTTCAGATTTGTTTTTCATATTTGGTCATACTCTTTGATCCAATGTCACAGTGGATGATTTCTATGCAGTGAAAATGGTGCAAGAGTTTCCCACTTGAAACTCTTGCTTTGTTCAGAGATAATGGGGATTTTGTCATTTCAATAGTATATAATTAGTTTAAAAAAACGAAAACAAAATATGTTTAGGATATAATTCTAAAACTGATAGGCCTACTGGGCTATATGCAGTAATATGTAGCTTGTTGTCTCCCAATATGAACATTAATTTTAAAAAAAAGGTTAAATGTTTAGTCTTTCGTCACTTTGAATAAAGAAATGACTTATAGAAAATAAGTATAGAGACGTTTTTATTGCCAATCACAAACAAAAAATGAATGAAGAACAAATAGAAATGTATCAAATTTAATCTTAGATGCTGTAGTAGCTAATATAACTAGGAATGAAAATAATCAATTAATAATGACACCCAGTATAAAATTAATCTTTACGAAACAAAAATCACATACTTTTCAAACATTCCTGTGCCTGCTCTGTGATTGGATAGAAAGTTCATTTAGGGCGTGACGTCACATGGTCGGTTGAACCAAGAAGGAAAGAGGTCAACTTCCGGTACGGTGCGTGCTGTTCAACAGGGAACACAGGACATACCTGCCAGGAAAATGCGGTAGGCTGTTGTCATAACTGAAAGAGAAATTAAAACACAACACATCTCAGTGCTGTCTTTACGACTTTGAAATAAATGTGGCATATGGTCATATGGCCTAAGGGCTTTGTGACGGAAGCAATCGGGTTCGCTGATCAGTCATCGATCGATCGGGATTAGGGAGCACGGTTGAACATGGGAACGAGATCGAGCCGTTTACAAGAGGAGGCTGCCGCGACTGCTTTCGATAAAGATGGCATCAAGAGAGAGTCCTGTCGACGAATCCGAAGCACCAGGCCCACTAGCCTCATGGTGGAGTTCTCCGGCAGCTTCGACCATGACTCAGAGACGAACCGCAGCCGGTCGGAAGAGGGCAGCGACTCGGACACTGGGCAGCAGGCGAGCAGCGACGGCAGCCCCGCCGACAGTCACATGTCCCCGTCTCTGAGCAGCCAGGCCTCGCCGACGGACGAGAATGGGACAGAGGAGGATGGCAGTCCGGGAGGCCCTGTGAGCGCGGAGGAAATAGGCCGAGCACCGCAGCGCACTTTCTCGGAGCGTTTGCCCGGTGGTCGCCATTCTTCCGCCAGCGGCTTCACAGCCAGGTCCGCCCGGGTGAGGGGCACTCACCCCCGGCCAGTGTCTGAGGCGTGGATCGGCCTGTACAGGGTCAACAACCGCCACGGTGGTAAGTGGAAAGACTCATCGTTCCTGTCATTTCAGACGTTACACCCTGTTCAGCTCCAATTCTGTGATTTAAACCTGCGCTGTTCACAGTGAGTAATAGCTAAACAATGCTCAACAGCGCAATATATTAAAATAATCCTAAATGGTTTTCATGGTATTCAAAGAGAGAGTTCACCTTAAAATTAAAATTCTGTAATCGTTTACTCTCCTTATGTTGTTTCAGATGTATATTTGTTTCACAAAAGACATTAGGCAGAATGAAATCTCTATTTACCGTGAACTCTTAATTGAAGGAAAGTGAAGTCCCTAATATTAATCTCATTTTGTTTTCCATTTGCAAAAGTCAATCCAAAAACTTTCATCAACTAGTTAGCTTAATGAACGTTTGGTTACATGTCCATTTGTTAGCATTCAATAACAGTGATTATATTCTAAAGTATTTATTGAAGAGTAATGAATACTTTATCAAATGTATTGCTTATTATTAATATTAGTTAATGCTTTAACTAATGGGACCTTATTGTAAAGTGTTACTGAATGTTTATATACATAATAGGCAAAAGTCAATCTGAGTGAATTGAGTGAATTTACAATATTATTTTGTTTTAAAACCAAATGAAACATGGAAGGTGATTAACAAAGATGAATGATTCTGCATGAGACTAATGAGCTTGCGGTGTAATTAGGCTTTGGGGTTTATAGACATTTCAAGCATTCCTGACAGGATGATCCATGGTGGATTTTTTTACACTATATTGGTCAGTTGGTCATAGTCCAGCTATAGGGTTCAGAAATGTCGGCCACATGGGTGTATACTCACCCGTCTTTTACTGTGACTGGCCTGCATATCACAAAACCCTTTCTGCATCTCAATTTTACAATGCTAGACAACTTGCTTAATAGTTTCCCCCTCCTTTCCAGCTATTCGTTGTCCCTTCTGCACCAAGCCATTCCCTGGCGGGCGAATTGAGGACCATCTTTTAAGTTGTCTGACTTCTCCACCTCTCCCTTATAACAGTAAGCATCCCATTTGTTTTTATTGTTAGGGCCCGAGCACCGATGGTGTGAGGACCCTATTGGAATTGCTCCACTTCTTCTTCTCCTTCTCCAAAGTGAATCGCATTTTTGAGGGCCTAAACATTCTCCAAAACTCATGAAACTTTGCACACGCGTCAGAACTGGTGAAAGTGTACATCTGATATGGGTTTCAGAAGTGGGTGTAGCAAAATGTCTCGATAGCGCCATCTGTAAAATTTCAATGGAGTGCGCCTCCAGCTACGTTTTACTTACATGTACAAAAATACACATGTAACACACCATTACCTACGTCTAAAAAACGTCTCTTGGTACAAATTCCAAAACCCAACAGGAAGTACATTATTTAGAATTTCCTGTACGATTTTTGGGCAGTTTTTGCCATTTTCAGACCTTGTACTTTGACGAACTCCTCCTACAGTTTTAATCTGATCATCTTCAAATTTGGTGAGGGTTATCATAAGGCCTTTGTGACGTTAAATTGCGATTTTCGTCAAGGGGCGTGTCCCTGGTGGCCTGACAAGTTTGATGTTTCGCCATGAAACAGGAAGTTGCTGTAACTCAGGCAAGCAATGTCCGATCTGCCCCAAACTTCACACGTTTGATAGGTGTTCTGTCCTGAACACATACCCATGCCGTAAAAATATGTTGTGTCTGTGTGTGCGTGTGAGGTGCCTGCGCGATATCATGCCAACGCTGGTTGGTTATACACCGATAGAAGCAAGACATCATTCAAAACTGTCAAGCTTTTGCAAAATAATTAAAACTGTAAAGCTTTTAAAATAAAGAAAAATACTCTCTGCCATCTCGTTTCCTTTCCGAGAACTTTGGAATGCATCACAATGAACCGTAACACACATTTTTTTTCTTTAGTTTTGTTCATCTGTCAAAGATTTAAGTGAAATATATTTGGTGTATATGCCTATATTCCTTTTTGTGTAAGCCTATAGTTTTATTCTGTTTTCTCCGTTCACAGAATCGCTGCAGGTGCGTGTGATCTGTTGAATCCATCTTACACTGTCCTCGGATAAACTAACGCCGGTGCGTTGGAACTTACCTATGATGAGTTCTTGAGTGTGAACATTTCACTCGTTCGATGCGTCAGCGTCACATTTGCACATGCCGTACTACTGGAATTCGTGATTGGTTGACAGCAAATTTCCAAATATTAAATGGAACGATAAAATAACGTTATTAACTGATTAATGGCCATTTCAAATTTTCGATTATGTTCAGAACTATAAAATTAAATTCTGTTTCTGGTTGTGTTCCTGTCAAAATTGAGTTTGTTTCCGGTTTTCGTTCCTTGAACCGGTTCAGAGCCCTGGTTAAAGCATGCTATTAATGCAGTGAAACAGGAAGTTGATGTAACTCAGGCATGCAGTGTCCAATCTGCCCGAAACTTAAAGGGTTCCTATTATGCTCTTTTACAAAGTCTTGATTTTGTTTTGGGGGTGTACTAGAACAGGCTCTCATACTAGGTTGTTCGAAAAACACATTATTTTTCACATATTTTACATTATTACAACGCCTCTCTCCTCAGTCTGGCATGAACAGCTCGAATAGTTCCTGTATCAAATGAATGCCCGCCTTCTGAAATACGAAAAAAAAAAAAAAAAATGTGCTGTGATTGGTTAGCTGGGCCAGTGTGTGTTGTGATTGGCACCACTCGGCGCCTGGTCGGGAAATATCATGCCGCCTGTGAGCTTTAGTGTAAATATTGCGTAAAAATCAAATCAGTTTGAACGCAATTTAAACCCAGATTATTGTAACCACTCTAAGTTCGTCTGCATTGTGAAAGCTAGCGCATCTCCGACATAGTGATAACACTCATTACCTTCTCTAGTGCAGCTCAACCAGGTCTCATACCATCGTCGATATTTGTTATTATCACACGTTTTATAAGATTCCCTGGCCTGAACCTCTACAAGCCAGTATTCATTAATAATTATAGAGTCACCTCGGCACCAGAATGACTTTTTTCACACTAACTTAAAACTGCATGTCTGATCTGCCCTAACTTCACATTTAGGAATTTCATTTTAAAGGATAGTTCACCCAAAAATGAAAATTTGATGTTGATCTGCTTACCCCAGGGCATCCAAGATGTGGTGACTTTGTTTCTTCAGTAGAACAAAAACGAAGATTTTTAACACAAACCGTCGCAGTCTGTCAGTCATATAATGGCTGGATTGGAAATCACGGCTTGTCATAAATACTCACACAAAACAATTAAACCCTCGGCTAGTGATTATACATGTGTGAAAGACACAAACCAATCGTCTGTTCAGAAACTGAATATATTTTATCTATTTTTTACTCTGATTTTCACACGCAATGGCCAACTGTTCTGAGCATGTTCGCGGCTTCTTCTTCAGATGGCGGCGGGCTCAATCTTCTTCTGCTTACAGCAGCTCCCAGTGAGACCTTGTTTGCATCAATGTCTCATCACTAGCCGCAGGTTTAAAAGTCATTTAATTATTTATATACCACAAGCCAAAATGAATTAATTTTGGCTAAAACGAAATTGAAACCAACGTTGGGTCTCTCATTTGACTCAAAATCAAATGTTTCCGTATTCGCGATGTATTTGAATGGCAAATTATTATTTATTATGTACTTCACTTGCGTTCCAATATTCACGTAAAACAAAATGTTTTGCACAACATCACGGCAGTACTGTGATAACACTTAACGGCACAGATTTTACTAAATTTTTTACAAAAATTATTTTTTTTACCACATTGTTTTTTTTTCCATATGTTTGACTGACTGTATTTTATTATGATAATGAACAGGCTGCATTTTCAAGGTAGCAATGCTTAACTGTGTGCGCACGTGCGGCGTCGGCGTAATCACTTGAATTTGTTCCTTCTAACAGTGGAAGAAACTACTCATTTTAGTCCTAAAGATAATCGGAATTGTAAAAGTGTTGCCTTTATTTGTTTACATTCACAATAAAAACTAATCTTTGTGCTTTTGTAAAATAAGCCTAAAGAAAAATAGGATGCTGCTTTCTGCCGTCTGTTTCCTTTCGCGCAGCACAAAAATTAACTTTTTTTTGTTTCATCTGCTAATATCTTCAATATTAATTATATCATATCTTGTCCAATAGCTGATGTGCTAGCTAAGGACAGTGGAGAGTGTTCAATTTGTCTCGAAGATCTGCTACAGGGGGAAACCATCGCTCGTCTGGCCCTGCCTGTGTGTCTACCCATAAGATTTAACCATCACCATCCCAAAAAAAAAAAACACTTCAGGATTTGCTACAAATGCTTTCAATAGCCTATGTAATGGCTGATATTTCTCTAAATAGCTGCATTGACACATGGAGCAAAGTGAAGCCGTGCTGCCCTGAGCATCCTTTTGATTGATTCGTGTGTTCTTGTGCAATGACACTTTGACTCAGGTGAGTTTAGTCCTTCAAGTAGTTTTCTTTGCTAAAATATATTCAAAAGTTACATTTATTAAAATGTCATGTCATTCACCTTTATATGGTTCCAAACCTGTATAACCCCATTGACTTTGATTGTACGGACATTAAAGTATAATTTCAAAGTACACTTTTGTGTTCCACAGAAAGAAAGAAAAAAATGCATTTTGAACCTTTTTAGCGAACAATTCCTTCAAAGGAATTGTTTACCCAAACATGAAAATTTGCTGAAAATGTACTCATCTTCAGGCCATATGTAGATAAGTTTGTTTCATCTTCAGAACAGATTTGGAGAAATTTAGCCTTACATAACTTACTCACCAATGGATCCTCTGCAGTGAATGGGTGCCATCAGAATGAGAGTTGAAACCGCTGATAAAGCATCACATTAATGTATAAAGTATTCCATGCGACTCCATTCAATCTGTTAAAGTCTAGTGAAGCAAAAGGGTTTGTAAGACTGTAAATGGTACTTGATATATGCTGATAACTAGGCAAGATAACATTTTTTTTTTCACTGGAGAAAGTGGTATTATAGATAGAGGATTCATATTTTACTCAGAAGCAACAGTTTATTATAAACATGCAGCTTTGAGCTTCACTGGAGTAGTGTGGATTATTGTGATGTTTTATCAAATATTTAAACTCTCATTCTGATGGCACCCATTCACTGCAGAGGATCCATTGGTTAGGGGCGTCCGGTTGAGTGTCATGGCAAAATTTTTCTTCAATTCGGTTCTGTTACCAACAAACCCATCTACATCTTGTATGATCTGAGTGAGAGGTTTTAAGCAAATTTTCGTTTTTGCGTGAGCTATTCCTTTTAGATTTAATAAAAAAAAATTAGATCCCTCTTCACTTAACATTATAAGTGCATATTTTTTTCTGTTTCATCATTTTAGGAGACAAGACCCCCTGGCAGGAGCATATTTTCTGATGAGAGGATTGAGAGAAAGACGCAAAGAAACAAAAACAAATAACAAGCATCATCACTTGTGGTCATCTTAATCGGTCTGACTCTGAGTGAGCCTGGCTTTAACTATCTGATGTGAGTCTTGAGACTTGGCTTTTCTCTACTTTACAGTACCTGCGTGAACGGCGGGTTTGCTCTGCTTGCCTTTCCTCTCTTAACTCTTTACTTTAAGGCTCAGAGTGAAACTGGTAAACTGAATAGAACTTTGTAAAACAAACATGTAAATGGAGGGAAGTTACACATGGATCACCTCTCCGTGTGAACATCTTGATCTCCCGGAGGGATGGTGGTGTTCTTACCATGGAAACGTGGTGATCTGTAATTTATGCCGGGCTAAGCATTTGGTTTTGTGCAGCCTGCCGGGGTTGCATTGGCTTGAATGAACTACTTGATTTTGTAGAGTTTGTTGGGCAGATCCTGGATGAACGCAGAGGAGCTGTAAATGCATAAATATTGCACAGGAATTACATATGAGGCATGATGTTTTATATTTTTGGGGGATAATCTTTTTGTTTACCCTTTTCCCTTTTTGTTACTATAGGAACATTTCAAAGGCAGAGTGAAATTTCCAATAGATTTGTTCAATTTAAAATACCAAGAATAGTGGTATCCCTCTAATTACCACATCAGGCCCTTTTAACCTCTTGATCTGATTGCTTTTACTCATTTGTAAAACTGTATATTGTTAACAGATCAGAGCGATACTAGCTTAATGGATGTTATTGGTTGCAGTGAAGTGTATGTTCAAGTGTGTACTTAAATGCAGATGATTTTGACGCTGATGACCTGACAGCATGTATTACTCTTGGAGGGGAGGGTTTGTGAAATTGCTTCTCTGCGTCTCAGACGTAGTAGCCTAGAGAAATCCAGTCACTTTACACCAGGCCTCCTCTACATTGAATGAGGCCATCTGTGGTGCGGAGATGTATGTCAGGCGCAGTAATGCCATATGGCACATGCTTTGTCTGAGAATGGCGATTGAGAACAACTGATGGGTAGTTATGACATTATCATCGACCCCCTTGGAAGGAACAATGGAATAAATATAATGAACAGGTCTTTTTTTATTTATTTTTTTAGACAGCCCTCCACAGGGTAAATACTTTTTCATGTTTTGAGGTTTATGGGGTTTCCTGATTGTGGGTGTTATGTTCATTATTCTATTGTGTCTTGTAGAGGTCATTTGGTCTGTTACTTTTTTGCCTTCGCTCAAGGATTCATATTTTGAGTGGTAAGACTTTGCTTTTCTCCGCTGAGAGGTTAACTTTGAAAGTATTGCAATGTGTTTCCTTTACAGGACAGTCTGACGGTTCTTTCCAATTGAAAACATGAGAAATGCCATGTGTGTCTGAGCCAAAAGCAAAAGTCATTTTTACAGTTACATGTATGTTTTGTGTCGGTGTAGTGCATTGTGGAGTGGAGGGAGGTATTGTCCGAGTATTTTGACAATCTTTTAAGCTCTCTAAGTTAGCTTTTGCCCTTTAACATATGTGGTGCCATACCTCAATATCAATATTTACTATACTAACCTGGGGCTTAGCTATCTCCAAAGGTGGTGTTTTTGTTTTTTTCTCGAAATATTATTATATATACACAGTATAAATACCATAGTAAGTTCTGTAATTACTCAGTGCTAGGGGTCTTGACCCACTTGATCCTGTGTTTTGACAGTTGTCGGTCAAATATGAATGAGTTGGGAATGTTCTTTGGGTCAATATGATTTGCATATATTCACATCCCCAAACACAGACAATCTGCCTTCATTCTGCTAAAGAACAATTGAGTATTTATTTATTAAACTGTAAATATATATCACATTTCAAAATGGCTTTGTCTTTTGTTTGTCCATGATGCTGTTTCCAATGCCTATAAATCTTTTGTATGTCTGAAAATGTGTTTTTATATGTATTTTTTACAATAAATATGCTTAAGTGTGATGGTCTTTGTGCTCTGGATCATCTTTTCTCATGGAAATATATTACATGTACATATACTGACATTTATGTCAATATAACCTTAGTTGTGAATAAGAAAATTGACTGCTATATGGTTAAATTCTAATTTGACCACGGATTTATGATTGTGGAAGCTCTGTTTCCTTTACTTCCTTTTGTTTAAAAGGTTGTAGTGTCTCATTAATTTCATATTTGTTTTATGGTAAACATTTTGAATTCTGTTAAAAAGGAAGCACTTGTTCCTGAGTTAAGTGGGGTTTGCCATGAAGTGTCAAAATCCTGTATAACCTATATTTCGACAGCTCTTGTTGCACTTGCATTTTGTGGTCGAATTTGTGAAACATGTTAACCCTGCTAAAACCCCCATACACACACAACAGACAAACTGTCAAAGTGAACGAACTTTTACAATAATACTAAGACTGTGCTAGAAAGTCTAGCATGTTGCTTTATATCGGCAAATGTTCACAAGCTTGCCTAGTCAAGATTTTAGAATTTGCCTATTTGTGTGTCAAACAAGAGTACAACCGCTTAAAGATTGCATAGTTATGGTGGTCATTTAATGGTGGTGGAGTCATAAAAATGCACCAGTTCAATAAGTGGACACAGAAGGGAAGCTAGTGCTGTGAACTTTTACAATAAGCAACTTTTTGGTCAATTGTGAGAACAACTTCACAACAGATTTTCCACAGAGTGTTTTTTTGTAAATGATGTAATAAGAGGATGTGGAACCTACTTCAGTCTGTGTGAAACAAAGGTGAGGCATTAAACATCCGAAATCTCTGAGAGCTCAGACTTCACGCCAGACCACACTGAGGGTAAGAAGAATCAAGGTACGTTTTTTTTGTTTTGTTTTTTTAAGTTATGTATATGATACTATAAAATATCAATATTATTTTTGTGCATGCAGAAATCGATTGTTCTAAACAGAAAAGAAAAGAAATTACTAGTGTCAAATAAATTTGATCTAATTATAATCAATCAGTAAACCCTTTATAAATAAAGTGATAACATCAACTGAAATATGAATGAGAACAAAAGCCAGCTTTTAACGCTGAATGTTGCACTCTTTGTCTCTGATCAACTTTGTCAACCAATTGAGGATTTGGCCCATTTGTAATCCACTCAGCATTTCTAATTCAAATGAACTGCAATGCTACAGATTTAGGTGAACAGTAAAACAATACACAAATATGTTAAAGTGGTGCACCTTAGCATATGCAGTCTTAAAGCTTGCACTATGCAACCCTTTTAAAAAAATATCTTGTCTTTTTCCAATATAAAAATATTAAGGATATATTTACTTTTAATAAAAGTGTACTATTATACTTTTTGCAAAAAAGTGCTGCGCTAACAGATTGTGTGTAAACTTCTTACTGAGTTGAGAAGGAAATGTGAAAACCCAGCTAAAGTCATTTTTTGTGATTTACTGTTTTCTACATAAAATAATCCTTCATAAAGATGTAGAACATTCTGTGAAAATATAACCTTTATATCTTTAATGTTGACTAAGTAAGGCCATGTCAAAGATTGAAATCATAGTGAAATTAATGGTTGAAATCAAACTTTGATGCTTTTTATCTCATAATTAGATTTTGAGACTTTAGCCTGGATTTCACAGACAGGGTCACAATTTACTTTGATCCTATTCCCTTCTTAAACTTAAAAAAAAACTGGAAAATTTCACAGTTTCTTTTATCAATATATCAGTACTCTCAGGATCATTTTCAATTTATTTCTATCTTCACCTATAAGTTAATTCTAAGATATGGAACTATAACAAACATTGCAGACCCCATTTCCTGTGCACTGTGATGCTTTTCTACATGTTGTTTTTCTTTGACTCCATCCCAAAGTGGAAACATCTTTTCCTGTTGTTTTGACATTCTGACAATGCAATCTCAACTAACCACATCTTGTTTAGGATGACAGATATAGAGAGCCAAAAACCTGTGCCTGAGAATGACCCTAGCCATGCAGCGACAGCACCAATGTATGCCCCACCGCCATACATGCCTCCTCCTTATCCTACGGGGCCTGTCATGTACCCTCAACCCGTTCATGTGCCAGTCAGCTTCATCCCACCCAACCTGCCGCCAGAAGAGACCGGCATCAGCAAAGCAGAAGAACCGAATCCAGACCCAGCAGGTGTTTTATTTCACTGAATTATCAATCTAACATTTACTTAAAATTACGACAAAACCAAAATAACCATCGAATGACATGAATGTCATCACAGTAATAATATTTTTCTTTTTTAATAGCTGTATTTCCACCTGAGGAATGTCAGATGTTTGTGTCATCATTTGAGGATGATACTGTCCGGAAAGCGTTTATCAGAAAGGTGAGCATTTCTGTGATTTGCATGCCATCGTAAATATTATGATTGCTCTGAATGCTGGTCCTCGTTGTCATTTCCAATCTCTCTCTACCCACGCAGGTGTTCAGTGTGGTAACAATTCAGTTACTAGCCACTTTCACTGTTGTCTGTGTGTTCACCTTCTCAAACACAGTCAAGGCAGCGGTTCAGAGTAACATCTGGGTGTACCTCAGTTCTTACATTATCTTTGCAGTAGTGGGCACATGTCTTGCTGTGTTTTCCACATTCAGTCGCACACATCCCTGGAACCTGCTGGGACTGGTGAGTGTCTGTGTGTTAATATGTGTCTTCATGCTGTGTGACACATACTGTAGCCGCCTACAGTTAGGAGATTATGAACTTTTCTATCAAAATAGAGTGCAACAGTTGGGTCCCAGAAGTAAAAATCACATTCATTTTCTCTATAGGGTAACTGATTTTTAACGTTGTTATTCGATGGTATATGCTTTTGTTGAAGACAGCAGCCCACATTGTTTTGACTTATTTTTTAAATAACCATCCAACACAGGAATTCCTAGTGAAAAATTACTTTACTCATGATTCTACAAAGATATCTCCACCAGTCAGAGAACTCAAAAAAAGCAAATTGCAGCAAAAAACACTTTAGTGCCCTGCAAATGAGTTTCCCTACGCTCTTAAACTATGTTAATACATACACATATAAATCAAAATCTTTAAATTAATTGTTCAATATTTCTTCATTGTCATTTGCAATGCGTCACAGGATTGTAGTTCAAGCACACAGCTTTATTTGCTTTATTGTCCAATTTTCTAATTTTTTTTTCTTCAAATCAAAGTTTGTAATGTTATGATCCATCTTGTAGCTGGTAGGTTTGGTTCAAGACTTTCAACTTTTTGAAATTTAATTGAAAAATGACAAATTACAACTCTTTAATTCGTTTTTTTAAAATCTCTACATGAAAAATGAATAGGTAAAATACTTCTTAAAACAAGGTCGCTGATAAAAGTAGGCACCCTATTCTTTTCTTGATTCTCCTTCATATTCTGTATGAAGGATTAGCTTGAAAACTGGCTTAAACACTCTAACCTTGAAAGGCAGCATTTCAATTAACCAAGTTGGTTCCTTCTCTTTGTTCCTTCTGAATTTCCCCCAAAATTTACTACTTAACGGCATTCTATAATATATAGGTTGACCCAGGAAAAAAATCTCTTTCCTTTAAGTCAGCCATTGCATTTTGTAACTTGGTTACTTCCTCTCCTGACCACAACAGACTGGTGCAGCCTGTATTTCCTCTGTAAGTGCAGTGGCCGAAATATAAAGGTTTATGTGAGCATTATGTACAGCAGGTATCATCAAAAAAAATAAACAGGGTGAAGAGGTTGTTATAATGCTGACTCTACATTATCGTGTTTATTATTCGGCCAAATGAATGGACATGAAATATTGATTTGTGAGAAAAAAGTTGATAAGATATATGAAAATACAAGCATAGCTATTGAGGAAGTCAGTTGCCTGGGATAAAAGTCAATTAAAAGGGTTTAACATTTGTTATTAAAAATGTCTTCACAGCAGAATTTGCTCTTACATTCCTTTTAATATTAATGAATCCGAATTATTAAGTAAGTGAGCACATTCCAGCTATATCATTTGTATAAAACGTGCCTAAACATGTCCATATAAGGGCTTTCCTACATCTCTTTTGTGACCCTGGACCACAAAACCAGTCTCAAGTCGCTGGGTTATATAGCAATAGCCAAAAAAACATTGTTTGGGTCGATTTTTCTTTTATGCCAAAAATCATTAGGATATTAAGTAAAGATCATGTTCCATGAAGATATTTTGTAAATTTCCTACCGTAAATATATCAAAACTTAATTTTTGATTAGTAATATGCATTGCTAAGAAGTTCATTTGGACGTCTTTAAAGGCGATTTTCTCTGTATTTTGATTTTTTTGCACCCTCAGATTCCAGATTTTCAAATAGTTGTATCTCGGCCAAATATTGTCCTATCCTAACAAACCATACATCAATGGAAAGCTTATTTATTCAGCTTTGAGATGTATAAATCTCAATTTTAAACAAAATTGACCCTTATGACTGGTTTTGGTGGGGTCACTTTTTTTCAACAGGTTTGCCCTAGACGATACGTGATTGTGTTTCAGACCTCTTATTTGTGCATTTGTCTATTCAGGTTGCATTTTATGTCATTTTTTTAAATGGTAAGCTAGAAATAAATACATTTGTAAAATCAAATTATTTCTAATAATGCATTTTATTTATTAAAAATGGCTTGACAAATTACTTGTTTATAAGGGATTATTTGTGTACTTGTGTGGTTTCAGTTGGTACTTCTATGTCTTGATCAGAAATCAAAATGCAATGTTATTACACTCAACACTTTAATTATAGGCTATGCCTTTGATAGGCCTAACATGCCCTATTATTGCCTGCAGTCAGTGGTTACGCTGAGTCTGTCCTACATGGTGGGAACTATAGCCTCATATCACAACACAAGTGCTGTGATCATCGCTTTAGGATCAACTCTGGTCATCTCATTCACCATCATCATTTTCTCTGCCCAGGTGTGTTCAGTTTCTCTATAAATTACACTAATCTGACATCAGCTAATTTTAAGTTAAAGTTAGCTATATGTAATTTAAAGCACTGAATTACCTCAGTGCATTAGATAAAAGAAAACCCTGAAAGACTAATTCAGAAAAGCATAACCTGACTTTATATAGTTGCTCTGCAACCTCTAAACTAATTTCCTTTGCTGTGATCCTTTCAGACTCGCTTGGACTTCACAGTTTGTAATGGTATTCTGCTCATACTGTCTGTCGACTTACTCATGTTTGGATTCTTCAGCATCTTTTTCTACTCCAGTGTTCTGCAAATTGTCTATGGATGTCTGGGAGCTCTTCTTTACGCCTTGGTAAAGCACGATCAACATTTAATAATACTAACCACTTAAGAAAGTATGATGTAATTTGTGTCTCACTGTTACCAATGTTTCTCTTTCTCTCATGTAGTTTCTGGCAGTGGACTGTCAGCTAGTGATGGGCAGACAAACATACAGCCTTAATCCTGAAGAGTATGTCTATGCTGCTTTAATTATCTACCTGGATATCATTATGATATTCCTCTACATACTTATGATTTTGGGTGGGAGCTCCAAAAATTAAATTCACACATGCATAACTTGTGGCACTCCCAATCTGCACATGCCGGCTGATATTCAACCTTCTGACCTCAAATATTCTTACATCACTGCTATGCTCTCTCTACTGGTCCACTGATCGTACTTGTATCTTGTTGTTTGTATTTGTTTAAGATGCACTTTTGAGATGCACTCTTTTCATTTGATTTTATTTTTTGTAGATAAACATATTTATAAATTGCAGTCTTACAAATTGTTGATCACAAGAACCTTTTGTAAAATGCCTTAAATGTTATAAATGTGATAAACATCCCACTGATGTGAATCATGAACTATTAACACGTATGTCCCTGTAATGTGACTGCTTAAATCAATAAATTCTGTTTATTTCAACAAAATCATATTTTAATTGCCTATGCAAGTAAAAATGAATACTAAAATGTATATTGCATGTAAATATAGCACATTATTTTGATGATTAAAAATAATAATATAATATTCAATTTACACTGACAGACAGTCAAAAGACAATTAATTCTCAGACAAAAAAAAATCTCTAAACGGTCTCATGAATTTATCAGTTAGGCTATGTATATGTTTTGGTTAGGTAATTGGCTGACTGTATCTTTGTTATTTAATAGTAGGTTAAATGATTGAGACTCTCTGCCTTACCAGAGTGTGAAAAAGATATGGAACTAAGAAGTGGCCAGGCAGGGTAATAATAATATTCATTGTAGTAGAGGGTGTAGCCTTCCTCATGTCATTCAAAATCTCTGCATTTATTTCTTCCAGTGAACACAAAAGAAATATTCTAAAGAATCTTAATACAATAACTTTCAATACAATGACACTTACAGTTCATTGTGATCATGTATGTCAAGCTCTAAATAAGACAACAAAGAGGACGAGAGAAAATAAGATTTTCAGCAAATACCAACATACAATTGTTACAGTGTTTTTGTCCTTTTCAAAAGCCTGAAACCACAGAGACCAATCCCACCCCACACACAACAAATCCCAATTTAACCCCTGTTGACCATAGTTGCCAAGTCCGCGTATTATACGCGACTTTGGGCTTCTTTTTTTGTAAAGTTGCGTGAAAAAAATCTCAGGTCACGGGTTGCGGGTTTTGGGGCTTATTTTAAAAGGGTCATATGATGCTGCTAAAAAGAACATTATTTTGTGTATTTGGTGTAAGAATGCTATGCGGTTAAAGTAAAAAAAAAAAACATTATTCCCACATATTGTACATTATTGTTACTCCTCTATACCCCGCATTTCTGAAATGCATCGATTTTTACAAAGCTCATCGGTCTGAAAAGCGAGGTGTGCTGTGATTGGCCAGCTATCCAGTGCGTTGTGATTGGCAGAATTCCCCTCAAGCGTGTGACGGAATGTTACGCCCCTTACCATACTGTGATGCCCGGTCCGGCCCGGAGCAACGAGACAAAAACATTAAAAAAAAACATTATAAACGAGGCATTTGTTGCATCCAATGGGACATAATTACTGATTATAATGACTTATTCTGTCTTTTTACGCGTTGTTGCATCGTGCCGCGTAAACATAAACCAATTTCTGCATTTGTGATCAGAGAAATGATAAACAACAAGTGCTACTCTACACTGCTCAAAAATCACGTTTGAATCATCAGTGGGAAATCCTTTAAATGAAAACGTACTTACGTGCGTCAGAACTGCCGGCATTTTAGCCTAACGTTACTCTCCCAGGATCAGTAAACAGTCCTCCATAAAAGGTGCCGGCGATCCACAGCACTAAGTTGATGTATTTCCTCGCTGACCAGCACGGATCAGCTCCAGGCACGAAGCGGATATCATCCCCTTTTGGATCAGACCAAACAAAGTAGTTTCGCTTTCACAAAGAAACACAGCGTCTTCACAACATGGCAGCAGCAACAATACTACAACGAGAATAAAAGTAATACCTTCTTTCTTTGGGAACATTTGGGCGGCGTTATGAAATTTCCCACATAGTGGGTAGATTGTGGGGGCTGTGTTTTTAGAACGAGACCGGTGTTTTAAAGGTGGTGGATGAATCTTAACTTTATACAGAATCTCTCCTTTGGATTTGCGACGTTGTATTTGCAAATGGACAGTCTTCTTATGCACCAAGTACGGTGGCTGAGAGAGCTCAACGCTCTGCAACTTAAGAAAACACATGCAAATGGAAAAAACACCAGCAAATTAAGAAAACATCTTCATCAGTTTGACAACACCACACGCTGCAAATCCGCACAACACATGCAAATGAAGAAACACACTGCAAATAGCACGAACCACAACGGAAATGTTCCAAGGGGACCCAAAAAAGTGACGGACCCAGCTGGGATTTGTTTTGTGCAGTGGCTATTTTTGATTTTTATTTGAGTTATGATAGTGATTCCGTTAGTTTTTTATGTTATTTCATTTTTTTATTGAAGGATATAACTTCACAGGGGATCCAGCATAAGCAATAAATTACATACAGAACCCGAATACAAAACAATGAAATATATAAAGAATCTAAAATGAAATATAAACAGACAAAAACAAATAAATAAAAAGTGTAACTCTTTTCTTTTTTTTAATAAATAAATCATAAATAAATTAAAATAAAAAATAACTTAAATGGAAATTACACATAAAATGTCAACTTCAAAGAATACACAGGAGGTAACCTTTACATTAAAGTCAATATTTTTCCATCAATACAGTAGTTTTAACAGCTTTCTTATTAAGTGATGAGCAGAGAGATTCATAAAATAATTTCAAATCAATACAAAAAATCCTAAAATTGGGCATACAATTTGTGCAGTGGCTATTGGTCAGGGTAGTTGTCGGTGAACTGAAAGGTGAGTTTTTTTTTGTTTATTTTAACACCCTGATTGCATGATTCCTTTGTCTTTTAGATATTATTAGCCTAAATAATCTAACGAATATATAAGATTGCTAACTTAATTAAATATTCTCAACTAAATATAATTTCAAGGTTAATGAAATCCACAGTACTTCATTAATTGTTAAAACCAGGTCTTTGGAGCCCCCTAAATAAGTGAGTGCAATTCTTTGTGGTAGCTATAGACTTGAATTTTTACGCACTCAAATAACAACATTGGAACGAGGGAAAGAAAGAGAAGCCATTCGCCTTATTAGAAGTCAGTGTACCATCAGAATTATTTTGAAACTGATATTTCAAGGTAAGAAAGGTCATTCAAAGTTACATTGTATTGTGGCTCAGTTAAAGAATCCCCAAGTAGCATATAACTGTCTCTATTTAGGTGCATTTAATGCTTTAAATAGCCTTTCACTGCAGATAAACTTTTCTTTTGAACTGTGTTAATGGAGATTTTGAGAAAGAGATGGTGTAGTTCGATCATATACTAGACTTCATGAACGCTTCGCTTCAAGTCTTTTTGTGTGTGTGTTCACCTTAAAAAAGAAACAGCATACAAGTTTGAAATTACATTCCTTTAGGGAGAATTATACCTAACCTTAAAGTAAACTACATAGTCTTTAAAGCTGTACTTCAACCAGTTTTTCTAGACCAACCTGGGTTTTTTTGGGTGTTGGATTCATGTGTCATTCAAACAGTCCTGCAGGAATAAATTTAGACATGATGTGAAACTTTTTGAACACTGGTAACTTAAGTGTTTACAAAAATGTAGATATGGTTACATGTCTACACATTGCCATGTAGTAAGAGGATAAAACCAACCTCAGCCTGTGTGAAACAAAAACATTCATTCATGAAGACTGTTCATTTAGATCTGTTCTAATCTAATCTGTAAATCTAACATCTATTAAGTGGACTCTGAAAACACAGTGATAACATCTGATGCAATATTAATTCGATCAAGACCCAGTATTTCCACATTAAATGGTGCATTCTGGTGCTTAAATGTACAGGCAACAAATTGCTAACATTTGCTTCTCTGTAATCCACTTATTTTCTAAATCAAAAGCTTTGGTTCGAACTACTCCAATGCTAGAGTAGCTTTTATAATAATTATTAATTATCACTATTTTTAAATTAGACGTTTTTACTCATATAATATATGTTGTTCTTTTATGTGGATATCATTGTGATATTTCTCTACATCATGATTTGGGGTGGACTCCATGAACTAAAGCAATGTTTATGCATAGACATATATAATATATTCATGCAGCAGAACACAGTTTTGTGTAAAGTGCTCATACAACCATTCATATGCAAATTAAACAGAAAGTGGTATTTACATAGTAAATATCGATTTACACAGAAATACTCTCAATACTCATGAGGCCCATTAATATACTCTCTCTCACACAAAACATGACTAAATAAAGGTGTATTTCTACAATCATCATATAAATATTGAATTGATCAGCTTTTTCATCTTACACCCATTCCCCCTTATATTAATTTTGATGTACTGCTACTCAATTTATGCTTCAGTGTAATAAAGTCATATACATTCTACCAAACTAATAGATTCTGTTGTTTGTATTTCACAGATTTAGAGAAAAACGTAAACAAAATCATATATAATACAGTATAACAGTAGAAAATGTAATATTATTTGATTTTATTTTGATTCATAATTGCAATATTCCATTTGTCAACGGAAATTACTCAACTTCAGATAGCTATTGAAGTTACAACAGACATTTACAGAACAATATGTTTAAGTCTATTTAAATTCATGAACACATGAGCTACATACAGTATAACTATAGTGTAGGTCCTTCATCTGTAAAAACTGTTCTAAATGTAAAGAATCCAGACTGCCTCACCACAGCGAAGAAAAGTTAAACTGAACTCGGAGGAGATACTTCATCTGTATCTGAGCAGGGTTATAAACAATGTACTCGTTATAAAGCAGGGTGTAACCTCCCTTCTGCCCCACCCCAGTCTTCACCGAGGGTCCCATGGGTACGGTCACACCATCCCTGAGAGAGAATGAGAAAAAAGTCTTCAGTACAGCACTTATGACTTAATCATGTAAAACATAAAAAAGAAAATCGAAACGCAATCTCACAACGCAACATAGTTGTTTGGGTCAGGCGCAGTTTGCCCCAGGCCTTTTGTGCTATGTTTCCCAGAAGGCAGTTGGTCAGCACTGTAATCTGCATCCAAAAGTTCATTACTATGCCCAAGGGCAACCTGTGAACAAAATATTGAAGTTACTTTTTCCTGTAATCAGTAGCTTGTAATCATTTTAGCTTTTATATCTTTTAAAA
This sequence comes from Sinocyclocheilus anophthalmus, assembly GCA_018155175.1. NCBI lineage: Eukaryota > Metazoa > Chordata > Actinopteri > Cypriniformes > Cyprinidae > Sinocyclocheilus > Sinocyclocheilus anophthalmus. Next base: position 870,490 of record JADLZN010005650.1, on the reverse strand, counting down.
ATAAGTGTTATATCACTGTAGCAGTTTTTACTCAAATATACTCCCTAAATGAATGCTGTCCTTTTCTATGTATCCAACATTCTATTCATCAAAGTATCCTGAAAAAAGTATCAGTTTCCAAAAATATTCTGGAAGTGGGAGCAAATCTTTTGATGTTTAGATACAAAAAACCAACCTCGCTCAGCAACAAGAGTCCTTGGTTGTTCTTCTGATTGGCAAAGCAGTAATTGGCACTTTTAGATGACATGTCTGCAAAGTAGATCCCCTTACCAAACTTGAGGGGGAGGAAAAGTTACAAAATTATATTGGTTTGAATTGTTGCAGTCCATTGCTTTTAAAAAGAATGTTGTAATGGTGGGAGCCAATATTATATTGATATTATTTGTATGATTCAGTATATCTCTGCGTCTCACCATGTATCCGGTCACTGGAGCCTCTGGAGGGGCCACTCGCAGCCCCTGACTCAGGATCCCCACCCAGTTCAACAGACGGGAACCATGCCACAGGAGCATTCTAGCATCCACAACAACAAAAACAAAGTGTACTATCTGAAATATGATTGCTGTAATTCAGTGAAATCAGATGAGGCACACACTAGACCAGAATTTAAGGGAGTTCCTGTTTACATAGAGCATAACATAATTGATGAAGTATAATTGAGGAAGGTGGTTTGGTACTTGTTTTCCATCTCAGAGCAGAAGTTGTCCTTCTCGCCCTCTTTCTCCACAGCAAAGATGTCCAGAATGGTCATTGTGTAGTCAGAATGGGTGGGTGCATGAGTGGACTGAAGATATTTCTCTACAACCTTCACAAAGACAGAGAGTTTGTGTCTAAAACTGCATATTTAAACAGACTAGTAAACATCCACCATCCAAAATTCTACTATTAAAATTATATTGTACTTCAGCAATAAAAGAGTTAAGTCCCACACTGTACCTTGTATTCATTGTTGTTAGAATCCAGTGGCTGCAGTCGACATTGTAGAGACTGATACTGTCTGTCCAAAGGATGCTCATCATTCTGAATACTAGACTGAACCATTTTCACTGCTATCTGGATGTCACTTAAAGCCTAAAAGACAAAAAACATGACTATAAACATGTGAATGCAGTGAAATATAAACTGTCAATCAATTCTAACCATTCAACATCAGCAATATTGAGCACCAATTACAATGTCGCACCTCAAGCAAAACAATTTTCTCCTTTAGCTCATCCTCTGTGCGTATTATGGGGGGTGTCCGCAACCTGAATGAACATCAAGTAGTCAGGAACAAACATAAACACACATATACAAAGTGAATAAAAAATCTGAGTCATTAAGCCATATTAGCCACACTATTGTTAAAAAATGTAGCCTCAGGAAGATTTGTGTGTGTGTGTTTGAAAAAGGTCTCTCATGATTACCAAGTTTGCATTAATTTGATCAAAAAGCAGCAATATTATGAAATGTTATTACAATTTAAAATAATGTTTTCTATTTCAGAATATTCAATTTATTCCTGTGAGGAAAAAGCTGAATTTTTAGCACCCATTTCTCCAGTCTTTAAAAGAACAGGATTTATTTGAAAACATTTTAACATTATAAAGTCTTGACTGTCACTTTTGATCAATTGATGTATCCTTGCTAAATAAAAGTATTAATTAATTATTTAATTTACCTGACTCAAGCCTTTGAATGGCAGTCTAACTTACCCAAAGTCATGGGGGATGCGAGTGTAAAACTGATTGCATGCATCCAAGAGTTCCTTATTACTCTTCTTTTTCTTTAAACACTCCTCGATCCTCTTCAAAGAGGCATAGCCTGCTCGAATTTGCTCTGTTGTTAGTTTTCCTTTAGCAAAAAATAAAAGTATTTAATGGTTTTCATTTGCAATTTTATCATATAAAAATGTTTGTGTTGTTTAGCTTGAATGCATTCATCATCACTAAGAATATACAAGATTCATTCCATCAGTTTGGTACACAAATGCACACACACTCACCGAGTGGGGCTTTTTTGGTGTCAAACTTCATTTCTAGCACACACTCTTCCATGGCTTTGAGGTCACATATAAGCTCTAGTAGAGACTGGACCTTGCTGTTCAGCTGGCAGGGCTTTATTTCAGGAGGAGAGGATACCACAGCCTTGTCCTTCTCCTGATGAGAGGAAAAATTACTACAATGAGGAATGAAACAAATGTAATGCAGAGCAATGGATCATGTGGTATTGAGGACTTTTTACCTTGTCTTCAGTGCTGTAGTCTACGAATACCATGTCATATTTTCCTGCAACTTTCTCAAAATTTGCTCGATGCTCCCACTCATTCTTGGTCTTGTCAAAGAATCTGCATATAAGCAAATAATAAGCAAAATCTTTCTTATATCTTATATGAGTAAATAACATTGATTCATTAAAAAAATGTACTTCTTTTTGAAGGAGTCTTTGGCCTGAGCAAGATTACCCCCACAGTTAACCAAGCTGTTTTGTCCTACTTTACCCACTGAAGAGAAAAACACAACAAGAACATGGATGATAATGTGTAATGATAATAAAGGCCAGCCTGGTGAAGAGCATCTGACGTGTTTCGGTACACACCTCGTCCCCACCTCATCCAAATGCTGTAAGTTTTTCCATTGTCATCCTGAAGAAGCTGAATCAGGTAATATTTATTGTTGTTGAACTGAAGATTAGTCTGTAACAGTTAAAAGCCAAAGAAAAGGATATCACACAATGTCATACGCTGCATATTGTTTTCATATACACAAACATTCACAAGTTTAGGATCAATATGTTGTTGTTGTTTTTTTTAAGTAAGAATTACATTTTTAATTGTAGAATGAAAGGCGTTTATTCAGCAAGGAAGCATTACACTGATTAGAATTTACAGTTTAAGCCATTTATAATTTTACAAAAGCACTTATTCTTGAGCACCAAATCAGCATATTAGAACGATTTCTGAATGATCATGTGACACTGAAGACTGGAGTAATGGCTGTTGAAAATAAGATAATTACTTTTAAATTATATTTCACAATATTACTGTTTTTGTTTTTGATCAAATAAATGCAACCTTGGTAAGCATAGGAGACTTACACAAAGAAAATCTTATCGACCCCAAACTTTTGAACAGTAATGTTATATCTTCAGTACTCACCTGATTCAGCATTACATCATATACATCAGCCCCCTCGCTGTAGACGTGGGCCTGTAAATAATCAGAAATAAGAAATATAATGAGAAGAATGCACTGAAGAAGTAAAAAAAAAAAAGTCTATATCTTGAAGAATAGGGTAGTTGTAAAAGTTTTAAAGGTGATTGCACAATAGTCAAATGTTGTACAGTAATTTCACTTCACATGAACCTATGATGCATTTAAGGTAATTGCCTTTCCAATTTTAGCCTTGCATTCTGGATCAACCGGGGCTTTTCCTTTCATAATGACCATCTTCACAACCTCTTCTTCAGAACATGAGGGGAAAAAAACAAAACAATAGTTAAAGTCAATCTGAAACTTATGTAATGTGATGTATTTGAGAGTGAAAGATATTCAACCAATATATATAAAAAAAAATGTAGGACAGGACAAATTCTGTCCAATGGGAATTGAATGGATTGTGGAAAGTGGTCTCAATTTGACAGGTGATTGAAGGAGAGGGGTTGAAAACTAAGAGGGATTGGTAACATCAGACAAAAAGAAGTCAAAGGATGTTCATCCATCAAAGAAGCATCACCTTTACTCTCTTCTTTTACAACGGGCTTGGCTTTGTTCGCTCTCTGACTTTTCCCTTCTTTGCGTCTCTTCTTAGAAACCGGTTGCTCCTCTTCCTCTTCTTTCTCTTCTTTAACCTGAACAACACCTGCAGCTCTATTTTTGCCATTCAAAGCATCCCCTTCATTTGCATCTTCTGCAGTGCAATAAATAAGCAGCTATTAGATTTCTGTGACAGATACTGATGCAACATCAGACACAGGTACACACAGACATACCTGACTTCACTTTCTGAAGGCGTATTTTTCGTTTGTACTTGGTGACAGTATTAGTCTGAGTCATTTTCACAAGATCCACCTCATAACCAGGTCCGATCTCCAGTGACACCGACTTTTCACCGGCCTGCTTTGCTGTATCCAGCTGGACACAGACCTCTGGAGGATACGGTTCCCACTCACCATCGTCCCCCTTCCACTGCCAAACTGAAAAGAATGAAATATTCAGTAATCATTATGTGAAATATGAATATCTAAAACTAAAACAGTGTCACACCTATACAATCAAAGTGATTTAGAGATTAAACACGATCAAATTGGTGTGGCTGTGGATTTACACATATTTACTTGAAAAAGCAATTGGTGTGAATGTGCAATATTAACAGTTTTCAGTGCTTGACTAACATACTGTAAATGCTGGTTATGAAACTTTGAGCTGTTTTGGCATGTTCACTGAAAGTGAATTCATACCCGTCTTCGCCTCTGAAGCTTCACTGCCTGAATCTGCCACAGACTTGCCCCGGCAACTTCTTGTTCGTCGCATGCTTTCCACAAAACAGCTGAAATGAAAGAAACGTTTCTTGCACCGACGGTTTACGTATTACGCAAGTATTACATAAACGGAGTTATCCAGAAACGTGGTGAATGAATATATGATGACTCATATCATTTGAGTTTCTATCTACTTCCTCCTCCTCATCCCATAACCATGGATATTGCGTCAAAACAACTTTAGAGAAATGTTACAACATAATATACATTAAAATGTAAATAATCACATGATTTAAATGGTTTTCAGCACCTACCTAAGATTTAAGATCTCTACTTCGGTGTAATCTCGCGAATGGCGCGAAAAGTATATTAGCGCGGACCTTTTGTCTGGGAACGAATTGAGCATTGAGCTCGTTTCTAGACGGATTTATTTTGAAGTCATATTGCCGACGACCACATGAGCATGCGACCATACAGTGACTGGTGACTGTGACTGTAACCAGTGTTAATTTAATCAAATATCTAATTTGTTGTTGGTTTTGATAATCGTGAATAAACATGTATTTGCTAGGCAGCCGAATGTATGTTAAATGTACAAAATGCCACGTGGCTTTATGTTTAAAAGACGCGCATATACGGGGGAGTATATCTGTCACTGTCATATTTCTTGTATCATATCAATATAATATGTCTTAATTAGCAAAATTCTAAAGATATTAGCGCAAAAGAGCGGAGGGAGAGTAGTCTGAATTGGGTTCTAGTATCTTGTACTAGCTCACACATTGAACTCATTCGCCAGCCGCGAGTGTTTCCAAGTCTGCGGGGATCGCATCAGTTGATCCGCTGAAACTGCGCGGGACTCAACGTCTCGTGCGAAGACACCGCGCTGTGACCCATGTTTCCTGTGCGCTCGCTCATCTGTTCAGATGATGTCCTGTGAGGACAGCGATTGGCTCTTGTCTCAGACCTTCCCCGAGGTGATTGGTCGAGTGACGAGCACTCAGCATGTGACCTCTACAGTGAGCTTCCTTCCGCTCCGGAGTCATGTGTTAAGTGTCATACTCTATATAACGCTGAAGCCAAGCTATTCGTTTAGACGACGGTGAGGGATCTAATAATTTATTACATTTGTTAATACATTTTTTAAATAAAATTCCCTTTTTGGCCTACTAAAAGTATTAATTGAGAAAGAAGAAGTTTTTTTTGTCGAAATGTGTTGTATAATAATCGGAGAACTAGAACATGTTAATTGCTGCGCAGTGATTGGCCAAACTTGTGATTTTTTATACTGTTGATCGTTTTTATACAGTCTATGCTGTTGATACTGTTTATTCAGTTTATTGTTAATAATAGTGATTATTCTTTAATTAATCAGTATCACATTTTGGATAGTCTCTAACACTTATATTTAAATAACTCTATACATGAAATCAAAATTGACCTTATAGAGTGCTGCAGCACTCTATTTACATTCATAAAAAATAAGGGCATTCCCTAATCTTTGAGCACTGCTTTATCCAAATTTGCTTTCACCCACTGGCTAGGTTTTTGGGATGGGGTTAGGGGTGGACCTTCATTATTTCATCCATTCTGATAAGGCGGTTAATAAATGCCCTGACTGGGAAGCATCCCTTTAGTTCAGCAGAGACTCATCAATCTTATTTTATTTCTGCTAGTTGCCAAGGATATTTAGTTCTCAGTGAAATTTGGTACTCTAACTCAATGTACTAAATAACTAAAACAATAATGGAATAAATAATGGAAAATTGTAATAACTTATCAGTGATACTAAAATAAAACTGCCCTCCAATCACCTGGCAATAAATAATGCAATTTTTTTCTATTTCGGTCATAAATATGTCACATTATGGAAGAGAAATTGGTCGCAAATGTTGTTTGTATGTTGACTTGAGTTATTGTAAAATGTACATTCTGTCTTACTGTTTTTAAAGTGTCAGAGTTCTGCATCACATCTGGAACAGGACGACATTTTGAAAGGTGGTCCTCATAGAAAGCACCCAGGTGTGACAAACCTCAAAACAGTGCGCCTGCCGGAGCAACTGCAGGTAGCAGCACAATCTGTCTTTACTCACTTAAAAAGTGAGTAAACATTGATCCACCAGTCTAAATTTTTAGTGTTTCAAGCATTCAAATCAGTCTGTGTTCTGAAATGCCTTTATTTGATATGTAGGGGCAGATGTAAAAAGTCTGAGTGAAAAGGCACATAAGCTGTCCAACTTCCTTTGGAGCAGGAAACGGGTGATAGAAACCTCTCAACTCAGGGAGAAAGCCGTCCTCCTTGAGAATACATTTTTGGAGCAAGAGAGGGATATCCATACAGGTGGGTTAAAGATGCAGGAGAGAAGTTATAAAGAGATCAACCACACTGACTGTGCACTGAAGGCTGAAAATAAAACAGCGATTAAATGTTTCCTTTAGATGGCATTGACCGCAAACTAGAGGCTCGAATAAGAGAGAGAGTATTATCTGAACTGAGAAGAACAACATACCGCAGGACTCCCCTAAGGTACAAATGCGTAATCGGTTTGAACCATTTTTCATAGATTGGGGCTGTGAGGTTTTGTGTGTATTACTGGATAACTCAACTTTGATTTCTCTGCTGTGCTGGCATGTTTCAAGGTACGATGAAGATCTTGGGTTGGTGTATATGGCTGCTAGGCTTGTAGGTGGTTATGCTGCTGTCCTCAGAGCATTAAATGAGGTATTTAATACACATTAACAATCATTTCTCTCTCTCTTACTCTCTCTCTCTATATATATGTGGTCATAAACAGTCTTTCTAATATACATTACAGATTAAGAAGAGAGATCCTGTGTTTGTGCCATATTCTCTCCTGGACTTTGGATCAGGTACTTGGTGAGTATATAATATGGCAATATATTTAGCTTTATAAAGTGAAAAGAACCCACATTGGCTTATAAATATGAGGATGCTGACTGCTGATATTTTTTATGTTATTTATTAAACTTGCATGTTTCAAGATTAGGGGATTTATACTATATTTGATTCTGGGGGCATCACACACACTCTGGGGAGACTCTGAAAGAGTATGTTTGTGTAGACAGCTCTGGAGGCATGAACACCTTGGCAGAACAGCTTCTTAGCGGTAAGAACATTCAGTGGAACTTATGAGCACAGTGTAATACAAATAGATCTACAGACAAAAATGTTCATCTGTACCAAACGGGGCAATGAGGTGGATAATCCAGTGAACAAGTATATTTCCGCCAGTTCCTCCCTGTTTCTCCTAAGGTATCTTCAGCTGCCTTACTTAATTTTTATTTGCCCAAATTATACACTGCTTTTACAAAACTGAATACAATTTTTTTTTCCCCGCAGGTGCAGTTTGACCTTGTGATAGCCGCTTTCTCTTTGTCAGAACTGGCCACTTTGGACGAGCGGGTGAATGTTATTTTCACACTTTGGAGAAAAACCAACTCTACCTTGTGAGTGATGATGCTTGATTTATTAATGATTAAACTAATATTTTAAATTATAGGATTGTGATCTTAAAAGTATATTTTCATACATAAAATCTTGCTGTGATATTGTTAAATGGATAGTTCACAAAAAAATGAAAATGTTGTCATTGTTTACTCAACCCTCGTTGAACACAAAAGAAGATATTTTGAAAAATGTTGGTTACAGTTGCTGGTAGGCACCGACTTCTATAGTATGGAAAAAACACTATGAAAATCAGTGGCTATAAAACAAAAAAAAATGTAGAAAGCACATAAAAAAATACTTAAACTAAAATTAAAATGAAAACAAAAAAATATTAAAATAAAATCTAATTCAAAATATTAACAAAAACTAAAATACCACTCACCTTTGGAGAATTACTGTTTCCTAGTGCAGTTCTTGGTACTTTGTAAAGGTATTGGTGGAGAATGGAGCCAAGGATGGCCATCAAATCCTTATGGAGGCCAGAGACACTATACTAAAGGTTTGATCTGAGATTTTTTTGCTCAAATATTGCTAACATGACTGTTTGAAGTGGTAGTGGTAGAACACCTTTCAGAAATTTCTCACAAACTTTTGCTCTATCACTATAGAGAGAAGAGGAGGTCAAACATGACTTGAGGAGACCATCTATATTTGCCCCAGTGTGTTAAAAAAAATCATCATTAAAACCAGTTTTTGATACATCTGTTTTTGATGCCTTGTACTGACATTATCTTTCTCTTGGTTTCATTTTGGACAGTGCATTCATGAGCTGCCTTGTCCCAAGTTGATCAAGCAACATGTAGTACCTTGTAACTTCTCCCAGTTCTACTATTCTCTGCCCTTACTTAAGATAAGTTCACAACAAGTGTTCAGACAGTTGACTTTTGAATTGTGATATTTACCTTGAATGTTTTTTGTTCTGTTCATGACAGTCCATCATATTTGATATTTCTCTCTCTCCTTGATCCAATCATTACAGAGCCAAGAAAGGCAGCAGGAGAAGTTCAGTTACCTGATTATATCCAGGTCCGATGAGGAAAAGCCTCAGAAGACTGAGCACTGGGAGATGGCCAGACTGATCTCACAAGTCCGTCGCCGACCCAGACATGTTCAGTGAACTCAAACAGCTTGCTGTAATGGCCCGTTGTCATGGAAAGTAATGCTTTCATTTATTGGATCTCTACTTGCATTTTCAGTGAATGACCTCTTTTTAACAATAATTTTCATTGTCTATTTTAACAGGGACATGTACAAATGTGTTCGTAGTAGTGACTGGGGTGATCTGCTGTCAATGTTTCATGCAGAAGATGACGATACTACTACGGTAATCTATTAATGCAGTGTTTGTGGATAACAGTTGGATTTTGTTAATGTTTATTTCCAAATACAATAGTTAATCTATGCAACCTGATTGTGTTTTGTTATTTCACTGAGCCCAATGCTTTTTATGCACCAATATCAAAGCCCAAAATCTGGTAAAGGTTAATATACAGTAGTTCTAAATAGGACAAAAATTATACGTGACCCTGGATAAATCTCAATTTCAAAAAATGCATCGTTATGACTGGTTTTGTGGTCCAGGGTCACATTATTTTTGGAAACACTTTGCAATAATGTTCCATTTGTTAACACAAGTTAACTGCATTAGTTAGTATGAACTAACTAAAGCATTTATTATTAGTTACTTAGTTTATTTTAATCAATGTGTTTCTCATTGGTGTTTAATGTTACTTAATCAATTAACCAATGTTTAATTGTACACCGTTAAATTTCTCCAGCAAAAGAGCGGAGGGAGAGTAGTCTGAATTGGGTTCTAGTATCTTGTACTAGCTCACACATTGAACTCATTCGCCAGCCGTGAGTGTTTCCAAGTCGGCGGGGATCACATCAGTTGATCCGCTGAAACTGCGCGGGACTCAACGTCTCGTGCGAGGACACCACGCTCTGACCCATGTTTCCTGTGCGCTCGCTCATCTGTTCAGATGATGTCCTGTGAGGACAGCGATTGGCTCTTGTCTCAGACCTTCCCCGAGGTGATTAGACGAGTGACGAGCACTCAGCACGTGACCTCTACAGTGATGTATGACGTAGGCTGTGCCTCTTTATTTACCCTCGCGACTGTGCGACTCTTTACAATGACGGTTAGCCATGTAGGGCGGCGAAAAGTAAAACATTTATAAGACGTATATTTGTAAGACATTTCATGTCAGCTTCGTTTCCCAGATAATTGTTTGGTTTTTAGTTAAAATATTGCACACTATTCTCAAGCCGAACGTTAAGGGTGGTGTTTATGTAAATGACTTCGCAGTGATTGGGTAGTTTATGCATGACGTATCATTGAACCTTTTTTTCTAAACATACAACATGTATATGCATTTAAATGGAAAGCTGTATGTTTTCAGAATTATATTTTGGAATTTAAAACCATTATATCATGAAATTATCTATTTTATTAAGAAAATACTATTGAAACAAGCAGAAACTGACTCTTTGCCAACCAAATTTCTTGCATTAAAAAATGATTTAAAATAATACATACACCTTTAGGAATAAACTAAAAATAGGAGAAGGTGTACATTTAAAATTTTCACAATAATTTAAACCCCCTTGCCTTTGCTAGTTTTTCGTTTGGGATTATTTTAAATCCCATGTCCTAATAGCTCCATGCATAATAATTATACAAGTTTTAAAAGTTTTCAATACTTTTACATGGAGTATACTAAACTACACCACCAGAAAAGTCAACGTCCCAGTAGTATTTTGAGTATTTTCATAGGCTTTTCACAGGATTTTGTATAGTAAAACTTTTCGCTACCAGTTCCAATTTTTACTTTTGTGCTATATATAAACATGATTCATTTAGAGGTTAGCAAGTTTGTATTATTATTTTGGTCATATTTCCAGTTTTACAACAGTCAGTAATGTGATACATCACTTAAGAAGCTTATTGAGTATATCTAACATTAAACAGTTGGTGTAAGTGAATTGTGTCCATATATAGATTTTATCATGTGTTGATGTGCATTTGTTCTAAAAGTAGTGTTTTGTAGAAAAATATGTAAATGTTCCATGTAGAGGATGACCCCATGGATCAGACTGATGAGTCAAATATAGCCACTCAAAATCATGAGAGACATAACATCTGCTGTGATTATATAATGATGGAATATATATACCACAGATACCACAGCTGGACAATAATTTTCATATAAACATTTATTAACAAATGAAGTGCTCATTTTGTACACACAGACAGATATGACTCATTCTTAAGGGGGACAAACAAAGGAGCTGAGAACAATGTATATTTCTGAGTATCTACATTAAATCAAGCAAGTACAAGCAAGCTTTATTTTTTATATGCTCAGTTTAAATTTAAAATGATATATTATAAGAAATATATTGCACTTGTCTGCTTTAAAAAAATCACAATCTCCTCAGGTCTCTTTTCTGTTTTGACTGATTACTAATATCCAACAATTTCTTTTAAAGCAGAGGTAAGATCTGGATATTGAAACTCAAAGCCAGACTCAAGAGTTTTCTTGGGTACCACCTTCTGGCCTTGTGTGAGGATGACAGCTCTCTCAGAACCGAGGAAGACATCCAAGAAAAAGCCAGGCACAGGGAAGATAGTAGGCCTTTTTAGAGTCCTGCCCAATTCCTTAGTGAATTCAAAATTGGTATTCAGTGCAGGCACAACTCCATTAAATACATCTGGCTCTGTGGATGGCTCTTCTTTGGGCTCCAAGGCATGGGCGATGATGCCAGCAAGGTCTGACACATGGATCCAAGGGAAGGGCTGTCGTCCTGAGCCAAGCGTCCCACCCAGGCCAAGCCAGAAGGGAATCAACATCTGTTTCATGGCGCCACCGTCACGCCCTAACACTGCACCTGAGGGTGAGTGGAAGAAAGTACATAATTACACTACTGTAACAAAGGTTTGTAAGATTTATTTCTGTTTTTGAGTCTCTTATGCTCACAAAGGCTGCATTTATTTGATCAAAAATACAGTAAAACAGTAATAATTTGAAAATTATTTAAAAAAAATGTAATTAATTTTTTTCTATTTTAACAAATTTTAAAATGTAATTTAATACATTTTATTTTGTTACATTGCAGGTGAGATCTAGCACTCTGGTGAGACATTTGTTTAGATTCACCTGGTCTGATGATCACTTGTCTTGTTTTCTTAGCGTTGTTTTCAGGTAGTTGCCCTGCCGCCTCCCACTCTTTCACCAAACGAGACAGGAAGTCAAATGGTGTCCATTCGCTCTCCTCAGTGTACTGGGTTTGAAGACTAGGTTTATAACACGCTGAAGACAAAATCAGAGAAAAGCTGCATGTAAAAGTCATGGCCTAATGGTTGTGGCCTAATGGTTAGAGAGTCGGATTCGTAACCCAAAAGGTTGCGGGTTCAAGTCTCGTACCAGCAGGGATTGTAGGTGGGGGAGTGAATGTACAGCACTCTCTCCCACCTTCAATACCATGACTGAGGTGCCCTTGAGCAAGGCACTGAGACCCCAACTGCTCCCCGCTGCAGCATAAATGACTGCCCACTGCTCCGGGTGTGTGTTCACTGCTGTGTGTGTGCACTTTGGATGGGTTAAACGCAGAGCACTAATTCCAAGTATATGTCACGTCACTTTATAATTTTTCCCTTAACTGATCAAATCAGTACAGAAGAGAACATAAATGGAGACAGATGTGTTTATTCATTTTAAAACAAAATGGTATACAAACCCGATTCCAAAAAAAAGTTGGGACACTGTACAAATTATGAATAAAAACAGAATGCAATGATGTAGAAGTTTCAAATTTCAATATTTTATTCAGAATACAACATAGATGACATATCAAATGTTTAAACTGAGAAAATGTATCATTTTAAATTTCATGGCATCAACACATCTCAAAAAGGTTGGGACAAGGCCATGTTTACCACTGTGTGGCATCCCCTCTTCTTTTTATAACAGTCTGCAAACGTCTGGGGACTGAGGAGACAAGTTGCTCAAGTTTAGGAATAGGAATGTTGTCCCATTCTTGTCTAATACAGGCTTTCAGTTGCTCAACTGTCTTAGGTCTTCCTTGTTGCATCTTCCTCTTTATGATGAGCCAAATGTTTTCTATGGGTGAAAGATCTGGACTGCAGGGTAGCCATTTCAGTACCCGGATCCTTCTAAGCAGCCATGATGTTGTAATTGATGCAACATGTGGTCAGGCATTGTCATGTTGGAAAATGCAAGGTCTTCCCTGAAAGAGACGACGTCTGGATGGGAGCATATGTTGTTCTAGAACTTGGATATATCTTTCAGCATTGATGGTGCCTTTCCAGATGTGTAAGCTGCCATGCCACACGCACTCATGCAACCCCATAACCATCAGAGATGCAGGCTTCTGAACTGAGCACTGATAACAACTTGGGTTGTCCTTGTCCTCTTAATCCGGATGACATGGTGTCCCAGTTTTACAAAAAGAACTTCAAATTTTGATTCGACTGACCACATCACAGTTTTCCCACTTTGCCACAGTCCATTTTAAATAATCCTTGGCCCAGAGAAAACGCCTGCGCTTCTGGATCATGTTTAGATATGGCTTCTTTTTTGACCTATAGAGTTTTAGCCGGCAACGGCGAATGGCACGGTGGATTGTGTTCACCGACAATGTTTTCTGGAAGTATTCCTGAGCCCATGTTGTGATTTCCATTACAGTAGCATTCCTGTATGTGATGCAGTGCCATCAAAGGGCTCGAAGATCACGGGCATCCAGTATGGTATTCCAGCCTTGACCCTTACGCACAGAGATTGTTACAGATTCTCTGAATCTTTGGATGATATTATGCACTGTAGATGATGATAACTTCAAACTCTTTGCAATTTTTCTGATATTGCTCCACTATTTTTCGCCGCAGCATTGGGGGAATTGGTGATCCTCTGCCCATCTTGACTTCTGAGAGACACTGCCACTCTGAGAGGCTCTTTTTATACCCAATCATGTTGCCAATTGACCTAATAAGTTGCAAATTGGTCCTCCAGCTGTTCCTTATATGTACATTTAACTTTTCCGGCCTCTTATTGCTACCTGTCCCAACTTTTTTGGAATGTGTAGCTCTCATGAAATCCAAAATGAGCCAATATTTGGCATGACATTTCAAAATGTCTCACTTTCAACATTTGATATGTTATCTATATTCTATTGTGAATAAAATATAAGTTTATGAGATTTGTAAATTATTCCATTCCTTTTTTACTCACAATTTGTACAGTGTCCCAACTTTTTTGGAATTGGGTTTGTATATAATATTATATTTAGCTATAAAACACCTGTTATTTACCTACTCCTGTAACAAGCACCCATGAATGTGGTGGAGTAGGTGAAGCAGCAATAGCTTGGGCAAGAATTCTGGTCGTGTTTACTCGGCTGGAGACCAGATCATTTTTGTAACTTTCATTCCACCTAGAGAAAACATTAAAATGATATAAACATAACCATATTAAAAAGAAGAACTCATTATTTTAATGCAATCAATCTTATTTACATTGTCACTATGAACAAAATCCTTACCATCTTAAAGGATTCATAATATTCTCCCCTGCTAGATTCACAGCGCCCTCACATGGCGGGAGGCCTCCTGACTCTACATCCGCCTGTTAGGACAGGTAAGCCTCAGTCAAACTTACCAAAATGCAACATTTAGATTAACTTTACCTTTAAGAGGTATTTGAACATTACACATGAATGACTCCAGAGCTGGGCATTACAAAGCAATTCATTATCATTGCTATAATACTGAATAACATTGTAATCAGGTTAATATCAAGGTATTACTTCAGCTTGAACTTAAAAGTAAATATAGATTAAGTAAAAGTCGACTTTAGTGCATATCTTACATGTAAGTTAAACCATACCCATGTTATTTTTCCTGGGCCAGGCTGCCTGGATATAAGTGTGATTTCATGACCTTTGCTTTTCAACAACCGTGTCAGCTCACGACCCACAAACCCTGATCCTCCGCCTGATGACAGTGAAAAAGTGAAAAAAATCAAGCTTTATTAATGTTTCAATCAAATAGAGCCAGTGTGGTAAAAAAGGGATTGGTTGGGGGGCAAAAGTATCCAACTGTATTCACAGTATAGCAACTAGAATATGGAGTGTAGGTCTTTTCCCATACTGTACAGCAATTTGGATCAAATCGTGACATTTTTGCATAATTACTGTTTGCAACCATCCCGCGCACGTGTAGACGCGCATGCGCTGTTAAAGCACTTACGAAACAGCTAGATCACCTCAAGCAAAATGTAATTCTCATTTATACTGTAACCAACTGATAAACGAAGCCAGTCATGCTAGAAGAACAAGATCTTATGCGTTCAAAGAAGGTGACAGGATATTTCACTCTTTACATACTCTAAATATGTTAATATCAGAGCTATGTTTATATCGCAAGAGGCTCTAAGTGTTACACAGTAGCACTCAAAATGAATTATTTTGTTACGCTATCATGCAGTGACAATGCGAAAATGAATATAAGTGATATACCTATTACAACTCTCATTGTGCTTCTAAAGTACAGTCCGTGTATCCCGACAACTTGCAGAAATCCACTTCTTTTACATCTCTCTGCCTTCGAAGGTTAAACCAATGAGAGTGTCGTATGTTAACCACGTGATCGACACAAACAGGAAGGTAACCGCAGCCATGTTGATAAGGGCGGCGGGTTACATTATCTCCACTAAACTATCAGCAGTATCGTACTTAACTGTTTAAATGTACCAATGCTATTACGTAGCAATTAGTAATCTGATACTACAAATATGACATGGTAAATCATGTACACTCTATTAACATACACTTTTTGTAATAATTTTAGGACACATCTATTGTAATTTATTGGGCATTCATAATGCCTATTAAATGCGTCATGCTAGATCTGCTGACAATTAATACAATATAAGAATTAATCAAAACGTTTACATACATAAGTCCCATCAAGTCTGACTGAATTTAATGAGTTCACTTTGATCCATTTAATAATAATTTGTGGGGGTGGGGTGCCGCAACCGGAAGCGCTTTTTTTCCTGTAGAAACACGTGGTTGATGAGGAGCTAAATACGAGCTCTTGCCAGAGTAACATCCTTTCTGCTGGCGACGGTCAAAGAAGTAGTAACATTTGTGTGTGGTCATCGAAATATGAAACGGGGTTTTACCGTTTGTAAAATATAAATGGAATCAAAAGGAGGTGTTTTCCCAATCATATCGATGTGACTGGCCCACTGGATTGTACTCTGTAAGTTCATTACATTCATATTTCACAGGAATAGTGAAAGCTAATGTGTGATTTAATTGAGAAGTTTTGTTGCTTGCCGAATTGGCAGGTGCATCTGCTTTACTAACTTCATCCAGATGCCTCGTGTTAAGCCCGACTGTATCATTACTGTAACGTTAGCGGTTTAGCCTGCATCGAGTCCGCCGCTGCTCAGCCCAGACATGATGATTTTTGCAGTCCGTGTTTCACCTGAATCTGATGATTACAAACCTACTGCACTGACTGGTTAAAGTTGCGGAATGCAGCCATGTGATGTTTTGGTTTCACTCGGGATTCATTCTAATATGCAGCATTTCTGTTTGTTTACAGGAACCCGCGTTTATGGACATGAGGTGAGTTCAAAACTCGCGTGCCTCGTGCGAGCAAATGTCTCCCGCTGAGGTGATGAATTGCATGATAATCCGTGTTTCTGATAGCCAGTGATTATTAGCATGCTCCGATTAAAGTGTTAAGCGGTGAAAACTAACCCCAGTTATGTCTAAACCTTCTAAACGTTCGGAGTTTTGTAATATGCGATGTACGTTTACTTTTTACAGGCACCCGCATTTATGGATACGAGGTGAGTGCAAATCTTGTCTCGTGCAAGCTAGTGTCTTTTGCTGAAGTGATGAGTTGCATGTAAGTCCGTGTTTCTGATAGCCAGTGATTATTAACATGCTCTGATTTAAAAACCTGCTCAGAGGTGAAAACTAACCCCAGTTTAGTATGTTTGTTCTAATCACTTCACTAATATTCTGCAGGTACCTTATCGACTGAAGCGTGAAGGGTTGAGTAAGGTAGGTTGTTTTTTTTTTTTTTTCCTGATACAAATTTCAGACTGTGAAAGCACCACTTATTTAATGTTTTGTTAATCACATTTTCTTTTCTTTTTATTTATTTTTCATTAGGTATTTACTTGTGACCAGACGGACTATGGATTTGAAAACTCCACTGACCTTTTATTTTAAAAACCCAATTATTTCATAGAAAACTAGAGTGTATATAATTGTAACTTGTAGTATAGTATGTCCATGTGCTTGCTATCCTTGGAACTCTGAAAGATGCCAGCAATATACTGTCAGTCAGTGATGTAATGATTTGAAACCGCTACAATAAATTCTCATTTTAAAATACATGGCTGATTCATGTTGTGGATTTTAAAGTCCGCTATAAAAAGAGATTGGTGTTTCCTTTTGTGTGTGACTGCTTTAGTAGCTTTTATGTATAAATGGTTTTTAAACCGAACTTAATTGTTTTAAATATTTCCAACGAGAGACCAGGTGATTCCTGCACGAGTTTGTAGTTTCAAAAAGTGAATTCACAATATGACAAATACCTGTGATTTGTTGACTAACTAATTCCAGTCCTGTAAATGTATACACTGGTGTTTTAAGTATAAATGCAATCTTTGTACAAATTCACAAGAGGTAATGCAAAGATTTTATATATATACATATACAATGCAAGTCTGGATTTACCATGGTTATTCCAATGAATGTGTAACTGCAATGCAGTCTTCAAATGGGGGTAATTCTGTATCGGCAGTTTGTCAATTTGAAGGCTAATTTAAAATTAAAGCAAGCTGCATATAGCTAATTTATAATAAAGCAAATAAAATAAAAAAAAAAAACAGTCTTTAGGCTGCTTTCCCTTTGGATGAAATTGTTGACCTGTTTATTACCAACAGTATCGGTCACAATACGAACATGCAAAAGAATCCAATTTATTGTCCAAGATTAATTGTGCGCTCCAATGAGGTTTAGAGTCTGATGACATCTCCGTTCTGACGGCTTCTCCGTGCACCATAGTCCAGGACAGTGCCCTCAAAGAGTCTGGCCATGAATGCCAAGCCATCAGCTTTGATGTAGGAGCGTCCAGCAAAGGCATATAGGACAGGATTGGCACAACTACTGATAAAAGCCAAAGCAGACATAACAGCACGGCTGGACTGCCAGATGTTATCCAGTCTGGGGATAGACAGTGAAGGTGGTCACAATGGTTCTGTTGACATTTGGTGAAATATCTGTGGACCATACTTTAAAATCTTCAGCTCACTCACCTCTTTTTGAGTGATCCATCTGACGTAAGAGCTGCTGCCACCTGATCAGAAGACAAATGGTAATTCATACATTTTGTTTAGGAAGATTTGGAAAAAGTTTACCAAAGGGAGATCGAAATAAAAACAACTTACTTGCACTATATTAATACAGTGGTAAGGAAGCCAAAAAATGCAGAACGTCACAATAATGGCTTGAATAAGGTTCTCACTCCGTATCCTTCTCTTGAACATGGTCTGTCTGAGGCGGCGAAGGATACACGCATAACTGCTGACTATGATCACATATGGCACCAGGAAGCCCACCACTGTTTCAAGTGTGTATTGAAATACTCCCTGTTCATAAAAGACAATTATGGAATTGTGTAAGAGAGAGCGCACAGTCAGCCGTTCATTATCAGAAAAAAAACGTTTATACTGTTATAGTAATGGCCTACTATTGAATATTATAGTACAGCAGGGATGTCCAATCCTGCTCCTGGAGAACCACTGTCCTGTAGAGTTTAGGCCAGAATTTCAACTGTGCAGGACAGTGGCCCTCCAGGACTGAGTTTGGACACCCCTGTAGTACAGTGATATTAATATTGAAGTCTTCTGAAGCCGTTTTCAATATAATTGATAACTGAACACAAGTTGGTGCCAATTGTGTTTATATTAGTGGATCTCAGCCTTTTTGATTTAAAAGCCTCCAGCTGTCCAACACAATATTCAAAGTCCCCTTATATAAGCTGTAATTATTAAGTATTTAATTATGATATTTTTAATAACAGAAACTGGGGCTGTCAGTATATTAATAATTAAATTGAAATGGTTAATAAAAATATATATTTTTAAAATACCTAAATAATTTATACCTTGATATATATTTTTTAAAGCTGGATTATATGAAACAAGGGCAAGTCTGTGGTATGATATGAGATATATGAAGTATAATGCTGAGTAGTTTGATATACAGTGTTACTCTCAAGTATTAGTGGAGCAAAGACACTCACATGCTGTGGATGCTCGTGATGAGTTGCACACACAGTGCGTTCCTTCCCATTGTAATTCTTCTCTGTTCGTCTGAATATTAAAGCAGGAAGTGCCAAAAGAAATACGACAATCCACAGGCCCCCAAGCACAAGTAATACTGTCCGTCTACGAGTGCAGGCAGTCAAGTATGTGGGCCACATCACTGCCACTAGTCTGTGTAGACTCATCAGTGTAATGATCATAATAGAAGCATACATGTTTGTATTGCACAAGTAAAAAAGCAGCTTGCACATGACTGTTCCAAATATCCAGTTCTGCTTGGCTAGGTATATTATAAAGAAAATCGTCAGACACATCAGACAACCGTCTGCACAAGCCAGGTTGAGGATGAGCAGGGTAGTGACAGAGCGTTTGCGGGCACGTGCCAGGATGCTCCAGATAATGAAGAGGTTGCCAGGAACACCCAGGAGGAAGACGATGCTGAGGATGAGGGCCCCAAAGGTAACAGAGATATTGTTACTCACAATGCTGTTACTGTTTGTCACGTTCTCCAAGGAGCTAGTCCCATTATCTGATCCCATTATCAAGAAGGCGTCAGAAAGAAAAAAACTGGTGGAATCAGAAAGCAACGTTATTTGAAGATGATGTAAAATGCTTTTATATCCCTAACCCTGAATGGATGGATGGATGGATGAATAAATGAATAATTTAATTCAATTTAATTTAATTTTTTCAGAAGGGAAGTCATGTCACCTGTTAATGTTTTTATATACTGAATCAAAAACTGCTGTAGGATTAACTTTTCACTGAAAGTAAATAGGGAAAATAGGATAAACTGATTAATTTCACAAATAATTAAAATGGGTGCTATTATGCTTTTTCACTTTTTCAACTTTAGTTAGTCTGTAATGTTGCTGTTTGAGCATAAAAAAGTTCTGCAAAGTTACAAAACCCAAAGTCCACTTCAAAAGGAGATATTATATTTAACAGAAATCACTTTTCAAAAAACTACAACGAACGACTCGTTTGAACTACAACACATATTTTCCGGGATTTGTGATATCACAAATATCGATGAATGGGATGAGACCTGGTTGAGCTGCACTAGAGAAGGCAACGAGTGTTATCACTATGTCGGAGACACTCTAGCTTTCCCAAGGCAGACGAACTTAGAGTGCTTACAATCATCCAGGTTTAAATCGCGCTCTAAATGATTTGATTTTGACACAATATTTACACTGAAGCTTGCAGGCGGCTATGGTAAGGGGCATGAAATTTCCCTACCAGCAGCTGAGTGCTGCCAATCACAACACACACATGGCCAGCTTGACCAATCACACGCAAATGTCATAGTCAGCAAGGCGGGCTTTCATTTGATACAGGAAAACTATGCGACCCTTCTGCCAGTAGGAGATCTGTGTTGATCAACACAACTGTGTTGTAATAAAGTAAAATATGTGAAAAATAATGTGTTTTTCGAACAACCTAGTATGAGAGCCTGTTCTAGTACACCCCCAAAACAAAATCAAGACTTTCTAAAAGAGCATAATAGGACCCCTTTATAGAAATGGTGAGTTACACATTAAGTTAAACATGAAATTTTGTCAAAGTACTGAAATGAAGACTGAAATAGTATTTTCTTGTAAAACATTCTCCAATAATATAACAAATTTGAAAAATCTTTTTTACAGTGAACTTTCCTTTTATAATATTTCCTTCAGAGGCAAATAAAGTGTGAGCCAGTATCAAGGATGGGCTCTCAGCAACCATGTAAATATTTCACCAGTAATCTCCCATCAGTGAAAAGAAAAAGAAAAACAACGTGCTACAACTTGCTGAGTGATCTTGAGCTCAACTACTTGGAATGCCGCTGCTGCTGTAATATCACTGATCACATCCTCACACTCACCCTCATCTGGAAAGAAACTAATTTTACTTCCAATTTTATTAAGATAATTTGTCACATTTTATTTTAAAGTCCAATTCTCGCCATTAACAAACCATTAACTAGGACTTTTGCCTCAATAAGCTCCTAAATTGCTGCTTATTAATAGTTTGTAAGGCAGTTGTTAAGTTTAGGATTAGGGATCTATAGAATATGGTCATGCAGAAAGGAAAGGACATGACCTGTGGCCAAGTATGGTGTCCCATACTTGGAATTTGTGCTCTGCATTTAACCCATCCAAGTGCACACCCAGAGCAGTGGGCAGCCAAGCTGCGGCGCCCGGGGAGCAGTTGGGTGTTCAGTGCCTTGCTCAAGGGTCTCACCTCAGTCATGGTACTGAGGGTGGAAAGAGCACTGGACTTACACTCCCCCCACCTACAATCCCTGCCGGAACCAAGACTCGAACCCGCAACCTTTGGGTTACTCTCTAACCATTAGGCCACGACTACCCTAAAAATGCTAGTAAACAGCCAATACGTTGATAATAGGCATGCTAATAAGTAACTAGTTAATAGTGAGAATTGGTCCCTATACTAAAGTGTTATCAGTTTATTTTATTACAGCAATTGTCAAGAAAAAAGACCACATTAAAGAATAAACATTAAATATTAAAGTTAAGTTAAAAGACCACAAATAAAGCAAGGAGTTGAAAGAAACAGATAAAGTACGGTAGTCACAACTGAACCATAGTGAACAGGTTGTAGTGAATCAGTATTGTAATCAGTATGCAAAAAGATAAGATTTTCCAGTCTGCAATGCTGTCACAAAAGTCATCCCTGATTACACACAATGCCGACCTCAGAGCCTCAAAGATGTTTGAAATTGAGAAACTGGACACAGTTGCATCAACAGAGAGTGATCACAGAGAGTGGGTGATGGAAAAATGGGCTGATTATGAGAAATAAGTGGAAAGACTATCAGGTATTTCTGTAAGGATGGGTTTATTAAAATTAGACAACTGGGAAATGATGAAAGAGACAAATAAAGGAACAAAACAAGAACAAAAACAAAGAGTTTTTTTGTAACTCACCAATACACTTGATTAGATCCGAATGGCTGAACTGTGTTCCCCCTGAAGTGACCAGATGGAGCTGGTTAGGTTGTGTGGTCTCCAAGTTGGTCTCTCTTTTTCTTGCCACTGTCTCAGATAAACTTTAAAATAGTTTCGTAAAAATTTCGTAAGTTCTTGTTTTTTCGATGATATCACAGAAAATCTATTTATATGGGCTACTATAGCAATCAAGCACACTTATAAATATCCAACTGCTTCTTTCTGTCTCTAAACTACTAGATTCATGTTCATGTTTACTCCACCCCCCATCCTTCCTCCTCCCTAATATTTCAACACACCAATTTCTCTATGTCTTTTTCCTTTAACAAAAGTACAAGTTTCTTTTTTCTTACCTGCAGGCTACAGCATGCAAGGAGAATATAGGAAGGTGTGGTGTGTGACACAGTTCCACACTTCTGCACACACCCACGTTTCTTCTACCTGCTCTTACCAACTTATCTTATAGATCTCTATCATAGATTACTATACAACTTTCTCGGTTTATGTAAGGAATAGTTAAAAATTCAAGCATCATTTACTCACCATCATGTTCCATAATGACTTTCTTTCCTCTGTGGAACATAGCAGGAGAAACTTTGAAGAATGTTTTTTTTCTGTATAATGAATAGGGATGGGTACTGTTAGGCTCCTAAATTAAAGGATAAAAGTATCATAAAACTGGTTCATAACTCATCTTCATTATTCCACGTCTTTTGAAGCCATACTTATTTGTAAAGTACATTATTCTCTTGGTTCTCAGAAGAGTTTTAAATAGAAGGGCAAAGAAGGACACAAGAGTCAGGTTCATCCAAGAAATTGTGTGCTATATGGCACTTTCAGCACTATTTTTATTGGCATTATGGTTCCATCCATGTTCCATCGCTTTAAAAAGATTCTTTAAATTATTAACCCTGTAAAGATTGAAATATGAAATAATAGTCAGAAAAATGGTTTTAAAAAATTGACTTTTGCATATCTAATTCGATTTGTTCAACCACTTTGGTATATATCATATTTGACGTCATAGTGTATTGCTCATCTGATGACGACTGAAGCTTACGTGCAAAATGCGTCGCAATTTTTCTATCAAGCCTACTATATGTCGCAGGAATATGTTCCTAGTAAGATTCTTATTATAATGCTATAGTTTTGTGACATCAAGCTTCCGTAGTTTTATTGGGGGGGCTAAAGACCAACCTCAATACAACTTAGTTACTGAGGGATACAAATAAATGTTCCTTAAGATGTCAAATGCTCCAATTTGATTCTCACATTTTAACATGAAAAATAAGATAAATCTATATATAATTAAATATTACTAACAATAGAAAAGTTCTTCTTACTGTTACTTCACAAAAATCAATAAAGATTCACAGCAAAAGATTTGAGGACATGTTAGCAATTAATCACAAACATGCCTTTTACTTTCTAAAAAAACGTATGAACTACCGATCACATGAAAGAAGGCATGTTGAAGATTGTTGTAACAAGTTGCTTAATCATTGCATGCGTAGGGCTTTAGAACTGGTACACCACCAATCTGATCAGTATTATAGTGCTTTTATAAGGTTCACCCAATTGTTCTGTGCAGTATTTATAAAAAACTGTTCACTGAAAGATTCTTTGGGAAACGCAGAATAGTTCATATATGCTTAGACCTTCGCGTTTCCTTACAGTAAAGCTTAAAGGGATGGTCCGTGAAGAGGAATTGTATTTTCAACACTCTCAAAACTAGTGACATGAGTCCATTCTATCAGTTCCCATCTATGAAAAATCATATCACAATTCTTCCATAGCACCAAACATGAGTGGAACTACTGTATACTCTCGTAGACTTTCTGTGAGAGAGAGAGATGGAGAGAGAGGGAGAGGAAAACTTAGCGAGAAAATCCACTTCCTTATTTCTGACCTCTGGGTCATTATTCAGTGACCTGATTCCCATGAGTAACATAAGCTTCTCCAAACTCTCATGTTCACCAAAGTGCAGCTTAATCATTGCTTTGCATGAAGTTTATAGTAACTCAGATTTGTATATATGTCATTGTGACGTGATTGGAGGCTATGTGGGAACTAAACATACTAGCTATCTTTGTTGTCCACAGGATGGCAACATTCTTGCATAAATGTGATTTTGGTCTAGTGTATATAAAGACAGCACATATTGCTGCTGATGAGAAGCTCACTCATAACTGTAGATACTCTGATATTTTTATAACTTGATGAAATGTGCAGCCTCGTAATCAAGCCCTGTGCTTAAGACCATGAGATCCAATTTCAAAAAGGCTCATATTCTTTATGTGTTCAGAATTATGGCTATTCACATCACTAAATTAAATGGGAATGTAATTCCAGCACTGATGAATGCCTGACGGATGCCTTTGTGAATCAACTTTATCAAGCAACAGATGCCATGGAAAGCTCACTTCCAAGCATCAAACACGAGACGAGCTTTAAAATAAGACAAAACATAATAATTGTGAGAATTGTCGAGAGGAGAGAGAGGAGAGAGAGAGAGAGAGAGAGAGAGAGTAGAGAGTATAGAGAGGAGGAAGGAGAGAGAGAGAGCATGTTTATTTAAGTTTTTCATCTCCCGTCTCAGACAGAGTGCAGACTACAGAGGATAATGAGAAACAGATCTTACAGGGGGAGGGAAAGGAGGGAGAACTGGGATAAAGAGTTGGGGAGAAAGAAGGAAGGGGAGGGACAAAGTAGGGGAAAAGTATGATGGGAAGAGAGAAAGGGAATGACTGTCGTTATGGCGTCACGGATGGATCAGCCTTCAGCATCAGTGTCTTGTCTGAAACAAAAATAGCCACTGTCTTAAGCATGTGGAAAACGAATGAAATATGTTTTTCTCAGAACCTGTTTGCCAGACAAGGCTTTCACTGGTGCCTGTCCAGGGAATTCTCTATTGGACAGAAGAGAAAGTGTTTCTGCTTTAAAAAATGTGTGTTGGAATAGATTCTTGTGGGTATCATAAAGTTATACTTCACTCTAAAATATGTAGTTGTGCTCACTGGCCAATCAACACACTTTGCAGCAAAAGCGGGCATGTACGTAAAGCTAAGAAAGAGGGGGTCTATTGATTGACAGGTCAGACAGCCAATAGGGAGAGAGTAACGGCACTGAAGAACCCGCCCAAAGGTAATTAAGGGTAAAGAACGAAAAAGAACTTGATATAACTTTTTGGTTCTATGGCAGTGGAGGAGTTATGGTATGAATTTAAATTCAACGGATATTTGTTATTGAACGTGAACGTATGAGGGACTTGAGGCTGTGAACATGGCCGGTTCTGAACGATGGAAGTTCGTGAGATGAAATTATAATAACAGACTGTCACGGAAATCGCAAGCGAATCTACTGGGAAGAAAAAAAGTTCAAGAAAGAGATGAGCAGCTGATAAACTGCAAGAGCGATGCGGAGAAAAAGAAAATGATCCATGCAACTGTGATACTTAAGCTTGAGGATAACTTTTAATTCTTAAGTGTAATAAAAGGAAGGCGCACGAAGGAGAAAGCGGATCGTGCAAAGTGACATTCTGGAGAAGCTGTATGACTCCCATGAGTTTTAAACGGAGCCGATACTGAGAAGTGAGAGAGGGTCAGTGATATATCTGTAGCCGGTCTCGGTCGTACTTTTCTCGGATTGAGAGATGGGGGCCGCGCCGGGCTCGGGATGGGAAGAGGGAGAGTTCGAGTTCAAGCTCGTGTTCGAGGAGGATCCGCCGCGCCAGAGCTGCTGCGGCCCAGAAGACACCGACAGCGGCCAGACGCACCGTGAGCCAGCCGGTATGAGCGGTCCGAGGAAAGATGGAAAGAGTGGCGAAGCTATGCATACTGGGATGGTGCTCGTAGGTCTGGGCTGGAAACCGATGTTCTAGGTCTAAAAACCGCAAAGCGTAACATCATTTATCACCGTTGTCCCCGTGAGCAGTCAGTTTGCTTTAGGGCGCTGTATTTATAACAAGTAAATTAAGTTAGCTTTGGATAAATAATTAGCGTTTCATTAATTATATCAGAATCCTACAGAATATGCACATTATAAATGAATATAAATATATTTTACAAGTTTATAATAAATTGGTCAACGACGTGACGACAATGTTTTTTTCATGCGATTCAGACAAAAAGCAACTTTTTCAGTTTCTGAATTAAAAGTAATTTCTGATATTTTAAAGATTTTTTTTAAACTAGCATATTTTGGCTCATTGTTATTATTATTTCTTTAAAGTGTGCAGTTAAGCAATTTTGCTTTAAAATATTATTAACATAAAAAACTTATCTCGCAAATCAGCAATTGAAGCCATTTTGTTGTCACGTGACTAAAAACCCATCAACAGAAAGGACATTCATGGTGTGTATAGGTTATTAAGTTGGTTTAAAAATTACACATTTTCACCTTTAACAATAAGGAATGATTTTTGAGAAATCTTAAGGACACCTCTCTATATTAATGGGTCTTTTTTTTTTTTACATTGACAAATACGTTTGAATTATTATTAAAATAGTAAGTTGTGGACACTAGTTTATTTAAGGTGGAAAGAAAATATTTGAGTATTTTTTGCCTGATGATAGTTACACCATTTGGCATTTTTGTAGTTATTAGATTTTTGTAGAAATGTTTTTTAAAAATATATGAAACTGATATTAATTCAAAGAAGTTGATCTTGTGTTTTGAGCTTGCTTTTTGAAGGATTTCATCTTTTATCTCATCTTGGACATCCTTCTTATATCTGTTTTAGGAGACTTTGAATGTCTTTAGAGGCACAATTTTTAATGTCTCTAAGGAATGCTTACATGTTCATGTAGTCTGACTCGCTGCCCATGTAACTAAGTTTTATCCGCTGAAGTGTGCGTGTGTTTATGGGTAAGTGTGGAGCACAGCGCAATGTGTTTTTAATCAGCTGTGCGTGTGAGCAGAGTTAACAGCTGCCATCTGGACCCGAACCCTCAATCTCTGTTTACTGAGCATGCATTTGGATACCTCCCTCCAATATTCCCTCCTTTTCTCTGCCCTGTTTTCCACTCCTGGCACACATTCTGTTGTACACCCACCCTCCGCCTTCATTCTGGTGTGAAGTTGTAGAAATATGCACTTTAGGTTTCTGTTCACACTGCATCACTTTGCTGCCTTTTACCACAAGTGCTTTCTTCAGATGTTTACTATGTTCTTAAGTGTTGTCATACTTAATTATTTACTTACTTGTGCCCTTTATCATATCAACAAATTTAGGAATTAGAACTTGCTGTGTAGGTCTGAACTACTTTAGAATTGCCCTTCAAACATATACCATGGCACCATAGTTTACCACAACACTAGAGCGGTGACTGCAAACGTGGGCCTTTTCCAGTGAAACGTTGATTTTAAAGTAGCTTTTATAATATCTGTAATATTCTATCAGCTAAATATTGTGACTCACTGTAAGGAATGTATTAACACATTGTATTAACTAAATGAATAATTAACAAAATTAATTATGTTTTATGAATATATGTTGGGTTAAAATATTATTGTACTTAAAATTATAATTATTGCTGTCAAATGATTAATCGCATCCAAAATAAACGTTTTTGTTTGCATAATATTTGTGTGTTCTGTGTATATTTATAAATACACACACATACAGTATATATTGATTTTAAATAGGTACAGTGTAGCAATATTTTCAGTATTTACACATAGTCTATATGTATACTTACATAATTTATATTGAGTAAATAACCTATATTTTAATATTAAATAAATCATATTGTTCTGAAAAGTATATACGTGCATGTGTGTGTATTTATATATACATAATAAATATACACAGTACACATACATACTGTATGTAAACAAAAACTTATTTTGGATGCGATTAAATCATGATTAATCATTTGACAGCACTAATTATAATATTCATAATTATGTTTTTCATTAAAATGTGCATATTTGTTATTAGAGCAAGAAGGAATGTGAAGCAAATGAGTGAGCTAAAAAATCCTCATGAAAAAAGTTAATAAAATAAGAATACAAATTAAATAAAGTTACTGGATTTTTGTTCATGTGTTTAGAGTTACCCCAGGTTTTTTGTAGAAACATTATGCTATGCTAATGTTTTGGTGTGGCAGATTGTAGTTTTGAGAATTGAGATTTCAGAAATCACCCCATTTGGAAAACCGTGTGGACGTTTTCTGAGGTAAACAAGTCTGCGTGTACTTATGGAAATAATAAATGGCGTCTCCACAAAGGCTTCCCTGTGTTATGATTTTCCAATGAGAGGCCTCGTGTCTCATGTTTCAGCAATTGTTTATCCCATATGCATAAGCTTGGAAAGCTTGTGATTTGCCATGTACAATAATCTTTTTTTTTTTTTTGTCACAGATACCCACTTGACTTCCGCACTGGCTGGCCAACCCGTGAGTATCCCACCGCCAGCCGGTCGCAGGGCTGGGATGCATTCCCCACCCCCCAGACGGGCCTTCGTCAGGGAGTTCAGTGGGACTTATGAGAGTCTACCAGCAAGATCAATACAGGTGGGAGGCACATTTGCCTAAACTGTAGATTTCTAGAACATCCTGATAAAAAGATCATGTTACACATTGTGATTAATTATGGTGAAATACAGTTTTTCTCACTCGATTTGACACTTTTCTCCAATGCAGTGTACTTGTTCTCAAAACAATTAGCACAGCCATCCAAACACAAAATTATCTTAACCAAACAGTTCAACTTTACTGCAAAATGAAGCACTGCAATTTTTTCTAGTAATGCATTTATTAAAAGTAAATATTAACATCAAATCTCTAGGTGAGTTCTCTATTGATTTTAAAACACCTTCAGCTGTAGATGCACAAATATGCTAATGAAAATACATGTTTATTTTAATTCTTCAACAGGGAGTTTTGTTTTATATATTGTGTATATCTAAACAAAATAAAAATTGTTATCCAACACCTGCTGTCACCTATGAGAAAAAACAAATTGCCCCTTTAAACTTAAAATCTGTTTGTGCCACCTTTAGCAGCAAGAACTGCAAACAAACTTTTCTGAAAACTACAGATCAGTCTTTTACAGCACAGTGGTGGATATATATATGGCTTTTTTAGCTGGTGAAAATACTAGTGTTCTAATAATTTTGGCCACCACTGTATATACTCACACATGTTGTTCTGGACCACCATGTCAGCAATGCTCCTGTTCCATTCAAAATAATCTTGATTGTCCACCTGAATGATCTCAAACTTAAATTCTGAAAAATGTTTGGACATTTACAGTCAATAACAGAAGTCCCAGAAGGACTAAAAATCTGTACTATCAACAATCATAGTAAACCTCCTCTCTAGTAATCTCTTCTCCCTTTCCTTCTCCTCTCCGCTTTTTCTCACATCTCCTCTCTGCTCATCTCTTGCTACCTGTTCACAACTCTTCAAGGCTTCTCTCTCACTAACAACCCCTTTCTAATACCCACCGTCCACCACCTAAGCCGACCCTCTTTCTTTACTCCCCCCTTTTTATTTTTATTTATTTTATTTTATTATATTTTATTTTTGCAGATTTCGTTCTTCTCTTGTATCCTTTCCCTTTTCTTTATTACCTGCTGAGCAATTAGGTGATAAATTGTAAACGATTAGAACCATGGCATTTCTGTGCTTTGAGTGTAAATGATTAACTGATAGTTTTTCATTTAGATAGCCAAATCGAAAATTACCATGTCGCATTTTCGATAGAAATGACAATTCAGAGTTGTTTGGATTGTTGTGTTTGGACACATGGTACATAAAAGTTTGTGATCTGTGTAAAAGTATTGGTCGGTTGTATTATAACTATTGTGAAAGCATTTCAGAGTTTTGAGAAAATTATTTGCGTGATTTGTAATGTGTATGAAATGAATGAAAACATACAATCTGTTTAGGACAATTACAAAGTATTCATATCACTGTGTTAACTGTTTTGAGAACAGTGACCTGAGTTTGGAGAAATGTGTCAAATCAATTGAGAAAAAACTGTAAATCCAGAGGTCTGGTTTTAATTTCAGGAGTTCGTTTTTGTTGCCCAGTAATGTTTATTGTGAACAGAATCGGTTGCCATGAGCTGTTGTGCATATTTTGTTTTGGCACATAAGGGCTGCAAATAAATGTTAGAGTTCAATTAAATTGAGGTATCCTTTAGCATTTAAAGTCAACCAAAATCAAACCAAAAGCGACCATATTTATTTAATTCGTGTTTTTGGCCATATAGTGCATCATTCATCTGTAAATTATTCGAAAGAAAAACATGATTGTCTTTCTAATCTCATTGTAAAGGTTGAGATCAAGTCCTTTCTCTTTGAATGTCTTGTTTCACTCAAAAATACAGAAGTAAACAGGGTCTCCAATAGAGTGTGGAATCATTAAAAAATAGAATTACTTTCTATGGAAAAAGTATTTGGAAAAAAGAAATGCAAGTCCATTGCCAAGTGATATGAAAAGTTACAATTATTCTTTTTTAGTTATTAAAATAATGAGTACATTTAAAACAGTTATTGCAAAAGATGTGTGACTTTTTTTTATTGATGTTCACGTTTTAGAGACAGCATAAATGCAATCCCATAATCACGAATATTTATTAATAAAAATAAAAATGTCATAATGGCATGTGAGCGAGTTAATATTCTCAATTCTATATATACTTGCACTTCTGAGAAGAAAAATCTGATTTTTAACTAATATTACACTACACATTGTCAAATAAACAGTATTGTTAACTAAAACATTAGAATTAAAAATAAAAGCTAATTCAAAATATTAATAATTCTATATTATTAGATAAATAAATAACACTGCATATGAATCACCAGTCAGTAACTATACTGATTTAAAATTTACAGATAGTTGTAAGATTTATTTTGTAATAAATGTTTATGTTTGATTTACTAAAAATAACAGATTCAGAGAAATCATCGACAGCATTCAGATTACACTGGTTGTGTTGCTTTTTTTTTGATTCACTAAAAAAACTGACCAACTGACTGACAAGAGTTTCGTTCAGCTGTTAGACTACAATGATATTGCTGTATGTTTTTGATTCGCTAAAAAGAACTGTCTGACAAGAATCTTTCATTCATAAAAACACTGCTGCGTGTTTCAGTCATGCTGTAGATTCATTAGTTATGTTGCAGTGCTGCTGTAATAGTTCAATGATATCACAATTATTTTCTTTTTTAGCCCACAGTGATATCACAAACTCTTCTTTTTCTGTTTTAGGTATCAGAGTCTAGAGTGCTTGAGTGCCCCAGCATCCAGATCACCACTATCTCCCCTGAAGATGACTCAGGTCCAGCGGGGGGAGGTTACTGGGATGGCGGGGGTGGCTGGGACAGGGAGCGCCTATACCTGCCCCTGCTGGACTCTTACCGTGATGTCATGACAGGGGCAGGTTCCCTCAGTCCCAGCCCCAGCCCTGCTTCCAGTTCCTCATCTCGTGGATGGCTGAGTCCAGCTTCCAGCTGTGATTCTCTCCTGGTGGAGGAGGATGAGCTCAACGAAGCTGCTGCCCATTTCTGCCTATCGCCCTCCTCACGCCCCACGTCTCCTGGGGGCAAAAAGCGCAGGAACTCCCCACTGGCCTCCCCCAGCACCTCCCGCAGAAGCAGCTACTCCGAGGATCTCTTCTCCCTCCCGGACATGGGAGAAACCTCGGCTCAGTCTCAGGCTCCAGCAAGCTGTGAGCTCAACATCCCACAGAAGACCAGGAAGACCTCTCTGGAACAGGTGATCCTTTTGAAATAACTCACTGACGGTCCATTCTTGGTAATCAAATGAAGAATTCATTCATATTCTGTCATATGACCATCTTGGTGTGTTTATGGGTGTGCACAATCCAGATGTCATCAAGAGACATCGAACCAGAGCTGACCCCCATTCAGACCTCTCCCTGCCCCCTCCCAGAGGTTGCTCAGCTGAGAAGGGAGCCCCCCACAATAGGGATGGACTACCTGTCTGTGCCTCCTGCTCTGGGCTGGGGCAGAACCAGGGCCAGCGCTCACAGTCCTCTCTTTAGGTTTGCACACAACTTCTTATTTCATAATGTGAATTATGCACTGAATAATGCCTAACAATTAAAACAGCAGGAAAATAGTATGTGCAAAAGAATGCAAAAATTTCAAGAGCAGTACGATACATACTCATATGAGGTCATATGACTTCATTACACTTTTAATTAATTAAATAAAGTTAAAATGTATTAATTTAAACTTTAAATATATGTATGCTTTAAATGTATTA
This sequence comes from Sinocyclocheilus anophthalmus, assembly GCA_018155175.1. NCBI lineage: Eukaryota > Metazoa > Chordata > Actinopteri > Cypriniformes > Cyprinidae > Sinocyclocheilus > Sinocyclocheilus anophthalmus. The sequence continues at coordinate 837,993 of JADLZN010005650.1, read as the reverse complement.
TATATGTGTGTGTGTGTGTGTTATAATTATTTGATAAGACTGTCAAAAGTTGTGACATTTTACAGAAAATAAAAAAATTTATTTCTAAGATTTTCTGAATTAAACATGCAGTATTCTGAGGTCATGTGATAAAAATGTAGCATACTACAGTTTGAAACACCAATAATGGAATGAAGCATGCTGTTTTGCTCACTAAACTATTTGAGTTTTAGATTCTGATTTAAATCAGAATAATGTTGATCTTTGACTTCAAACCTCACATTGTCTCTGCTTCCTTAATCCTGCTCCAGATCTAATGCACTGCCGCCACTTGACTGGCCGCTGCCTTCACAGTTTGACCAGTATGAATTGCGCATAGAGGTACAGCCCAGACCACACCATCGTGCGCATTATGAAACTGAAGGAAGTCGAGGAGCAGTAAAGGCATCACCAGGAGGCCATCCAGTCGTGAAGGTGACGCTATAATGTACAGTCCTGTACAGTAGGTGCTGTTACTTCAAAGACCCGCCCCCTTTAGTTACTGTTGCTATATCCGACAAGCCATGGTGCTCTCATGTTCTCACAAAGTGGAAAATACATCGCGCAGCAAAGAGGAAACTGACAACGTGCTGACGGACATGATAGAGCAGGTTACGTTTGTTATGAAACAAATTCTCAGCTTTCAAATTTTGTTAAGAAATTCAAACAATAAATACCGTTTTGTGGCCCGTTAATGTGTCATGACAGATCGCAGTAGTGCTTCAGTTCAAGCGCCACGTGAACTGATCATCTCTTCATATTTACTAATTATAGCACAAAATAAGCATGAATGAACATCAAAAGGTATCTTATTTCAACCGACGTCGATTTTTTTTAAATCCACCAATGTTAATTTACTCTCCTGTCTGGTTTGTTTTTCGGACAGAATGTCAGATCACCAGTCAAACTCCCTGCGAAGGGTCAATTGTGTGACTTGCTGTATTACTTACTTGTATTAATGAATTAGAATTTTAGATTGTTTGTTGGTCTGTAGTAAAATAAACTATAAATGAAAAAATATGTCAAATAAATAAATCAGTACAAAAGGCATGATCTCTGTGGACTTTCACATATTTGGAAACAGCCACTGTTTAAAAAGAGAAATGAGAAAACACTGAAATTACTTTTCTTTAATTGAATTGATGTTCATTTTTTGCTCTTTTCTCTCTATTGTCCAGCTGGTGGGTTACACTGAAAGGCAGCCGCTCTCCTTACAGGTGTTTGTAGGAACTGCTGATGACAGATCAATACGTCCTCATCCTTTTTATCAAATACACAGGTAAAACTCTCACATGACTTTTCAAAGTATTAAACAAAAGTGTTTTTGGTAGATCCGTGGCTTCACATGAGAAATACTTCTCTCCACACAGAGTAACAGGGAAGATGGTAGGCACAGCTAGTCAGGAGAGCATCCAGGCTGGCACTAAACTCCTGGACATCCCACTCAACCCAGAGAACAGCATGACTGCCCTGTAAGACTCCTGAGCCCTGATTTGTTTGTCGTAGACACCTCAGTAAGTGATCATACGTGAATTCCTGTGTCTCCCTCTCAGCATTGACTGTGCAGGTATTCTAAAGCTGAGGAACTCTGACATTGAACTCCGGAAAGGAGAGACAGATGTAGGGAGAAAGAACACTCGAGTGCGTTTGGTGTTCCGCACACACCTTCCTCTGTCTCCACCCATCGTCCCTCCAGGACGAGTCTTAGCCCTGCAGGTGGCCTCTTTACCCATTGAATGCTGTGAGTGTGGCAAATCACAATTATGCCTGTTTAACTACAGCTCCTAGGTGTAATTTTTCTCTTTTTCGTGTTTTATACACTTGTGATCTACATTCAAATTTAAGCTTAAATTTCTGCCTGCAGCACAGCGCTCTGCACAGGAGCTTCCTGTAGTGGAGTCTATCAGTCTTACTTCCTGTTCAACAGAGGGAGGCGAGGAACTACTTCTAGGTGGGACCAACTTTCTACCCACCTCCAGAGTTTTCTTTATGGAGAGAGGATCAGGTATTGTAGTAGGCCTGCATTCATGCACAATACCAGAAAAGCTGTTCTTTTGAACTTTCTATTCCTCAAGGAGTCTGGTAAAAAATATAATTACGATTTTCACAAAAATGATTAAGTAGTGCAACTGTTTTCAACATTGATAATATTAAGAAATGTACCAAAAGGACATATTAATAATTTGAAGGATCATGGGACACTGAAGACTGGAGTAATGCCTAGAGTAAATTCACCTTAACCATCACAGGAATAAATTACTGTACATTTTAAAATATATTAAAATGGAAAAGAGTTATTTCAAGAAATTGAATAATATTTCACAATATTAAAGTTTTTTTTGTGTGTATTTACTGTATTTTTAATTAATAAATGCACCTTTGTGAGCATAAGAGACTTATTTAAACATTTAAAAATTTGGAAAAATGTAGTGCAAAGGAAGGAACTGACATTATATCACAGAACCAGTGTTGTATGTTGTATTTATTACTTATTTTTTGTAGATGGCAAAGTCCAGTGGGAGGAGGAGGCACATGTGGACAGGGACAAAAGCAATGAGGTAAATTAACCATAAATCGTATCTATGAAAACTACACTGTGTGTAACTTGAAAATAAATGAACTAATTATGTCTGTATTTTCTTATGGTGCAGAATTTGCTGTGTGTACAAGTGCCAGCCTATAATGATCTTTCACTGAACCACCCAGTGTCTGTCTGCCTGTACGTGTCCAATGGGAAGAGGAAGAGGAGCAGCACGCACTGCTTTAAATATCTGCCCAGTGAGTGTTACACAGACGGTCATTAGCTATGCTTTACTTGGGAGAATCCCTCTGCACATGGTATTTATCTGTGCTGTTGACAAGAAATGCAAAATATGTCTTTTGCATGTTGTGTGTAATAAAGAACAGATTCTCTTTCATTATCTAAAGGCACTTTCAGCCCAAGCATCATATGCTGCTTTGATCTCCAATAAAATGTTCCAAATAGCATCACAAAAGAGTAGTTTTACCATTTTCTTCCTCTTATGTCTTTTAATAAATTATTTTATTATATATTCATCAAAAGTGAAAGTAAAGATGTATAATATTACACAAGATTTCTATTTCAAATAAATGCAGTTCTTTTGAACTTTTTATTCATCAAAGAATCCAGAAAAAAATGCATCAGTTTCTACAAAAATATTAAACAGCACAACTGTTTTCAACGTTGATAATAAGAAATGTTTCTTGAGCACAGAAGCATCATAATAGAACAATTTCTGAAGGATCACACTGAAGACGTTATTAAAATGTCTATTAAAATCAAAACAGTTCTTTTAAATTGTAATAATATTTTACAGTATTATATTCGTTTTTACTGTATTTCTTTTAAATAAATAAAATGAGCCCTGATGAGCATAAGAGATTATTTTAAATATGTTTCAAAACTCGTACCGATCCCAGACTTTGAATGGTAGTGTAATAATTATTAAATAATTATTTAATATTACATAATAAATATAAAACTATTAATTAAAATTATTAAAAATGTTATATTAGGTAATATATCTTGTCACATTTCATATTAAATGTATACAATATAATTGTTTTCATGTCATGGTACATCTGTGATGTTGAGTCACATCTTACATTTTCTAGTCATGTTTAAAGAAGAAGATCCGCTGCTGTCCCATCCCTCCATCTTGCCCCTGGAAGGGGTGACGCTTTCCCCCATGGGGAGCGGCAGCATTGTCGACATGAGTTCAGACCTATCCGCAGATGACAGAAGCATGTCTTTCCACCTACCTCCATATCCCAATGAGTACCCTTACTCCTCGCATGGCTACCAGGAGGACTACTGCCACAAACCGGAGGTCCCTGAGGACGGTGGAGGTCGAGGTGCTCTGACCGAAAGGCATCCAAGCTTTGAGAGCCTGGAGCTGGGCTTCACAGAGCTTCTTCCTCCCATGTACCCAAGAGCCTCACAACCTCTTTCCCCCTCCGCGTCTCCCTCTCCGTGGCTTGACTCTCCCTATCTTTCCTCCTCACCTTCTCCCTCACACTCTTGCTCTCTCAGCCCATTCCCTGCAAGCAGTCCCATCTCCACCTCGCCCCTTCCTCCACTCTCTCACTCCCCATATCCACACTGTCCTTGCCCCCAAGAGATGTGCTCCTCGCCTCCGTCAAACACAAGCCACTATCAGGACCTGTGCCCACCTCCGTACGGCCGATATGAGAGCTGGGAGCACCAGATGCGTCCCTCTGAAAGAGACATAGGCCCTGGTCTGAAGCTGGAGGGACCCCCGGACTTCTCGGGCCCCACACCCATGCAGCATATCACACTAGAGGAAGGTGGGTATGATTGACTGTATATGTCATGCACCAACATTAAAATTCTGAATGATAAGCCAATAATTATTTTCATGTTATAGCCGATAACCAATAAATTGATGTTGAATGTTTTTCAAATGTATTCATCAGAGAATAAGAGTTATTTTAAATTATAATAATATTTGACTGTATTACAGTTTTTACTGTATTTTTGATCAAATAAATGCAACCTTCGTGAGCATGAGAGACTCTTTAAAAAACATTAAAAATCTTACTGACTCCAAAACTTTTGAACTGTAGTGTATATATAAATATATTTAATATCATATATCATTATTTTGTCTAAAAAAATCTAAATACCAAAAATAACAAATAAAATTATTTTAAATGCTACAAGTGAATTTAGGCATTTCAACATTACAATGTGTGGTATGAAAATGGATGTTGATGTGAGTACATTTATAGCAAATTTTCATTTTTTTGTGTGTGAACTATTCCTTTAACTAGAGTCTTACAGATCTGTATCTATCAATTAAATTATTTCTACCACAATTTCTCATTCCCACAGTGACTGAATTCATTGGAGAGGATATAAGATCCTTTCAGATGGGGTCACACATGGATAGTCGACCTGGATGACAACATCCTCTCAGTAATAATCCAGTGAGAATCAGTGTATAGTTAATATCATATCAACTTTTTATGTATAATTTTTATTTGAATTATGGTATATTGCTAAAATATGGCAATAATAATAAAGACTGTGCTACTTAAGTGGTAAATCTGTGGTAAATCAGAAGGCAGGCATACAGTTGTATGTAAGTATGTAACTGTTCCTGCTTCCTGACTGCATATTTGAATGGAACTAACGTTTTTAATCTGTATGCAAAATAAATTATCATTATATTATTTCTGTTTTGATCCAATAATATGTGCATTTATGGGGGTAATTGGTCATTTAATGAACAGGTAATATAATCTAAAACCGCATGCTCTTCCTCATTCCCTCTTTTATCTGAGAAACTGACTTCATTTTTAACTTGATATCTGTGGGATCACTTAACATGTCCTTTGTACACGGTGTCTAAGTAGTTTAAATGTGACTTCACCCCTGCTCACACGCAGGAAATATTACAGCCCTTTCAGACATTTAAACATTTGTAAAGGCAGAATTTAAGAAAATTTTATAATAAATGCAGGTGATCACAGTGAACTGTCAGAAAACGATGTGAGTGTGTTGTGAATGACTAGTTTAGCTATTAAGTGATTGGTTGACAAGTGTAAATGAAGTGGTATACTTGCTTATTTGGACGACATGAGGATCTCTGCACCCTACTGGAAAGTGTGTGTTTTCACTTAACATTTTTATTACATTCGTGTTTTTAATACATAAAGGGCCAACAACAATACTTGTTGCTTATTATATTTCAACCATAAAAAAAGCAGGCTACGGTTACGTCACCTCGATACAGTGACTGAATGAAGGTAAGTACGAGATACTCGATTAGCCTACTCATGAAACATTATTTACAAGGTAAAGGTAGTTTAAGCATTTTAAAGCTATACATACATTGTATTGCCATGTACAATGGCGTTTTTGTGTGTTCTGACACAAGAACTGTCTACAACGTGAGAGTCTTCTCATAAAGTCTTGTAAAATACATTTAGTCCCATGACTTATTACGCCATTTAGTTGCTTAACAGTGGTCAAGTTTACTTTGAATGTTTCAGTAAGAGAGGGCAATGGGTGAGAGGGTAAATCAGGAACATTTCATTTACAGTAGTTGTAAAGCGTTCAGACATGGGACCGTTCAAATGAGAGCTGAAAATGAGCTTGATTTAGATAAAGAAAAGATTTAGCAAAAATATAAGGTGGCATTCAATGGAACCTGACCTTTTAAAAAAATCTGGATTTAATAACCCCAAGTTGTAGCTGACAAGCAAATAGTTTCATCTCATCTTTAAATCAGTATAATTAATCTGAATCACCTCAGTAACTATGTGAAAATATGTCTTGTGGGAATGTTGTGTTGTTTCCAAAATAAGCAGGACTGCATCTTGGTGCACTGCCAAATAGCAGCATATTTTAAGCCTGAACTGGTGCTGGTAGTGTAACATGGTTTGAAAGCACATTGGGGAGGTTATAACCTATGCATGGACCCGGATCTGTTCCTCAAAGTTAGTCTCTCATGGTTATCCCAGACGTAATTAATTCAGTCTATCAGTGCACTCTCTTATGAGCTTAGATAAACTACATTACATTTACATGCTCATATTATTTATTTTAACCGGTTTCATGAGCAGGCGCAGACGGCCTCATCCTTGCAGTTGTTACGAACAGTGGCGGCTGTTGGGATATTGTAGCTCCACGTATTTGTGGGAGGCACAGCGCCAAAGATGAGTAATAAAAGATTAGTTAGATGTAATAACGATTAGAAAAAGTAGGTCAATTTAAACAGTTGGTTATAGCTATAGTTTCAGGTTTTTAGTTTAACCTGAATCATCGTGGTACTCCACTGCACCTTCAGAGGAAAAGCAACACCTAAACTACTAGAGAACAGTACGTATTTAAAGTCCCCCTGTAGTCAAATATTTTATCCCTTAAAAATCTTATCTTCGATAATCAAAATGACATATTTAAATGTTTTTTCTTGTGAAAATAATTTATCATGCCTAAATAGCTAATGTAACCTCACACCCTTCCTTCATTTACTATACCCGGAAAACGATGAAATATGTAAAACTTAGTCCCGCACCACAGTCAGGTCCGACACAGCTAGCGATCCTGATCCACTGAACACTGCTAGTTCAGTCGAGATGTAGCACCCGCAAAAACACAATGGCATACACGGATAGTGACTGATAAAACTATGTTTTTACTAGCGGACAACTACAGTGAATACTGTAACATTCGTTAAAGTTACTTACTTGACGATGTTGTGTCCTAAAATGCCTTGAAAACTCGAATGCAGCCGTTTGTGATTGTTAATTCACGCCCGCGAGCATACGCATGTGAGGTGCGTCTGACTCCGGGCTACTTTTACACTGTTGCCACGGGTTATAATGCAAGTTAGCGGTTCTAAATTCACATTAAACCACAGCTTCATGTTTTTTTTGCTTTAATTTATTTTTGGTTTTGTGCTGGTATTGGTATATTTTGCATGCTAGTGATAGGAATCGATCCCTTGACGTGTTTGGTTATTGGTTTGTGACGTAGCAAACCGAGGGCTGTTTCAAACCGTATTTCTGGGTCAGTCTTTGGGAAACTACAGTTTTAAGGAGAAAATACACAGCAATGGTGTTGATTAATAGATTGGCACATGGTTTGTCTAAAAGCATATTAAAAACACCACATAGACAAATAAACAACATAAAGAACTTGATTTTCACTACAGGGGGACTTTAATAGTTGTATTGCTGCTTTTCCTCTTAAGGCTTGGTTTTAACACTTTTAGTCACCAGAGGTCACTCTTTCTTTTATTTTGTCTTCACCATTTATTTGCGTACTTGTACTGTTACAAACTAGATGTCATCAAATACCAAAGGAAAGACTTTTTAGGACGTGAAGAATGAGGTTGTCTCTTAAGGGCAAATATAATGGTAAACAATGTATTTTATTGTGATTGTTACAGGTTTTTTTTTTTCAGAGCTGACAGAGAATAAAAAGTGTAAAGGGCATTCACACAATATTAACCTCAAGGGACATTCCACAGACAGAAATAACAGCAATTGACTGTGTGTGTAGTTTAAATGGAAAGAGATTATCAAAGATATAAATGTGTCAGGATTGTTTGGCTAACTGAAAAAACACTATATATTATTTAGTTTGATTATGTATTTTATATTATAGAGTTTCAGTTTATCTGTGGCTATACACACACACAGACACTTTTCGTATTTTAAATTACTTTAACTTGATGTACTAAAACTATTAGAGAATGAACATGTAAGCTACGCAAAATCACGCGCGGGAATAAAAGGAGCAGCGAGAAAAACACACAACAGAGTTACTAAAACTTTAACTAAAATTAACATGAAAGCAGAGAATATAAAATAAAATCTAATTCAGAATATTAACAAAATCTTGTATCTCAGTGATACTAGATTAACAGTGGGAGAAGCAAACCCACTATAATTTTACAAATATTATTGTATTTCTTTATTCTTATTTCTTTACTAATGTATTGTATATTTTATATCTTATATCTTTAATGTTTTTCCCATTCTTTAATTACCAATGCCAAATGGGCCTACCCTTTTTCCCTTACTCCACCTGACACAACTTGATTGAGGCGTCATAGCATGAAAACTCAAAGCCAGGGTAGAGAGGCTGTGTGAATGTGGTGTGAACTGTGTGGAGGAGGGTCATTGAGTCATCAATGCTGTAAAACGCTAGTGTCCCAGCCCTATGATCCAGATAAATGCCTATCTTTGACGAGCCAGGCTCTGAGATCTTACTGACAATCCCATTGTGCCAGAAAGCATAACCTTTCCTGCAGCAGAACAAACTCCAGGATTTGTCATTGTGACCGAAGTGAGCTTCACTGCTTTCCCCTTTCCTGGCAATGTTTTTGTATGCGACTGCAATGTTTACTCCCATCCCACTCCATTCCACCTCCCAGTAGCTGCAGCCTGTCAGGCCCTCTGTGCCCAGCACCTGGCACCAGTAATCAAAGCGCTCCGGGTGGTCGGGACAGGACTGCACTCGGCTCCGAATGGCCACTTCTCTGTTTCCCTTGGACAAACTAAGGTCCTTGTGGGCTGTTAAAGGATTTAGTTGCAGCGGGCAGGAATCTGAGTAATGGATAGAGGATAAGAGATGAAGGAAGGATGTTTATTCATGGTGTATCATATTCATATCATATTCATCTTGAGCCATGATTAAATAAATACATATCAGCTGAGAGCTTGAAGAACACTAACATCTACATTAACATTCAAAACTTTGGGGTCAGTAAGATTTATTTTTGGATAGAAGTTAATATTGTCATTCAGCAGGAATGGATGCTTTTTGATCAAAATTGACAGTCTACTGACTGTACGACTCTACATTGTTACATAAAAAAATTAAGCAACATAACTGTTTTCATCACTGGTAAAATCCAAAAAATGTTTCTTGAGCATCAAATCAGAATATTAGAATAATTTCTGAAGGATCATGTGACACTGAGACCAAAAATGGCTGCTGAAAATTTAGTTTTGTCATAAAAAACTATACATTTTAAAAGGTATTAAAATACAACAGTTCCTTTTAATTGTAATAATATTTCCACAATATTTCTGTTTTACTGTTTTTTTTTTTAATCAAACAAATGCAGCCCTGCATGGTGAGCATAAGTGACTCCTTTTAAAAACTTTTGAACAGTAATATTGTATAACAGTTAGTTTGTGACCTTTTCTGAAGGTTACATTGTTACACCAGTATGTGTTGACAAGTGAACGTCTTTATCGATTTGATCAAAACATTCACATTCACAGATTCATTTAGAAATGAAATAAGTTACTGTCATCATGAGTGAATCATTTAATCATTCACTCAACCGACTCATTCAAACACAGATTCACTGTTGTTATAATGGGGGAAGTCGTGGCCTAATGGTTAAAAATGGTTAATGGAGAGTCGGACTCATAACCCAAAGGTACAGTGCTCTCTCCCACCTTCAATACCACGACTGAGGTGCCCTTGAGCAAGGCACCAAACCCTCAACTGCATTTAATCATTCACTCAACCGACTCATTCACAGAAACACAGATTCATTCAGGACTGAAACGACAATTGATTGTCTTATAAGTGAATCATTTAATCATTCACTCAACCAAATAATTTAAAAAGGGTTCATTTGGAACACAGACGTAACTGGGTCTAAATTAAATGTTCTTAACTTCTTATATCCTAAACTGTTAAAGTTTAACAGTAAAAACAACAGCCATCACATTCATAATGTTTCATGCAAAGTTGATCTGAATATCAGCATGGGTGTAAACATTGTTTGTGTTGCTTAATAAGAAATCCATGTTTAAATAGAATCCAACATTATGAAATCGATAGCACTTTGCATTAGTGCAGTAGACTGACTTACGGTGCAGGAACTCTGATCTAATTTTGGGCAATGTGCAATGAAGGATCTTCATTGATCTTGCTGGAGAGAAAATGGAAAGCATGTGTACATCACAAGGAAATTATTTAACAAAAAGGCAGAATTACACAACAATCTGCAAATCACTAAAGAGAAACTGCTAAGGTGGAAAAATCAACTTAGGGTGTTTCCTCTCACCTGCTTGATAGATTCTGAGCCATTCACCTTTAAAGACATCTTCAAGCCTCTTCTTTAGAGCACATACTGCATCGTTCACCTTGCCAAAATCTGAGAGTGTAGCTATTGTGAAGGGTGGGTCAGGAAGGCCAGAAGAGAAGGAATGACAGTTCTGTAAAGAGAGAGAGACAACAATTTGTCAAATGACACATTCTGAGCATTTTTTGGGCTATATTTTTCACAGTCAGCACTAAGATCAGGCTTACCTGAAGAACATGAACATGATCTTCAGACTTCAGAAGCATCTCAAGCTCATGATCTCTTTGTTTGAGCTCCGTGATTTCTTGCTCCAGTGTCTGCAACATGCTCTCCGCAGCTCTCTCTTGATCTCTGATCAGATCTCTGAATTTACACCTCCTCCTTTCAATAGACTGCATCAACTCAGTGAAGATCTGTTCACCATTTTCCATAGCAGTCTGTGCAGAGCTCTTTTAGGGCAAAAAAAAATCCTGTATTTTTCTTTTTAAAATATTGATTTAATAATCATTTTTAAATTACATAATAATAATATTAATCATGATTTAATAATTAATTAATATAATAATTTATTTTTTTAATTAATAATAAGAATATCATATTTAATACAAAATAAAGAATTGATTGATGCTTAATTTTCAGGTTAATTGTTTTTTGTTGTTTTTATGGTTTCATTAATTTCGTTAAGTTCAAATCATACTAGAAATTTCTTACTTTCAGGGCATCTACAGCCTGTTTAAGCTCCAGTAGGTCCTTCTCTTTAGCATGGATTTTGAGCTTGTATTTCTGGCGTGTCATGCCTAGTTCTTTCTGTGAAGAAACACAATAAAAACCGAAATGCTTTTTAACTACAATCATTCTGTGTAGAATTCATATAATGTGATTAATGTCACAAAATAGACACACTGCATTACGTTGCTCAGGATAGCCCTATATTCTATTCCACTGTTTATTTTTATGAGTTACATAAGAATAACCTTTGTCACTAACAAAGTTTATACACTTCATATATGAGGATATCTACCAGACTATTCAAAGTAGCTGACCACACAGTCAAAGCGAACAGACAAAGCCTCTCTCTGATTGGTTGATGGGGAAAGATTATTATCTCTTAAAGGAAGTTCTCCTGAACATCCTTTTGTGTACGCAGGTTGAAATTTGTATGTGAAGCAGGAAACTGTTTTTGTAATATTATTCTAATGTTATAATGTTACACTTATTTACGGGTACTTTATCGTTTTTGGTTGGAAACACAAGTGTATTCCTCATCACATCAATTCAATGCCTCCTTTCTCTCACATTTCTTTTCCCAATTACTCTGTTGCATGAACTTTTCTGTACAATGAAAGCTGTTCATATTGAGGTGGAGTGCACTTTGGAAAATGTGTTTTGCCTCAGTGGAAAATGACTTTGGCTACTGAAGGATTCTGAGAATACTGTAATTTACTGCATCTTCCATAGAAGTTAAGAACCATGAAAAAGTTCTTATTGAATAAAACCACTTAAACGATGCAAAGCAAAACAAGGAAATTATTATTTTTTTCACCTGTTTCTTTGTGCTTTCCACAGCTGCGGGTTCTGTATCGTGACCTTTATGGTCGTCCATCACACACAAAAGACATATGCATTGTTGATCAGTTCGACAATACATCTCCAAATATTTGTCATGATGAGGACAGATCTTCTCCTGCAGGTTCACGGAGGCTTCGATCAGCTTGTGTTTCTTCAAGGCAGGAGACTTGTAGTGTGCTTGAAGGTGGTTTTGACAGTAAGATGCCAAGCAAACCAAACAACTCTTCACAGCTTTTTGCTTGATACTTGTACAGAAATCACAGGTCATATCACCTGGCATGCAGTTGTCGTAAATGTGAGAGTTGCCCAGAAGTTCCAGTTTCTTCAGCTTGTCCACCATATCTGCCAGTATGGTATTTCTGTTCAAAACAGGCCTAGGGCTAAACGTCTGTCCGCACTGAGGACAGCTGAAGACCCCCAAATGATCATTTTTCTTCCAATAATCATTAATGCATTCCATGCAGTAGCTGTGCCCACATGGAATGGCCACTGGATCTTTCAGCAAATCCAGGCAAATAGAACAGCAAAACTCTTCTGAATTCAGTAGCCCTTCCATTTAGTTGTATTCTGTTGTAGGAAAATGTGTGAAATGATAATGGTTCTGTCACTGAGAAGCAGTTCCCAGTTTTGCACGGATGTCTCTGGGCCACACCCTTCAGTTCTTCCTATTTAGATGACAGATAGGTAAATGTGCCTGTCTGTTGCACTGAATAAAAATGCTGCACTGTAAGCTAAACAATATCTATATAAACTGAAGGTAATTGAAACACCATTTAGGGTTCCTCAAATTGCCACACTGGATGAACACCTCAAGAGGAATGTTTTTTCTTTGTAGAGCCAAGATTCTTATGGTCTTGGAAAACCGCGATGTCTAGACCTGGAAAAGTCATGTAAAAGAATAAAATCTTAAAATGCTATGGGCATTTTTTAAATAAATAACTCACATTTTTTTCTAGATATTTAAAGCTATAAAATATTTTAGTGGGTACAAAAGTAAAATATACTTTCAAAAATTCCTAATCTTTATAAATAATGAAAGATTGTAAAATTCATTGGTTAAAAGTTTAAGAACACCTGCTCTAGATGTTTTTATTTCAGTGACTCTCAGTAGGTGGTGCCAAGTGACATTTTAAGTGAGTCATTGAATCATTCATTGAAGTGATTTGTTCAAAATACCTAATTTATTCACAACGAAAAAGTGACCGGCTGCGTTCGAAATCGCATATTCTTTTGAATAGGAACTTTCAAAGTTATAGAGTATAGAGTATGTTCTATATAGTGGCTGCAACCCGAAAATTGGAAAATGCGGCTTTTCGGCAGCGACCTATTTTCAAAGGTAGGAAGGCACCAAGGCATGTCTGAATCCAGTGTTAGCTTCACTTCCTGTCTCTTGAGAGGCCTTCATCTGGTTGATTTTTGAAGGCAGCATAGATGTATCCTACACTGCCTTTGATATCCCACATTCCTCCTATGTGTCCCATTCCGTGATGGTTGTGCAAAAAATAAAGATGGCATCTGAGTGTTTTGCGCTTGTGTGTAAATGTTTGTTTTTGACCAACTTTTTGCACTTTTGATGTTATTTCTAGCGATACATCAGTATTATAGTAATTAAATGTTCGCTTCGTTATCACCAAAGCTCATTCTATTTTGTTGTAAATCATTAAACTGTTACGCTGCTTCAGAAGCATGTCCGAATTCAGTTTCGTGAGGTGCCTTTGTGTGCAAATGTTGTCTGCAAAGTCATTGCCGGATAAGAGGCAATGGTAACATGGTAAATGTAATCAGGACGTACTGCATTCACCATGTTGTCATTGTCACTTGACCTACCCGCGTCCGATTCCCTTGCTCTCCCGTCTCTTTTGCCTCATGTACTTCTACGCCTATTCATAATCCTCTTCCCCTGTACCTCATGGATAAGTTACGTTTTTTGCCTACTCTTTTATGAGTACTGTGAATTCGGACATATTTCTTTTTTTACATACTGTTGTGCTGTTTTGGCAGCCACTGTCTTTATGAGTGGGTCTTAGAATCATTCATTGAATCTGTTCGTTTAAAATAGCTACTTCATTCACGAACAAAATAAGTGACTGTCTTTATGTGTGAGTCATTCATGTAAACGTCTTCGTGTACCCAAAATAGCCGACAGATTCATTTGGGAACCTGACCCATACTTTTGTCTGTGTCTTTTGGTCGTTTTGGGTTATTTCCTTAACATTCTTTCCATGTGTTTGTATGAGTACTAACTGTAAGAGATTGATTTCCGAAAAAATAGACCCTAATTCGATCACATTAGCACGTTGACTAGTAGTACTGCTTATTTTCTCCTATTTAATTTTAGGAAAAACACATCCTGATGCAAAGAATAAAATCTTCTAAGACAAATTCAGCATAATTCAACAATCCATCCAAGTCCCCTGTGCTCTGAAAGACTTCTGAGCAATTAAATGTTCCCCTGGGAAGATGTTCTGTATCTTTTCACACAGGCTTAACTTTAAACAAAGAATGAGTAAATTGTAGGTAAGTCTGAATCACCAGATACAATGGTAAATGAGGCAAGAGTGCAGATGCCCAGATATCACGCTTGTTTCTTTTTCATGGATTTATTCAGAGCTAGATTACACATTCACACAACGCTGCGGTGTGTGCTGTTCTACTCTTAGTACAGAGGGACTTACACAAATGCTCTCTCGCTCTTTGATAACACAATGAAAACATTCTCATTCAAGCATCGAGGACTGTGTAACAGTCTGTGACAGGCACATGCAGATCCCAGAGACTTACAGCACAGCACAGCACTTACATTTCATTTTCTTTCTTATCGTGAGGTGTTTGTGTAACTGCACTGCTGGTGTACAAGAGAACAGCAATGGTTTTTTAAGAGATTTGACAAGAAAAACATCTATAGCATTTGCATTTACTTGGCAAATCCATGTTTACACATACAGCAATAATATCCTGTAAATATAAATCCAGTACAATGTGTATATTCAATATTCAATATCTTCAATGTTTCATGATATGTCCAAATATACATTTATATTTCCCTTCATCGTCAACGTGTCTTATGTGACAGAAGTTAGATTTTAAGAATTAATTTTGTACTATTCAGTCCACCATATAATTGGTTTGACATATATGCACCAAACAGCAGTGTTATGTACTGATACATATCAAGTATTACTTCACACATATTAAGTGAAACCGTTTTTATGATGCTGATTTCCTGAACGAACTGAAGGGTGTTATTGTGTTGATTGAAAGTTTGACATTCACTCATACTTACTCACAAACTTAAAGTAACTAGTACCAAAATCCTTCATGCACAAACCCATAAATGCAATATACAAACTACGACAACAGTAAAATAATTTGTGAACATGTAAAAACAGAAAAAACAAGCCATTTTTGTCAAACTTATGTTGAGCAAATTAAGGCAATTATACACTTTTATATATACCGTTCAAAAGGTTGGGGCCAGTTTGACCTTTTTAAAAGGTTTTTTTTATAGTTAATACTTTTATTCTGCAAGGATGCGATACATTGATAAAAAGTGACAGTAAACACTTTTACATTGTCACAAAGATTTCTACTTCAAATAAATCCTGAAAAAGTATCATGGTTTCCACAAAAATATTAGGCAACAAATATTTTTAATAAGCAATGTTTCTTGAGCACCAAATCGGCTTATTAGAATGGTTTCGGAAGGATCATGCGACATTGAAGACTGGAGTAATGTTGCTGAAATTTCAGCTTTGCCATCATGGAAATAAATGACATTTTTAAACAGCTATTTAGCATTTTAATGATATTTCACAATATTACTGTTTTCACCCTAAGACTTCTTTCAAAAACCTAAAAAATCTTACCGACTCCAAACTTTTGAACGATATATATATATAATATTCTTTTTTTATTGCAATCTTTATTTTTTTTAACATATATAATTAATTTTGTCCATTTGTTACATTTGACACTTTTGTGTAACCTTTTCAAAGTCTAACGTTTTGTACACATGATTGCTAAACAAGCATGACATTATATATAGCTAACAGTGAATATAGTTTATGACCTATCATTTCAACATCGCTACTCTCCAACCCACTTCCCTCTTTCAGCCTTTTATTGTTTTGCCTTCCTCTTATGTTACTCGGTCTTTTTAATTCCCACTAAACCCCTTAAACATTAACAAACACCAGCCTAGCTGAGTAGATGAGATCAGCCAGATAAAGAATGAAGTTGAGAGCGCTGAGGACCGAGATGGCCAGCAGCTTGTCCCACGGGCACAGGCCGATACTGGAGCCACAGCTGTTGGGTCTGTGGCTCTGGCCTCCGTGCTTATTGTCGAACTTATAAATGGGCCAGATGATGGTGGCAGACAAATACAAGCCCACAGCCAGGAGGGCGTATGTGGACAGGAAGCGGGCGAAGGAGAAGGGCAGGCAACCTGTGCAGTCTCCTACGCACATCACGATAACGGCTGCCGACAAGATGAAGCAGATGCAGTACACGGCCAGGCACCACTTGGTCGCTGCATTCTGGTTATACGATATGGGCTCGCTGATGAAGACGAATATGATGCAGGCGACGAAGGTCTCGCACACCTTTAGCAGCCCTGGTGCCGTGGCCATGTAGCTGGCTACTTCTCCTGGACGAGCCTTACTCAGACTCACCTCGCTTAAGTACGCGATGGTGGCGAGGCAAGAAAATACGGTAGACACAATGCGGCAGTTGATCATCTCGTTGCGACCAGCGTAGCCCTTTAGGAAGTACAGGGGGAATATGATTGAGGCGGAGAGGCAGAGGAGGGAGGCGTAGCAGCCGAACGTGATCGGAAAGTTCTTCCATGAGACCGGGGCGCGTGTCTGCAGGCCAAACATTTCCACTAAGATTATCAGAAGAGTTCCAACAAAACTAAAACTCCAGCAGAACACGCACCAGTCACCCGTGCCGTGGGTTAGACTCGCTCCATAAAGAGCTACGCTGAATGCTACGCAGGCGAAAACCATGGCAGCCACACGGGCCCACAGGAGAGGCGAAGAACGCAACACCACCGGCATGATGGGCTCACAAAAGAAGATTTACAGAGCAATTAATGTCAGCTGTGAGTAACAGGTATAGATGTCCACTTCTATCCGGGGGCTTCTTGGCTGTCTAGGAGTAAATGAAAAAACGGTAATCAGTCAGTGGTAAGAAAGAATTGTTTACACTTATATAATATGAATAAAACATCTCATAATTTTTTTTTACAGATTAAAGGAATAGTTGATTTAAAAATGACAACTCTGTCACTACTTATTCAGACTCTTGTTGTCACAAACCTGTATGAGTTATTTTCTTCTTTGGAACACAGTTGTATTTTGGCAAATATCTGTATGTGTGTGTGTGTGTGTGTTTTCCATGCAATGATGTTTTGGACCCCATTGACTTACATTGGACAACAAACCAAAATGAAGGGGAAAAAAATTAAACCTGGAATACCCTACTCAACTTTTGCCCAGAATTTTGCTGTGATTTGCAGTCTGGACATGTTGACACTAATGACAAAAAGGGGTCAAAAGTCACAGCCAGTTTGCAGATTTTGGGCAGACAGAGTTGTTAGATTTAGCAGAAAATCACATAGTGAATGAAGGGCACTATATGCTTCAGACTTTTTAGCTTCAGACTTTGATTCCATCAGGGCAGAGGATACAAAATAAGTTTCATAATTTGTGCCAATTTTTAGCTGAAATGTCTAAAATGGGCTCAAATCTAAAAAAAAAAAAACAAATATAAATATATATATATTATGTACATATATATTATATTATATATACTTTTTTTATATTGATAATGGCACAGACTCTGTTTTTTTAGCTTCAGATTATGATTCTATGCAGTTGGTCGAATACCAAACATGTTTGATATTTTGAGCCGATTTTAGAACACATATTGTTTTCATTTGTTGTGCATCTCCTATCAACCTGGCACATGTTTCTATGTGAGTTTGTTGTTCTCAGAACAAACTGAAAGTTTAGTGTGTGATCCTCGATTGTTTATGTCCATTTTTTTAGTAATCATTTACAAATTTATAACATCTAGTGTTTTAAAATCCCTTCAGATTATAAAAGTCATGCATGTGTCATACATGCATGTATCATACAGGTTTGCAACAAAATGAGTTTGAGTAAATGATGACAAATTGTCATTTTTGGGAAACCGGTCACTTTAATATCAAGGCAGAGTGAGGTTGTTTACTGAGTAATATATGCAGAAGTTAATCTGTGATGACAATAATTTCATTTTGGTCACATGGGTAGTTAAAATTCCTCACAATGTCCAACTGGAACTTGTAGAATAATAAGCCATATAGTCATGCAAATCAAAATGGTCATATACTGAATAAATTGGTACTCTACAACAAAACGTCTCTGAGTGTCTTTCTGGATTCCAGACTGGGAGTCAGTGAAATTATCTCTGTAATGTATTCAAGCTATTTAGACAAATGCGGCACAAGCAAGACCTTTACTCAACCCTACAGTCCATCTGTCATCAACCTCTGTGGGAGGAACCAGATAGGCTAACAATTGGAGCATTGAGACCCTCTCCCAGCCCTCCAACACAGTTCTGTAACAGCCAGGAATACCTCCTTCATCTTGTCGGAGAGGTTCAAGTAAACAATGGAGGCATGCGTGTTTACATTTTCGGGTTAAGTAGATGGAAAAGAACATGGTTAGGAAATAGAGACAAAAAGCATTAAATAAGTGGAAAAAGAAGCAAGATGCCAGACAGACGAATTCAAAGCCACATATGGACAGACAGCCAAGGGGTTTGACAAAGCGTACTTTCGCCTCACGACGAGCCATATTTTAAACACAGGCCGGAATAGTATAGTTGTGAGTCATTTATCCCTCACTCCCCCGTTTTTTTCCGGCTCTGCCTCTCTTACACTCTTTCTCTGCCTAGTGTCAGATTTTCCAACTTGCTGATCTATTCCAAATGTGCTGCATCCCATCAAATTGCAGAAAGAGAGGGATGTTTTCCACACTGAATTCCGCCAACCTCTCTTTCCTCACTTGCTGTTCTACCCCATGCCCACCTTTCAAAGCCTTTCTCTTTTTATACATTAATTCCCATTCTGAATTGGTTAGGCTACTAAAGAAACAGTATACTAACAGTGGTAGGAAACTCCTTGCTTTTGTCATCCACTCACAGCTGTTTAACATGAGATGAAATGTTGCTGAATTCAATGCAATATACGAATACTCATCTTCTCCTTATGCAACAGAAGTTGCCCATGTCAAGGAAAAAAATGAAAATAGACCCAAGTAAACACATGTATGAGAAAACAGGACATGACATGAGGTTGGAAAGCTGGAGACAGAGTTGGAGGTCACGCGGATGTCTGAGACATGAGACATAACTCGATTTTCTCCCTTAATCTGGGTACAGTGCAGTTACTTTTCTCTGCAGAAAAAAAAACAACCTCTGTGAAATCATTTTACCTGGTGCGCTAAAAATAAAGAAAGGTACCCTTTATTGACTGCCAACACATTTATTTATTTTTTTGGTGGAAAAATTCACTTTGTGTATCAGAAACTAAGTTTGGTCTTATGTAAAAGACCAGAATGGAAACATAAATACTAGCCTAAACTGAGCTTAAAAGGAAAACATCAAATTTAATTTGTTTAATGTATGATGGAAGCATGAAATGTAAACAATTTGCAACTAAATGTGAAACAGCTAAAACGACAGAACGTGAAAATGACATTTAGCTCGATATGAGATCATCCTAACAGACGCTGGCTGCTGTAGTGGGCGTGCCTCTCCACGTGCCGCACCCATAATACAGTATAACGTTCTCTTTAAAATAATAAAAAAGAACGCATATTGAAATAAAACGTTCTTAGTAGTTCTTACTAATGTCTTAGTAAATTCTTAGATTTCTGTCTCAGTAATTATTCTAGACGCAATATAATTTTTACAAAGCGCATCACGTGACGGGTGCAAATATAATAGAAATATTTTACATTTTATTTAATTTGTATCTGTCAGATTGATCGCTACGGATACACACTATGCCAAAGTGAAAGTTTGAACTAATTAGATCAAAGAATTGTATCGCTATCAGAATACAGAACGCAATTAAAACGATATGTAGTTATATAAAGAACGTGTGTGTGTGTTCAAAGGTAAATATAACGGTGCTGGATGCTAGACGCGTCTGCTTTTAAAAAGATGAAAATATATAAACTATTCTCTGCCTATTTCTTACCGGCTTGTCCCGTTATCTTTCTCTCGACGTGCTCAGTCTGAAACAAGTAGGCGCCGTCTTAGATCTGACTTTTCATCAGTCAGGACACTTTAACCCTAGTTTATGCCCTCCACCCACCACCCAATCCGCCCATTACATGCCAAATTAGGTAATATGTTCTCTCTCACTCTCTCACTCTCTCTTCTGCTCTTTCTTCAGCCCTCATAAACTGCAATTGCTCCTCACAAGAATTTCTGAGCATGAATTTGCTTTCTCATTCATACAGTTACTGAATTCAGTCACCGCCAGAGAAAAAGACCAATAGAGTGTTTTCATTAGGCTATAGTGTCTTTTACTGTTTTATTGACTAAACTAACTGAATTAACTAAAAATATACTAAAATTCACCACTACATTTTACATTCCATCCCAGAAAACTAACCTACCTGATCAGAATGACCCATTTAAACAGTCGTCTTTGAAATTATCGCACATCTTCTCAGGCATTAAAGTGTCTGGATATATTACTGTTGTAATGCAAGCTGAAAATGAATGTCATGCAGGAAATGTCAGTAAGCGCTGCGAACAGCTTGTGAGAGGAAAGACTATATAGGCCTAGCTCACAAACCCAACACACTCTACCTAGAAGGTTGGGTTAAACATTTAACCCAACCGCTGGGTCAAAACAGCCCAATTGCTGGGTTTGTTCCTATTTAACCCAGCACTGGGTTGTATTTAACGCAGCATTTTTTTAGAGTGCAGGTTAAACCTAATGTTGTATATTTATAATGAGGGTACGTAAACCTGAAAGTTAGGTCAATATAGTAAAGATTAAAGCATCTTTTACCTCCTATAAAATGTCTTAAAGCAAACTAGTGGTGCAAATATACTGGTAAAAAGTTAAGAGAGTTAAACAAGTCTAATTTGTCCATGTCCGGCCTCTTGGTTGTGTAACTATTGTTATTTTACATCATCAAGTATCTCAAGTGGATGCTGGTCAGGTGAAGACGGAAACTTTAAAAAAGAGACTTTCAGAGAGATGTTAGCGTATTATTTATTTATTTGTATTATTGTGAGTTCAGTACAAGCTGGATATAAGTGTTACATTCACTTCATAGCCACAGTTAACAGTATTTTTAAAAAAAATTATATTGTCTTTAATGCAAGCCATTTGTCACCCATGTCAAAGAGAGCTTTGTCAAGATAAAAGTCATTTTGGATTCTTATCTATGTGCATTAATGAGAAACATAATTTGCCATTACCAAATACTTAACCAACAACTGTCTTGAAATAAATTAATGTCTCAATAAGGGTTCATAGGGTGATATAGTGAAAAAGTACTGTATATCAATTTTGCCATGTTTCTTTAAAAAGAAAAAAAAAAGTGCACCTTATGTTATCATGCAATACTATCTACCTCTTGGTATTTATTTCTGTTGCTAGGATGCAAGAGCATGTTACTATGGAAACCAGCTGTTTGTTTGTGGTTAGAGTGATGTAGACTCGGAGCACATGTCCGCTCACTGCAGAGAACTGCTGCAAAAAAACGGAAACAGTGATTCCCCTCTTGCTTCAAACCACTCCCTTCCTCACAAGCTGTTACCATGTCCACACACCGAAACGAGAGAGAGAAACTATACTGAGAGGATGAGAGTTTACTAGGAAGGAAGAGTGTAGCTGAGCGAGACGAAAATACAGACAATATAATTATTAATGTAATTATCAGTCCACTATTGTTAACACCACTGATTTAAAATAATCACTACTTGTCAGTAATCAAAAGATGACACAATAGTTCATTTCATATGAGATTATTTTTTAAAGGCTGCTTCTGACTGGTAAATTATCAAAAAAGTAATGTATTAATAATCATTTTAACTATTAATTCATATTGATTAATTACAGCAAATTATTCCAACTGAAATGTCATTTACATTTGCCTCCAGATGAGATTAATGCCATTTGTTCTAGTGCAGGGTGAGTGGACAGATGTGTGGACAAATTCAATTACGTTTCAAAATGTATTTCTAAATGTGGTACATTGATAATCTTAACATGAACCCTTTTGCTGAGACAGTAAATGTGATTTTGTAACATAGTAATGTCATTTTTCTAAACGAATGTAATATCACTCACTTTATTAATGTTTTTCCTCAACAGGTATGCAGTTTTGTGAGTTTTTGTGTTTTAATTTATATAAATAAATTAACATCTTTTATGTAAAATTCACTTTTAAAAGATCCACATTTCTAACTTTCATTCTTGGGGATAACATGGTCAATGTGCCATGGCGTAATGGAAAATTGCTGCCATCTACTGGAAAACAAACACTTTTAACATAAAAATATATGGCTTAAATAGGACGATACACAATATGCTATATATGAAGGAATTTTCTTTCTTTATTTTTTGCAGGTGTTTTACTTGTATTTTGAAATTTGCCCTTCATTGTGTTGTGTTAAGTTTAATGGAAATGTCAAAGTTTAGCATTTTTGGGTACTGAATCTTTTTTTCTATTATGACACATTATGTATGTCTGTGTGTGTGTGTGAGAGAGAGAGAGAGAGACAGCGTTTGCAATGTGGATGTGTGGAAGTACTGCCACTTCATTTCTGTGTATTTGTGTTCTGCGTTGTGACTCATTTGGTGATTTTATTTGACAAATTTGAAAAGAAAAAGAATCAATTTCATTGTGGGTCTCCAGGCCCCGAACATCCTGACTCTGACTTTTTGTCACACTAACATACAACCAGAAATCATTCCAATTTTTATTTTTTTATTTTATGAAGGTAACTTTTTATTTTTATTTTTTTCAGCAAACATCATTTGGGGTCTCAAATGGACATAGGGGTTAATATTAAAATTGCATTGTAGTTAGTACTTGGTAAGAATGTTTGTTTACATTTGTTAATGAAAGTTGTTGTACATACAACTTTTATAGCTTTTCTCTCATTGAAATAATTGTGAGGGGCCATTACTCACCTTGCTGAAGGGAAATTGGTGTTATATGCTGCCACCTGCTGGTGAGAACCAAACATGCATTGTGGAATTACACATGGCCATTTAGTTTACTTTTCCTGTTTCCAGCTCTTTTTTTAATTTAAATAAATAAATACTTTTCCCCCCAAGATCATAATCACAAATATAACAATGACTTTTGAGAGGGGTAGGGTGCTGGATCTGTATTCAAGTGGGTATTGAAGTATCAAACTTGCAGGTGTGTTTACCTGCGTGAGCGCGTGGCAGCTGCAGTGGCAGTGTGAATGCAGGCGAGGGCGGCGTGTCCTCACACATTTCAACGGCAATTAAAACACACTGCGATGTCAGGAAGTAACAAGCCTCCAGCGTCGTCAACATTCTGGAGGCGAGTTAGTATTCTTCCTTATTTCTCGTTGAACATTTCTCGGTGTTAGTCATTTATGCTGTTTACAGAATCTTGACTGTTTTACCTGTGCAGTATATGTCGGTTTATCTTGCCCGGTTAGGCAGTAATGCAGGTGGCTTTTAATAGTAGTTGAAGCACTGGAAGTTTTATCTGGAAAGCACGGCAGGATTTTTTCCATGTTGGAAATGACTCCGCTCTGGAACACAACGAGTGTGTTTTGAAACAGGTAAATTTATTGGTGTTGGTATTTAATGTACTTTTTATTTTTATTGTGTTGGCAGTCCATTGAAAGATAACTATAGTCAGATTTTCTAAAAAGACAGTTTGTCAACGTTAAAACGCGTCATGACGTTTGTTTCGTGTTTGTTGATTATTGGATGCGTTTTTATTACACTGTATATAAAATTAAATACATTTTATGCTATGCTAGGATGGAATTGGTGTATTTGTATTTTTCTCTAAATTTCTAAAATATTTTAAAAACAAAAACAATTTTTTTTGTACGTTCTGACCATGTTGTGAACATTTAGGACAATATTATTTTTCACATTATATTTTAACATGGTTTACATGTAATCACACAGAAAGAAAAGTCAACCTAGTCGACAGAGAAAACTAGTGAAGAATAAATAAATAAACAGCAGTACTTGAGCATTGAAAGTGAAATTGACTTTTTGAATTAATTTTACATTTTTATTATTTTTTAACTAAATAATAGTTGTGGCACACAGTTTATACTGATTTATAAACTGATGCAGTTCCAACATTAGACAAGTGTGTACATGCATACACTGGTGGTCTGACTGCTGTTTCCCACTTCAACTCACATTCTTTTCTGTTCTTTTCCAGATCCTTATCATGCTGTACTGTGCAGTGTGGTATGCTGATGCATGTCTGTGTGTTTAAAGAATGAATGTCACAAACGGCAACAAGACGACAAGCTGCCAGGATGAAACGGTATGCACTTTGCAAATTTACCCCAGGTTGTCCGTCAAACCTGGGCAAAGCTGCATCCTCAGGGTCCCAAAAGAGGCAACGGCAGCCACTGTCATCAAGACCGCTCTGGCCACACTTGGCTTGGACACGTCCAAGACTTACGTCCTCGTGGAGGTCCAGGAGTACGGCGGAGAGGAGTGGGTCCTTCAAGCCAGCGATCAGCCTGTTCAAAGAGTCCTTCTCTGGCCTAGAAAGGCCCAAGACAAGCACCCTCAAAGTGATGGATACTTTTTCGCCCTTCAAGAGGGAAGCTACGATGGATCCATCCAGTATGACGTTATGACATCTGTCCGGCAAGAGAAAGTAGCTCAGGGACTTGCGAATCGAGGTTTTGTCACGCAACAGCCTCAGGAATACGATGATTTATGTAACCTCCCCGAGTTGACGGAGGAGAGCATCTTGGGAACCCTGCAGCATCGCTTCCACAAGCAGAAGATCTACACGTTTGCAAGCAACATTCTTATTGCGGTCAACCCCTTCAAGTTTCTCCCCATCTACAATCCCAGATATGTCAAGATGTATGAGAACCACACGCTGGGGAAGCTAGAACCTCACGTCTTTGCCATTGCGGATGCTGCCTTCCACACAATGCTGAACAAACGGGTCAACCAGTGCATTGTCATCTC
This sequence comes from Sinocyclocheilus anophthalmus, assembly GCA_018155175.1. Taxonomy (NCBI): domain Eukaryota; kingdom Metazoa; phylum Chordata; class Actinopteri; order Cypriniformes; family Cyprinidae; genus Sinocyclocheilus; species Sinocyclocheilus anophthalmus. The sequence continues at coordinate 812,568 of JADLZN010005650.1, read as the reverse complement.
CGGTGAGAGTGGTTCTGGTAAGACGCAAAGCACCAACTTCCTTATCCACTGCCTGACTGCCCTCAGCCAGAAGGGCTATACTAGTGGAGTGGAGCGAACCATCCTGGGGGCAGGCCCTGTGCTTGAGGTAAGTTCTGCTGTGGGTTTGAGGTTTATCCGATTTCATCGCTACTTTGAAGTTTGATAGTACTATAGTTGTAATAGAAAACCAACAAAGGATGCAAAACAGCAAGTTATTTTGAGACCCTGATGTTTTACAATGAAAATGTCTGTTGGATAAATGGCAGCTGTAGCCTTGTTCAGGACTCAGCAATAAATTATTTCTTCAACTTAAATGTATATTTTTTTGGGACATTTAGAGGTTTTTCCACCACATCTAAAATGATGCATTGGTTTTAACAGCATTTCTGTAGTGGAAATGACGTTGGAGTTAGTGTTGTAGGTGTGATAAGCTCATGTGACTTCGAGTTCAGGCTAAGACCTGAGTAGGTTGAGTTCAAATCAAGACCAAGACCAGAACAAGGTCAAGCTTGAGTTTTATTCCAAATGGTCCTGAGTCTATGACAAGACCAAGTCTATGACAGTCTTCTTTGTCTCGCTAGCACTCGTTTCACAGCTAGCATTTTTGATGTCCTTAGTACACAATATTAAATCATATTTTCAGTGTCCAAGTCATTTTTATTTGAGAATTATTTATATAGTATTTATTAGTATTATTAATATTTCATTTTTAATTTATATTTTCATATTTTTATTGTGTTCTTTTCACTTCGGCCTTAATTTATTTATTTCAGTTTCCAAATTTTTAATTTTTTTTAGTTAAGTTAAATTTTTTCCCATGGGTCTAGATTTTTTTAAAAGTTACACTCTGTATCTTGTCTGTAACTGTAGTCTCATTTAATATTGACTTGACTCATCTGTTATTCTTGATGTGCTGATAAAGAGTCCCTTTCGGGACGGAAATGATGACCTCTGTACAGGAAGTGGCTTGCCCTATCATAGTATTTAGCACGCTTTGAGCTCTTTATGTTGAGGACTATTAACAGTGCAAGATAACTGAAAAATGTGATACTGTCCTTAAATAGTGCAACAGATTGTGTGAGAATGATTTCCCCTTTTCTCCGTTAAGCATGGCCAAACTAGGATCTAGAAATCATTCTGCTTCGTCACATGGCCAGGGCACTTTCACACCGCTTCCTCTGCTTCTCCCAGAGAAAAGGGGAGACCTCTGACTCCTTGTACACTATAAATAGACGCTATAAATCATGAAACTCTCAGTCACAGTTTAAGGGTTTCAACACACTGATATTTATAGGTGCTGCCATTGTTAATACTCAAAACAATGAGATGAATGACTAGTTCTCAACACTCTTAGGAGTTTTCCATTGTGTATACAATATATTCAATACAAGTATGGTATATATCTCTGAATAATCCACTTCCTAAATGTCCTCTTCAGGATTTAGTATGAAGTGCTACTAATGTGCCAATGAAGTTCTCTTGAGGAAATAACTCATAATTCATTGGGTTTCCTTAATGTGGCCTGAAGTCCCGTCCTCTTAAACACAGCTGTCAGTCATGCACTAACCTACTGGGATTCTCAATCTGATCCTAAACAGGTTGAGCAAGTTCTGTTTTTCGTAAAAGCTTTCTGTTATCAGCTCGACCCAGCCTCTCTCAGTTCTGCAGTACTTCTTACAAAGAAAGTAAATGGCAAAGAGGAACAAGCAGCTTGCGTTATGCCTTGCTGGTTTAAAATAGGCTATATTTCTTATAAAGAGGGATGGTAAAAAAAAAAAAAAAAGGGTTCTGTTTGTGATAGTTTGTGTACTGGGTAGAACAGCGAACAAGCAAACAGAGTGATTGGTTGAAACTGTAGCTCCTACGCCTGATGTTGGTGGGATGACCATTCTATTTCATGCGCTTAATGTATATATAGATGATATGGATCTCATGGCCTTAGTAATGATAAATAAATTGCTCCTGAATGAATCATTGAAGTCTTCTTGTATCAAGATTAAGTACTTGTAACACTTTTTTACAATAGGTTCCATTGTTACGTTACCCTTGTGCCTTCAATTGTGGACAAGCCAACCTTCTGTTACAAAAATTTTTTTTTCTTGAAAGCAATTATACTTTTATCGCACGGATCTTATTGAAACAAAAAGTCCAGTTAGGAAGTATGAAAAAATTGTTCTTTTGCCTCTCTATTCTCATTTTTTTTTAAAAATATCAACAAATATACCAACGAGGTATCACTGATAGGATTTTTGATGGCCCGATACCGGCTTTTACACACACTTATTGGCCCGATTCGACCGATATTTGTCACTTCCTCTGTTATTTGAAATTTTGGCATCAAAATATAGTATTTTAATCATGTTTTAAATCAGCAAAGTTTAAAAACACCTGCATTAAATTTATACTAGCAGTTTTATTGCTGCATCATCGAATAATTTCTAATGAACATGGATTGGATCAATTTAATATTCAGCAGGCCTACATAAATACAACATAAAGATACATATTAAATAAACAGTGCTTTTTGGGTAGGTTTAACAGTTTTCAGGTACAAAAATAAAGTAAACAAATGTAAAAACACTTCACTGTAAAAGTTAAATGCATATTCATCCTTCTTTATTGTAACAGACTTTACTATGATTAATCTTCTAATTAGTTTTTGTATACATTTTAATATTTTTCGTAAGTTTAAATATGTATGAGATCTCCTTTACTAAGGCGGGACTCTTATTTTGACGGGTCTAGTCTACGGAGCTATATGGGTGATGAAAGCACGCAGTTCTTCGCATGAGATCTGTATATATTTGTTTACTGTTAGATGTTATTAATGTTTTAGTGATATTCGCTGTTTGTTGATGAGAATGCAACTGAGAGAGAGAGTTTAAGTGCACTTCCCCTCGTGCAGACAGCAGCTGTAGGATTATGCAACAGACATTATACAGCTCAGTGCCTTCACGCAGTTAATTAATAAACTATCGGTTTGTTATATCGGCCTTTTTCTTTATATAGCTGATATGCCGATGGTTGAAAATTGAGGAAAAATCGGCCGATAAATATCGACGGCCGATACATCGGTGCATCCCTAAAAAATACACAAACTTGTTAGTGCTTAGAGATTTTTTGGTACAAATAAGTGTTGCTTCATATTACTGAGTTCTATGTTATCCTCCTTTGGTTTTGTTGAATTAAAAACACCTGTCCCTGTATCCCACTTAACTGTTTCATAGAGGCCTTTTGTGTATTGTGTTCACTTGCACCCCTCACAACAATATGCACATTGTTTGTCTGGTAGTGTTATTTACACATGGTGCTGTTTATCTATTATGCATCCGCTCTAGAGACTCCACCACCGCAATAATTGTGTTTTATGTTTTGGTTCATAGAGCTTAGCCCTTGAGCAGATCATTTTACAGCTTTCCTCACCTAAAGAGTTCTTCATTAGATATCCAGTTAGCATTGTCCTATTTAGGTATTCAAACAGATTTGAAAACTCTATGAAATTATTAAATTGGTCCTGTGTTAAAAAGATAGTCCTTCTTAATGGCCAATTTTTTGTAACAAAATAAGAAGAGGTATATTTCTGAAAAAGATCCAGAAAGGTAAGATGGGATGTACGTTGTCATTGTGGTTGATTTTACATTATGGAAATTATGGGCATTATAATGCAAGCATCATTTTGCTTGCATCAATTGCTCATATTTAGGGTTACTGCTGAAAACATACTAAACAGATGTTTTTGAGAAACAAAAATGGGTCACAAAAAACTGGGTCATGTCATGTTTTGAGAATAAAACTTGTTGCACTTGCATTGAATTTTTACTCTCACTTTCTGCAATTCAGTTTTCACTTTTACTTGATAGTCGTGAGAGGTGCCAGTGCTCTGTTATGGCATCTGAGGAGTGCGCTTGTGACCTTTGTCCTTTTACATAAGAAAGAGCTCTATTGGAAAACACACCTAGCAGCTGTTTAAGATGTACATCAGTGTTGGGCCTGATCTCACTCTTGTTGTTGAGCTTCTAACTCTGAATTTTTTGTGTCATATGTGGAAGCCCTGGGTGTTGGCTTCAGAATACCAGAACGAGTTGGTGTACACCAACATGTCATGACAGGTTCAGTCAGGCCAGCTGATTAAAACTTAACAACTGACAGATGCAACCTCTCATTCAGTTTTCTTTCTATTAATGCGTTTCCTTAGTATTCACTTTCCTTTGAACATGGAAGTGGAACAGGGAAGCTGTATGTTTAAAAACAAGTTTACAACAGGATAAAGTCCTGAATGATGGTAATGTAGAGATCGTCTTGAAAGTATGCACATATTGAGAATCAATAGGGAGCAGTGAGCAAGCCTGTCGTTACATGTTACACATGCCAAAGTCTGTCTACAGAAAATTTAGTTGAAAAATTGCAGTATGCAATTTCTTCAATTTTTGTGGCACAAAACAAAATATCAGATATAATTTCTCAAAGACTCCCCTTATCTGCCATTGTTCTGGCAAAAAGAGAGCTATATGTTCTCTGAATAATGACTCAAATTTTAGTATTTTGTTCACACAGCTATCATAAGACTTAAATGTAGCAAACAAGTGATTTGAGTACTTTTTTGTGCATTTTGGAACCTTGTCGTGTTTTCATTGTATCAAAAAGAGTGGTTCAAAACATCTTAATTTGTATGTCACTGAGTGTCATATATGTTTTAAATGACATGGTTGAATAAATGATGACAGATTTTTCATTTTTGGATGAACTATTGCTTTTAACTGGAATAGGAGGAAAATTACACATAAATCAGCATTAACTACATCAACAAGCAAGTCAAACTGGGCAACAAACCCATCTAAGATAGATGTGTTCATTTGTTTGTGATGAGGGTGATATTAAAGTAGCTCTGTGCTGCCCACTAAATGTTTTTTTTATTTATTTCATTTTTGTAATCTACGACAACCTACATTCTGTGGTTTGAACAACTAATAATAATAGTAATATTCTGCTGTTGGCTGTGGTTTCAGATCCAGTTTCTCTGTTCGACAAGTTTTAAAGGCTAGTTGAACTGATTAAGTTAGGCCACCATCTTTGTCTCAACACAAGAGTTTGTCTGTCAACATTCATGAAAATCATATTGTTTGTTTTTTAGTCTGAAATATTTTTCTGTGAGATTAAAACAATTTGCCTCTCTAATGCATTCCTTTCTGGCTTTCTCAGGCCTTTGGAAATGCTAAAACAGCACACAACAACAACTCGAGCCGCTTTGGGAAGTTCATTCAAGTGAATTATCTGGAGAGCGGCGTTGTGAGAGGGTGAGTCATCTGTGTACTTCTGCCCATTCTACGTCACACACCAGAACTCCCACAGCTTCTCATCAGTCACATAGGAGATTTTCTGCACTTGATGCTAATGTATTTTATCTTGTGACGATAATGTTAATTTATAAATATTATGTAATACTGCTAATTCATGTTCATAACCACCATACAACATTTGTTGATCTCATTCACCTTCTTTTCAGAAAATTGGCAAAAAATAACAAAAATTACATGCCATTGATTTGAATTGATCTAAAATTCTTAAAACTGTTTGCTCAATGTTTTAGGGCTGTTGTTGAGAAATACTTACTAGAGAAATGCCGCCTAGTGTCCAGAGGCAAAACTGAAAGGTAAAAAAAAAAAAAATTGGAAACCATTATCTATATCCATTTTACATTTAAATTGAAAATGTTAAAAAATTTATCACAACATCATACATTCCGTGTCTGTTTGTTATCTGACCTTCAGGAATTACCATGTTTTTTACTACCTTCTGATTGGAGCCTCAGAAGAGGAGAAAGATGAGTTCAAGCTCCTGCATCCTGAACAATACCACTACCTCAAAGAAGTAACTCTCAGAACAGCCTTCACAGAGAATCAGTGTTCCCTAACAAAGCCATTTTAGTTTCAATTAGTGTTCATGATGCTCTCGATTGTCTTTTGGGCAAAAGTGAGATGACACAGAGAGCAAATAGAGACTTCTGCTTAAGTTTGATAAAACACTGTAATAGTCAAATTCTTTCAAGACTATGTTTTCTGGGCTGACCTGTCCATTTTATTCATATAACAATTTTTTTAATACTTAACATTAATTCTTCACTTTTCCGCCCCTCAAAGGAAATCCCAATTGCGGAGGATCAAGCAGAAATGAAACATGAATTCAGGAGACTTGATCAGGCCATGGAGATGGTTGGCTTTCTGCCATCAACCAAAAAGCAGTAAGTGAGAAGCGATTTCAAGTAAAATATTATGATGGGGATGCAGGATTTTTTTTAATTAATTCTGAAATTAAGTTAATTAATCTTAAATTATTTTAGTACAGTTGTCTCAGAGGTTAAATTGTAATAAATTATAATGTTTATAATGAACTCAAACTTAATTTTTGTATTATGCTTAATCTGAAATATTTATTTAGCTCTGTTTAAACCACTGTACATTAACAATTACCCATAAATAGTAAATATATGTACATATTACTTCAGTATAAATAAGATTTCTGACATCTAATTAGGTTTGTCCTAGGGATGCTCCGATCCGCCTTTTTCACTTCCGATACCGATTCCGATACCTAGGGTTCAGTATTGGCCGATACCAATTCCGATCCGATACCAGTGAAGTTTTTTTCCCCTCATTTAAATAAATGTAGAATTTATATATCTCTGTGTGTGGAACTGATATTCATTCTTTCACAATCTACTAGATACAGATTACTTCATTATAAAGAAAATAAAATAAACAAATATGAAAAAAAATATAGGCCTATATATAATCTATGACAAAAAATTATCATAAACTAAGTTAGTGGATAATTCGGCAGCAAAAGATATTCTAGAAAAATCAGTGCACAATAAATTTAGAAATCCAAACATTTAGTGAAAAAAAAATATTTTGTGGGGAACAAATAAAAGTCCTAAATGGGAACGTTCCTTTGCTATTTGTATTTATTAATTATTTGTTTTATTATCATATTATTTTTAATATATATTTTTAAAATAGTTTTTTATTTGCTATTATTATATTAACGATTCGTTAAAACATTCATGATGTCCTTATAATAAAGTACTAACTATAAGTAAATACATTTATTTTAATGTAGCCTATTTCTTTCATAAGGCAACACATAATGAGAAAAACATAACATAGGCAAAACAAATACATGCAGCCAGCGACTGTGTTTTATACGTCCAACCCTCAACGGTTATATATATTTACAGTGGGTACGGAATGTATTCAGACCCCCTTATATTTTTCACTCTTTTTTATATTTCAGCCATTTTCTAAAATCATTTAAGTTTTTTTTTTTTTTCTCATTAATGTACACACAGCACCCCTTATTGACAGACAAACACAGAATTGTTGACATTTTTGCAGATTTTTTAAAAAAGAAAAACTGAAATATCACTTGGTCCTAAGTTTTCAGACCCTTTGCTGTGACACTCATATATTTAACTCAGGTGCTGTGCTTTTCTTCTGATCATCCTTGAGATGGTTCTCCACCTTCATTTGAGTCCAGCTGTGTCTGATTATACTGATTGGACTTGATTAGAAAATCCACACACCTGTCTATATAAGACCTTACAGCTCACATTGCATGTCATATGCATGAGAATTATGAGGTCAAAGGAACTGCCTGAAGAGCTTAGAGACAGAATTGTGGCAAGGCACAGTTCTGGCCAAGGTTACAAAAAAATTTCTTAATGTTCCTAAGAGCCCAGTGGCCTCCATATCCTTAAATGGAAGACGTTTGGATGAACCAAACCCTTTGCCTAGACGGCGACGTTCACACCGGCAACTGACATCATGGGAGAAGAGCCTTGGTGAGGTTAAGGAACCCAATATTCACGTGGGAGCGCCAATCCGTTCTGGAGATGGAAGAACAGTTGTGTAGACAGTCAGCCTCTCACTTCATCCACCACCTCCACCAAGTCTGGTCTTATATGGCAGTAGTGTCCCGACAGAAGCCTCTCCTCCATGCAAGAAAAAACATCAGAAAGCACCCTGGGTTTTCTAAAAACCCCTGAAGGACTTCCAAGATGGTAAGAAGTAATTCTCTTGTCTGGTCTGATGAGACCAAGATAGAACTTTCTGGCCTTAATTATAAGCGGTATGTGTGGAGAAAACCAGAAACTGCACATCACCTGTCCAATACAGTCCCAACAATGAAACATGGTGGTGGCAGCATCATGATGTGGGGGTGTTTTTCAGCTGCAGGGACAGGAAGACTGGTTGCAATCGAGGGAAAGATGCGGCCAAGTACAGGGATATCCTGGACGGAAACCTTCTCCAGAGTGATCAGGACCTCAGACTGGGCCGAGGGTTTTCCTTCCAACAAGACAATGACCCTAAGGACACAGCTAAAATAACAAAGGAGTGGTTTCACAACAGCTCTGTGACTGTTCTTGAATGGCCAGCCAGAGCCCTGACTTAAACCCAAATTGAGCATCTCTGGAGAGACCTAAAAATGGATGTCCACCAACGTTTACATCCTCCTTGCAGAACTGGAGAGGATCTGCAAGGAGGAATGGCAGAGGACCCCCAAATACAGGTGTGAAAAACCTGTTGCATCTTTCCCAAAAAGACTCAAAAAGGCTGTATTAGATCAAAAGGGTGCTTCTACTAAATACGCAGCAACGGGTCTGAATACTTAGGACCATATGATATTTCAGTTTTTCTTTTTTAATAAATCTGCAAAAATGTCAACATTTCTGTGTTTTTCTGTCAGTATGGGGTGCTGTGTGTACATTAAAATTAACTTAAATGATTTTAGCAATGGCTGCAATATAACAGAGAGTGAAAAATTTAAGGGTGTCTGAATACTTTCCATACCCACTTTATATATTATTTATGTATAAGTATTATTTTGAATGGTACACCGCTTTTTTAATATCCGAAAGTACCTCTTTTTTCGTCCTCCAATAGCAGTCCCATGCATTGAAATAGACTAATCAAAGTTTATTTAATAATAGAAGTTTTAGTAATTAAATTAACTTTTACTCACTTAGGACTGCGTGCTAGTGTTTTTTTTTTTGGTCATCTCCTGTTTCCTGTAAAAAAAACGCACAAATAACACGATAGATATTCTTCTTAATTATATTATCTATTAGTCGATTCTACTATAAAACTATAAAAACGCACTAATATTAATGAGCTACTGGTTCATGATTTCATCAGTTTTGGCGTTTGCTCAGGACCTGAATTCTCTGAATCAAAACAGGGGCTATACTAGGTTTGACACCATCCATGATTTGTCGTTTGGGCCTTTTCTGGCTACTCAGGACAACACGGCAGGTTTTCTTAAGCTGAAGAAGTTCCAAGGAACGTCCGTTTTTTTACAGAAATACACACGTATATCGTCTTACATGTCTCTCTACATTTGCTGTTAGTAGACTCTGGCTCGCTCTCTGCTCTTTACTCACATAAAAAGCGACGGCGAGTCGGTGCTTCACACGAGAACACATTAACCAATACCACAACACAGGTGCGCTGCCGCATAACCCATCTTCACTGAACTGAAAATATCAGTCGATACAGAGATGAAACTCTGAAGTGCTCGTCAGCAGTAGTTCTGTGAGTTGGTAAAATATAATCCTGTGCTAATCTTATACTCAGCCCTCCAACTCACAACACCATGCGATTAAATCTGAGAATTTTCCTTGCTAATTTTACATCAATTTGGTCGCATATTCGAGTGATTTACTCGCAATGTAGAGGTTGAACAGTCTTGACATCAATAAGGCGCTTACTCTTCTTGTTAAAAAATCTGCGAAGCACAAAGGGAAGAAATTGATTTTATAGTGTAATCTTTTGCACTCTGTTGGCATCCTTTCTTTTAACAGTTTTTCAATTTTCAGTTCTGTGCCGTTTGAAAAACAACTTTATGTCTTTTTCTACTCCCCGGTTTTTGTATCTACACAGAAACCCAGTACAAGTACAAAACAGTAAACTCCGGCAATAAGAATAAAGTCCTTTTTGTAATCATAGACATGTATTTACACAATCAAGTTATTGGAACACAGACTGATCTTGGATAGAGCTTCCCCGTAGCTGACTGCTGTACCCGAACACCGACCAATGGTTTAAAGACTGAACGAATGAGTTACAGCCACAGCAAGAAAAAGTTTTTTTGACCTTTAAGTAAGCGACTAAATATTCATATGTGCTCCATTACTACATATGCTTCTCGAAGTAACCCAGAATATTCGACACATCTAAAACAAAAAAAAATCTCGTATTGGTCTCGGCTCTCTCTAGCCCGTCCCCGATCCGGCTGAAAATGCCAGTATCGGAGCGATACCAGTACTGAGTATCGGATCGGTGCATCCCTAGTTTGTCCTAGAAGGATAAAGTCACACTGCAGAAAATTTACAAGCTGCTTGCGTGACTAACAAATGAAGAATTCTGCTCTGGTACAAGTCTGTGCTTGTCATGGAGGGACAAAATATATCAAGTCTTTCAATATGCACTGTGCTCTTTTTGCCATGACAAAAGAATGCAATACTGCAATGTCAGACCTGACATATTTAGATCATTATGAGCTGTCTTCCAAGGAACAGCAATGTTTCCTTATGTAAATATGGTTATATAAATCTGTTAACTAATAATTATTTATACACTGTTAGAAACACAATTATTCAGACAAAATAGGAAATGTATTCAATTATTCAAGATCTTTTCTCGTGTCATTCGATTTACCTAAAAAAAGTACCAAACATTCCACTGCATTGTTTTTTGGACATGTGATTCCTTGAGGCACCTTGGGAAGAAAGTAAATATATTTTATAAATATACTTCATACTGTATTGTAGTTCAATGATTGATTGTCTTTTCCAGGATATTCTCTGTACTCTCTGCCATTCTGTACCTGGGAAATGTGACGTATCAGCCAAAAGATGTTGGCGAGGGGCTTAAAGTTGGGCCTGATCGTGTCCTTTATGCAATCTCTGACCTGCTCAAGGTACCACTGACTACTTTAGTGTTCAAGATAAATTCATCACAAGAGTCTTTCCCTCTACTGGTTCAAATATTTTTCTATTCATTGTGGTACACCACACAGAAACAGAATTACTTTAAATAGTAATATTCAACAGTAAACCTCACCCCCCAGTTCTTTGGAAATACTGTGCAGTGACATCTATTAATTTACTGGGTCATCACAACTACATGGCTAAGTAGCAGCATCGTCATTACTAAGCGAAACCAAAATATGCATTCACATATCATATTCAATGCATATTGTAGAATCAGAAACCCTGAATCGTGATTTTTAGAGGACTCTTAGCAGGTTTTTTTCTTTTAGATTCTTTATGATAGGCTTTCAGATTTTCCAGTCCGAAGCCCTTACTCGTTTCACACTTTTTGATTCAATTTCATTTAAAGGATTACACAATCTGTGAAAGTCTTTTAGATCAGGTGACAGATTCCGGTCATTCTCTGTTTGAATGCTTCTTTTTATATCATCCCTGTTCAATTACAGGTTAAAGTGGAGCTGCTTGTGGAAGCACTGACTACAAGGAAAGCAATGACTGCTAATGACACGCTGATCCTGCCTTATAGTCTCAATGAGGTAAATACATCTATTATGTGTTAGGTGGTACATACTCGACATTGACATTTGTCAACTCTGTACAATCCATTAATTGACTCTTCATGTGTTAAATGCATATCTGTCATACTTTATGCATGAAGTCAGCTGTTTGAAGAGGCGGCTCTGTCCTCTCCATTTGTCTTTCTTCATTTCTGTACTGTAAAAATCTGCTGACCTCATAATGAAACTCTTGTCTTCAGGCCATCACTGCCAGAGACTCTATGGCCAAGTCTCTGTACAGTGCCCTGTTTGACTGGATTGTCCTGCGAATCAACCATGCTCTACTAAACAAGAGAGATTTGGAGGAGTCTGTCCCGGTGTGTAATTTATACATTTAGTATATTTGTTTATGTGATATTATATTTACATATAACATACACAATTTATATGGAAGGGCTTTACTTGGCAAACTGAAAGCATCTGCTTTGACATTGTACTTGATAAAATATTATCTTCCTTACAGCGCTTATCCATTGGAGTTCTGGACATTTTTGGGTTTGAAGATTTCAAGATGAACAGCTTCGAACAGTTCTGCATTAATTATGCCAATGAACAACTACAGTATTACTGCAATCAGCGCATATTTACGCTTGAACAAGTGAGTTGAGTTGTACTTTGATTGATTTCTCCACTAATTGTGGTGGATGGGAATTTCTGCAGCATATGCCTCACGCATGCATTGTGTTTTAGGAGGAGTACAGGGCAGAAGGAATCACATGGCACAATATTGACTACCCCGACAACATTGGCTGCATCAGTCTCTTCAGCAAGAAACCCACCGGGCTGTTTTACCTGCTGGATGAGGAGAGCAAGTGAGTTCAATCCCTTATTCTTACTGTATGTATTGTAATATTCCTTTAGTGGAAAGTACAGTTGCTTAGGTTTTACAGTGTTTTAGTTAAACATTTTGGACCTACTTTGCAACAATGACTAATATAATTTTAGTTTCTTATAATGGGAAAAAAATACCCTTTTTTTAACAAATGCAAAAAATAATATTAAATATATACAAAAAAATAATATTCAGATGTATATTAATTATTGTTAAAAGCATGTGTGTGCTGTAAAATTCCACTGAAAAAGGTATATCTTCTGCAAATCCACTACATGAATTGTATCTTGCATACAAGTTAGGATGGATGGTACAGAATATGAATTGTTATGCAGCCAATCTTTTGTTATGTGGTTTCTAGTAGTTCAGTAATTAATATTCTGTGTTATTCCCTCCCCAGTTTTCCTCGAGCCACAGATAGCACTCTACTAGAGAAGTTCAAGCAGCAGCACCAGGACAATCCGTTCTTTGTGCAAACCCCAGTGCGGGAACCAGCTTTTGTTATCCAGCATTTTGCTGGCAAGGTCAAATACCAGATAAAGGTAAAGGAACAGACCCTGAAACTATTTTTTCCCCTTTGCACAAGAGTGTAGTTGTGAAACAAATTATGTGTCTATGGTGGGAAAACAATACTGAATAACGTTTGTGATGTTCCTGCCCTATAGGACTTCAGAGAGAAGAACACGGACCACATGAGGCCGGATATTGTTGCGTTGCTTCGTAGTAGTGAGTGCAGTTACCTGCGGCAGCTGATCGGGGCTAATCCGGTGGCTGTGTTCAGGTGGGGCATCCTTAGGGCCACCATACGTACACTGGCTGTGTTTAACGAGGCTGGGCGAAGCTGGGCGGAAAAACATCCAGGTAACATCTATGCGATCTACTGACACCTTTTAACTTACAGCTTGCAGAAGTGGATTACCATTGATTTCAACATGTTTGTTTCCATATCAGATCAGGTCAGGCGCTACTCCAGACGCTCTCTTGGGGAAAAGAGGAGACCCAGCACTGTGGTAGAGAGGCTAAAGAGGTAAATGGACTGGATTAGTGGATTTATGGCAAATAGCGGTGTTTGTTTTATATTTGATCTATACAAATGGCCATTTAAATGCATTTCAATCTCTACAGCCAGGGGTCTTTGATTGACTTTTCTTTTGATCGGTCTGAAGAGAGTCCACTTGAAGCATTTGAGGACATTTTTACAACATTTGAAAATAAGAAGTAAGTTCACCATCACTTAAGGATCTTTGTACCAGGCTTGGGTTTTTCTACATCTGATGATGATTTCCTTCTGTGAATTAAGAGTCTTAACTGATTTCCTTTTTGATTGGATTCATTTTCTGTGAAATGGGTGATTGGACTGACTAATTTCAGCTGTTTACTATTTATTGTGTTTGTAGTATTTATCTCCTTTCTAAACTTTTCTGATTTGGGGTTGGGGTCAATCAGGGAATTGCATGCCAAAGTCCTCCAATCCCTTAAGCAGTTTGGTGGTGAAGTTCCTCAAAAGTTGCGTCTATCCACAATTTCTGTGAGGAAGTCTCGTCTCTTCACTCAGTGAGTGGGTCACATGTTCTGTGACCATCTGTCGGTGGCGGCTCCACTGTTCTCTGTTTCAGCTTGTGCTTATGTGTAATTTCAAAATCAAATTGAATATTCTGTCCCTTTTTTTGTTTTTCTTTTCAAAATCTTAATATTTTCAATCAAAATCTTAATTGTATCTTATTACACTCTAGGAAGAACAGGCCAAACAGACACAAGCAGCTAATTCCTAAGGTAAATTCATTCGTCAAAACTTGCTGTTGTAGTAGTTTTTGCTAAGGCAACTTTATGAGGTACCATCTAGGATAATGTTTTTAACCGTATTGAAGGACATGACCATGTACGCATGATACTTTTGGGCTGTTTAGCTCATTGAATAACATACATAAAAATAAAAATAAATTTTACCATTCAGTGTCATACATGGTCGCAATTTATTTTTGTCTACAAAGCTAATGTCAGGTATTTCATAAACACACAGTAATTGCAGTTGAAAATTCAGCTATATAATATAATAAAATATATTATATATATTTGTATATAAATATTTATTATATCAAATACTAAATATTTTAAATAATTTAATATTCTGTTAGATTACACTATGTGAATTATTGTAAACACACAAAAAAGAATTTGAGAAAAATTCATTTCGGGTATATCCAAAGTTGTACATGGGCGAGACTCACTTCAGAAAATTAAAAAAAAAAAAAAATACATTTTCTATTCGGCCTTATGTTATTATTTTTCCTTGGTTAAAATATGAGTGATGTTGCTAAATGTTATTGTGTTGTTTTCTGTACAGAATCTCAGATTCATACCCCCACCTCTGCCTGAATTCATTATGAACCTGACGCAGCACAACCGGGCGACCAGGTCTCTGCTTCATCTGCACACCAAGAAGAAACCTCCAAGCATCAGCGCACAGTTCCAGGTTCAATATTATTATTATCTTAGTGTGGAAAGCATAAGCTGATTCATCAGAGGGCTCATAGATCGGTGTGTTCCATCTCTGTGTGAAAGCCTCTTTTGTGGTAGTTGTAAATGAGATAAAAGGTTCAGACCCCCAAAGCTGTGGGGAGGTTTTGATATGATTTGCAGGGGTTTAATGGATGCTGATGGACGAATCAATGAGTCACATGCTTTCATGTCTTAAACTGTCCAGGCATCTCTAAGCAAGCTGTTGGAAACCCTGAGGAAAGCAGAACCGTTCTTTGTCCGCTGTATCAGATCAAATGGTGATAAGGTATGGTGGAGAGCTGTTGTAAGTTTTGCGATTCATCCATTTTGTATATTGGGTCATGGATCATATATAAAGAACAATGTTGGTGAATGTGTTTACAGAGGGAAATGCACTTTGATGATGCTCTAGTCCTTCAGCAGCTGAGGTACACAGGCATGCTGCAGACAGTTCGGATAAGGAGGTCTGGGTATGGAGCCAAATTCACCTTCAAGGTAATGCAATATAGACTGTTTTTAATTATGAGTTATTAATTAGGGCTCTGAATTTAATACAGTTTTAAAGTATTTTTAAGTAACTGTTTAAATAACCAATTTGATTATGCCCCTTAATCCTTATATAAATTTGCTACTATGGCATTTAATTTTAATTTAAAAAACATTGAGAGGATTAAAAACATTAAAAAGGGACAGATTAACAAACAGTTACAAAATGGTTTGTGGTGGACTGTATGCCAGTAATAGGCATATATTGATTTTTTAATGTCTATTCAATGCTTTACTCGTCTGCTAAAATAATGTTCTTAGTTTCTTCTTCATATTAAGACTTCTCAGCGGTTGTTTGCAATTGTTTGGAGGTTAACTTTGAGGTTGAGTTTATTTAATTGGATTCATAAATTTTTTAAAGGAATCGTTCACCCAAAAATGAAAATTTACTGAAAATGTACTCACCCTCAGGCCATCCAAGATGTGAATGAGTTTGTTTCTGTATCGGAACAGATTTGGAGTAATTTGCATACAGCACTTGCACTCAGTGGCTCCTATTGCAGTTGGGACTGGGCCGTCACAATAAGGGCCCAAACAGCTAAAAAAAAAAAAAACTAATTGGCACAACTCTGGTCCACCAAATTACGTCTTATGAAGCGAAAGCCTCATTAAGACCTTTTTTAGCTTTAAATGTTGTACAAGGTTAAAAATATAGTCCTCTCCTATATAGTGCTTCTCCCGTGATCTTGTCTGAATCAGGGAGAAATATACACAGATCAAGCACCGTTTACCAGTGAAAAGCAGTTCTAAACTAATATGTCGGAGGATTTTGATGTAAGAGGAGAACAAGAGATGAACTTTTTCAATGGAAGAAGCATTATTATGTATTATCGACACATTTTGCTCGTATTATGCTCTCATTGTGACGGCACCCATTCACTGCAGAGGATCCATTGGTGAGCAAGTGATGTAATTATAAATTTCTCCAAATCTGTTCTGATAAAGACACAAACTCATCTACATCTTGGATGCCCTGAGGGTGAGTAAATTCAGCAAATTATCATTTTTGAGGTGAACTACTCCTTTAAGATTAGTTATTGTAAAATAATACATTTTGGAACCATGAATGCAAATGCCTTTCATATTTTGATTTAAACAGACATGTCTTATTTTACAATGTCACTGCAGGAGTTTACAGATCAGTTCAGAGTGCTGCTGCCAAAGGAAATATCAACACCTCAACAGGATATCACCAACCTGCTGACCAAAATGGGATTACCCAGATCCAGTTTTCAGATTGGCCGAACCAAGGTTTATTTTACTTGCACTCTTCACTAAAGTACTCACGATCTGCATTTTGTCATTCAGATCAGTTTCCAGCTTTAATTGACTGTGAATCTATATGCATAGGTGTTCTTGAAAGAGTCAGAAAGACAAATACTTCAAGAAGCCCTTCATAAAGAAGTGATGAGGCGCATCATCATCCTGCAGAGATGGTTCCGTGCCTGTTTGATGAGGAAACAATATTTGCGTGAGAGGGAAGGAATTATAACCATTCAGGTACTATTCTTTTGGTTGTCCAGGTGTTGCCTAGGGACTTTAGACAATCTTATATAATATCAACCAGATCTTCAGTGCGTCTCAGTTATGATTATGGTCTGCTGAAAGTCAGCTAAAACCTTACTACCTAGATACATTTACTTGCTAGGCATTAGAATGATTTCTGAAGGATCATGTGACAATGAAGACTAGAGAAATGGCTGCTGAAAATGTTGTTTTGCATTACAGGAATAAATTATATTTTAAGAAAGATCATTTTAAATGTTAATAATTAACAATATTACTGTTTTTGCTGTATGTTTGATACATGCGTTTTTGATGAACATAAGAGACTTCATTCAAAAACATGAAATAACTCTTACCATCACAATCTTTTTGAACAGTTGTGTATGCATTTAAAATTAAGTCTCTCTTCGTTTTAAACAAACCAATAGTATTTAAGACTCATCCTGTGTTAGACATAGATGTTCAAATGAAATATTCTCATTTTACAGTATTGTGTAATTTATTTTAATTTTGAATCGTCATGAGCCTTAAACGGTTTGTGGACCTGTTTGGGAAACTCTGCAATAAATGATAATGTTCCTGAGCAGATGTTTCCTCTCTCATCCCTCAGCGATCGTGGCGTTATTTGCGTGAGACATACCGATGCAGGGCAGCCATTGTGATCCAGACTGCCTGGCGAAGTTCCAAGGAGAGAGCTGAATATCTGAAGCAGCGAGAAAAACTCAAAGCACCGACGTAAGTCCAAGTTACCTTTGAGTGTTTTTTACTTCTAGGTAAAACAATATTAGTCATTTTGATCTTTCTTTCAGATCTCAGACAGAGCTGGGCCATTTGAACAAGGCTGAGGAAAAGAAGCCAAGTCAGCCAAAGCCACAGCCTCCACTGCCTTATGAATCCCGCACACCTGAACGAAAGAAGACAGAGGAACTGAGCCAGCAGTCAAACACAGAGACCAAGCCTAAAGTCACAGTACAGCCTACTAGAATCAAAAAGCAACTCAGTATCAGTGAGGACCGACCCGTTCAAGATGATAAGGGCAAGACTGGCAATAAAGAAAAACAACCATCTCCTGCAGGCCTTCCTCGGCCTGTGTCGCTTCCACTGAACATGAGCCAAAGTGCTTCTGATGAAACTCAAAATGCTGTACACCTACAACGTCACAACAGGACAACAAGGTTGAAGGAGAAGCCTGAGAAATGGAAGGAGAGGAGCAGTGAAGTAACACGTATGGAGAACGTCAGTGCTGAGATACTACGACTTCAGAGCCAGAGAAAATCAGGTTTATGGTGAGAGTTTTGTTTTGGTCTTTTTTATTTTTTTTAAATAAAGACTTATAAGTAAAGGCTCATTTTATTTAGCTTTTCTTTAGTTTGTGACTCTCTGGAATGCTTGATTCTGATTGGTCATTATGTAATTAATTATTTTTGTATAACCATTAAACTGTATATTTGAATGCTTGTACCTGAAACTATCATCAATGTTTCGTGTATAATAATTAGTCATTTAAGCAGCCACACTGTACATTCAGTTTTCAGGCAGTAATTCCTGGCTTAATGATAGTACATTATTCCTTATTTATTTGTTACTATTTCTCATATGATAGGAAATGTGGCATTTCTCAGTCCCTGGATAATGTGTCCAGAATGAGTTCTTCAGAGTCAGACAGCTCAGCCTCATCATCCAGAAATGAGGTACTGTTCAAAAACTAGTTATGGTCAGTCTGTTAAATCAAAAATGTTGTGAGAACTCCAAAAGAAATTGACTTTCATTTATTCTTGTCCCCAAAAACGAGGTATCCACATACCTACCATTCAAAAGTTTTGGTTCTGTAAGATTTGTTTTTTTTTTGACATTTATAATGATTTTAAAGACATTTATAATTTTACAAAAGTTTTCTATTTCAAATAAATGCTGTTCTTTTAAACTTTCTATTCATCAAAGAATCCTGAAAAAAAATATATACAGTTTACATAAAAATCTCACCAGCCGCAAACCTCTGAACGGTAGTGTATGTTGAGAGAATCTCAAAGATGCTGCACTAATTATTTTACAGTGTTTAGGATACTGGATCAGCAGGTACAGGTAATTTTTTTCCCCTCATCTAAACTGGTTCACGTATCATAGGTTATGGTTCACAACCGTAAGCGCTTCAGACAAAAACGTCGGCTAGCACGTCCCCGCAGCGGGCTGAAGTGGGATCATATGGATCTAAGCGATACGGAGTACTGGAGTTTTCCCCTTCCTCCCATAAGCCCCTCCACTCCCAACCAGTCCAGTGTCCGCATGGAAATGGAGACTGTGGTAAAAGACTGACCCAGTTACAAGGGGACCATTCGAGCTGCTGTGGGCCTTGCTTTTGCACGCAACAGCTAACATACCATGAGAATCAGCATTAGCTCAATGTAGAACATTTCAAAGACTTCTCTTCGAAAACCAGGCTGATCCTGTTCTTGGATGTTTCTGACTGGAAGCTGGTTTCTGACCTTTTTTGTTTCCTTTGACACTGTACACACACCGAGGCTGCTGCTAGGTGCGATTAATGAGTGAATATAGTAATATTCAAGATATAAAAAGAATAATGTTGTGGTTGTTGAGTTGCAGATGTTTTAAATGTTTGACTCTATATACAAAAAACTGACCAATGCTTTTGACGTTTGTTTGACTTTGACAATTAGTATCATCATAGAAGTGATTTAATCATCTTTTATAGTACTATTTGGGTCTTAAATAACATTATATACTAGAATATTTTTATCATAAACACATTCTATTTTATATTAAAGGGATAGTTCACCCAAGAATTCTGTCATTATTAACATTTTTAGGTGAACTATCCCTTTACTTTAAGTTATAACTATCCCTTATAACTTTTTTGTAACACTCGCTTCCTCAAAACTGACCCCAAGCTTTAACAGCTCCGGTATCTGTTTTATGAGGATTTTAGTTTCTTATTTATTCACTTTTTGCCACAGAGAATCATCTCACATTTGCGGATACTGTGGCTCTGAAGAGCTTTGCCAACTAATTTAACAGTAATTTCCATTAATTTACTAATAATTGTCAGGCCTTGTGCAGGTTTAGCAAGACACATTTTGTACAGCAATATGAAATACTGCTAAAATTCCATAACCCATAGCAAAAAAGGTCAACATGGATCTTGGGATGCATTGTGGGAGGTTGGTGGTGGCACTAATTTGAGGAAATAAACCCAATCAATTTGCATTGTCAGTCAACATTATGGTTAGAAAACATTCTTCGCTAAAGGGTTATATTAAGGGAATATTGTCTTGCTTTTTCCTGAACTGTCTGTGGCTGGTTTGCTGATCTGAATGCATGGCGGGACTATGGGGAACAAAGTAATATATACTATAAAAACTCATTATTGTTATGTGTAATTTTGATTGGAGTGATTGTCAGGCATTCAGAGTTTGGATTAGTGAACCACTTCTTTTTTTTTTCTGCAATTTCATGATAATTTTTGAGTCAACTTGCTGTGGTCTTTCAGATCCAGTCACCTGTAGAAACAGATGCGTGCATTAGCATCAAAAGGAGGACAAGTGAAGAAGAAATTGCACCATCCAGCACACCAGAAAGGTGATCAGTCCTTTTCCATCAGCATGGTACCTTGCTGTTCTAGCTTTTGTTTGAGATATCAAAGCTAATGTTTTTTTTGTTGTTGTTTATGATATTTTATAATATAAGCGTGTTGCTTGAATTTCAATTTAAATAATTTTTTCTGTTTATATCTTGTAGGCGGGGATTCCTAAAATATTTTAAGAAGCGTCAGACACCCCAGGATGGGAATATAACTATGGCAAAGACATTGGCAGAAAAAGAGGAGCTAGGTTGAATTATTCTCCCAGACCCACTTCATTCAGTCATAATTAAATTAATCTTGTATTTACTTATTCATGAATTAGTTAAATATTTGAATGAATGAATAAAAAATAAGTTAAGAAAAATGCATTTAGTAGACCAGTTGTGAGTAAATGTTTCAGTTGCAATGACTTACCTCTTCTTCTCTCATTTATCTCTCTCTTCGGGCCAAAAGCCAGTGGCTCTCACTCTAATTTTCCACGTGTCAAGAGCTCAGCCACTTTTCCTGGACCCCGTCGCAACCCCACCATTAAAATCAGCCGAGCTACTCGTGTCCAGGAGAAGTGGAATGCTTCACTGGACAGAGAAATCACTGACAGTAATGAACTTCGCCATTTGGACGAGTTCTTGGGAAATCAGGTTTGTGTTGATGTTTATATTCTTCTTCAACTTTTTGAAAGGCATTTGGATTTTAATTCTAAAGTTGGATTTGACACCCTAGTTGTTAAAAGTTGTTTTCTGAGTTCCTGATAGTTTGTTGATGGTCATGACTTTGCACTTTTAAGTACTTAATTTGTTGGTGTGGTGTTGAATCCAGATGAACGATCTAAGCACCCGCACAAAGGAGCTCTCAGAAACGGAGAAAGTCTTCTTTTTAGCCACCACACAGTTCAGAGACACCATCAAAAGCATGTATTCCATATCAGTGAGTTTATCTGTGCTCATTTATAACCTTACTCTCATCATAGTTTCACAAGTGCAGTAGATCAAATTTGTTTTTCGGCAAGTGTTTGAAATGACCTGTTTCCTGTGCGCAAAAGAATCCCAATATTGGCTACAAGACCCTGATGTCAGGTTACCAGACAAGGGTATCCAGTCTTGCAGGGCTGAAGAAAGCATCTGAGGTGCCGCTGGTGGTAAATCTTTTTCAGTCAGTTCTGGATGGATTTATCAGGGGAGAGCTCAAACGACTGGAGGCAGAGCCTTGTAAGGTAACTTAACAAGTTGTAAAGATTTCCACAGAAGCTTAGCTCTGCTTAAATATTTTTTGAGAAGGCAAGTTATCACTAGATCCTTGAAGAATCTGTGCCTGCAGAATTCCATAGAGGACTTTAGATTTACACAAAAAATACAATTCCCAGTTGCATCCAATTTTGCAAATTTTCTAATGTTTTTGAAATGTTTCTTATCCGTTGATAATTGTCATGCAAAAAAAAAAAAAAAAGGATTCTTTAAAAAAAATTCTTAATCTGACCCAAACTAGTTATCATTTATCCTTGAATTTAGCTTATGTGCCCTTCTGTCTAATTTTCAGGTTAAGGAGAGGACTAGAAGAAAATCTAAAAGAGATACATGTGTAAGTTATTTTTGTGACACGGAAACACATTTATATTTATGATATATGATGTGAATATTTATTGCACCTCTTCCAAAAAAACTTTTGTTTTGTCTGTAAGCCTGACAGCCAACTGGGTCACTTATTTAGCACATACCAGGTGACCATTATGCAATCATGTGACCAGTGCAGCTCATTCATATGGGGAATGGAAAAGGCCTTCATGTGCAGCTGTAAGTATCCACCATCCTTTTTCTTTAAACTACGTGAATGGACAAGGATCCAGACAGCGGTACTTTATGCTGTTTTCTCCGTTTCAGCTTGTAAAATGGTGTGTCATAAGAAGTGTCTGAGCAAGATAACCGTAAATTGCACAGGTCACTGTGACAGGAAGGTGAGCACTGCTGTCATATTACTTGACGTAGTATTACACACCGTTGCCTTCATCTTCTCAACCTCGCTAACATGATAGCGTAGATAGTGACAGAAGTTGAATTTCTATTTGTAATAAAAGATGTGTTAGATCATATAGTTACAGTTTATTTGTGTGTTTCCATTATTTAGAAAGATGGTGAGCAGACCCTCCACTTTGGTGTACCTGTCTGTGCCCTGGTCCGCACAGCTGACTCTGTACCATTCGTCATGGAGAAGATGCTGGTTCATGTTGAAATGAACGGACTGTACACAGAGGGCATCTACCGCAAATCTGGCTCAGTCTGCCGAGCCAAAGAGCTTCATCACTTATTAGAGAAAAGTAATAGTGTGATTTCAATTGATTGTTTGATTATTTACCGTTTTCTTTACCCATTTCTTTTTTTTTTTTGGTTATATGTTATGCATGTGTGTTAGTGATAGTGAAGCACTTTGGAAATTAAATGGGCTCTATAACTAAATAAATAAATGCACTTTAACACCTAATTATCAGAAATTAGAAGGTACTTAAAGTGATTTTTTTTTTTTAAGTAATAGTTCAGATATTTATCATTACATCGCTTGCTCACGAATGGTTCCCCTTCAGTGAATGGGTGCCATCAGAATAAGAGTTCAAACAGCTGATAAACATATCATAATCAGTCAATCAATCAACATGTTGTGAACTGAAAGCTAATGCTTGGTTTGTAAAACAAGCCCCGAGATGTAGTTTAACTTCAGACCGGTGCTTCTGGCTAAAATATAAATCCTCTATTCATAATATTGCTTTGTTCAGTGAGCAATCCAAAATCCAAAGTAATCTTGTCTGAATCAGGAGAGAAATATGCACAGATCAAGCACCATTTACATGCAAAAACAGTACAAAATGGTTTGATTGTAACATAATAACAAGGCATTGACTTTTTCACTTGAGGATACATTATCATGGATTATGGACTTAATATTGGACTTGTTTCTTACAAAAATGCAGCTTTTCACAATACTTTAACTGATGGACTGGAGTTGTGTGGATTATAGTGATGTTTTAATCAGTTGTTTTTGGACTCATTCTGATGGCACCCATTCACTGCAGAGGATCCATTGAGGAGCAAGTGATGCTAAATTTCTCAAAATCTGTTGTAATTTTCAGCAGATAATCATTTTTGAGTTTTGCAACCTTTTGTCATGTGCTTACTATTTACTAGAATCTATTATTTTGCTTAACCTTTGTGCATTAAAAAGTTTTTTATCTCCCCAGGTCCGCAGGCTGTCAGTTTTGACAATTACCCCATCCACACAATCACTGGCCTGGTCAAACAGTGGTTACGGGAGCTACCCGACCCACTTATGACATACAGCCTCTACAATGACTTCCTGTATGCTGCGGGTAGGTTTTTCACCACATGCAATTTTTGGTGTGAAGGCTAAACATGAATGCCACATATTTTAGAAAGAATGACACATTTTCTTCCCCTCCAGATCTGCCAGAAGAATCTGAGCGGTTGCGTGCCATCTACCGAAGGTTGGATGAACTACCTCCCCCAAACTTCTCTACTCTCGAAAGGCTTATTTTTCATCTTGTGAAGTAAGGAACTGTTGCATATGACTAAGGTGAATATTAGACATCCTGTGCATTGCCTCACCACTTGTGTACTTTCTTTTTATATTTAGAGTGGCAAAAGAGGAAGCTCACAATCGAATGTCCGTTAACGCTCTGGCTATCGTGTTTGCACCCTGCATTTTACGCTGCCCAGATTCTTCTGACCCACTTCTCAGTATGAAAGATATAAACAAGACCACTCTGTGAGAATCATTTTGGTTTATTTGTATTCTTTATAATTAGATTTGTATGGTTTGACTTGGTACTGGTGGTTGGTAGTAAAACAGGAAAAGGTAAAAATACATAAATTGTGTAAGCAAATAAATTGTTAATTATTACCGATTAATTGTTAATTGGCCAACACTTTGTAAAAAGGCCAATATTTTGCCAACTTTGACTACATTGCCTCACATATGAACCTTATGGTTAACTTAACATTTATGTGCAGTTGTGTGGAGATTCTGATTAATGAGCAAACAAGGCGTTATAATCAGAAAATGGAAGAAATTCAGCAGTTGGAAAATGCAGAAGCTATGGCCGTTAAACAGCTCAAGCTCAGAAGGCAGAACACGGTAAGAACCCATAACATGCTAGGTTGCAAAATACACTTTTTTTTTTTTTTTTTCAAGAAATTAGTGCTTTTATTCAATAATGCATTAATTGCCAAATTGACAAATTGATTAAACTGATTTTTGTTTTTAAATAAATGCTGGTCTTTTGTACTTTTTATTCATCAAAGAATGCCAAACAATATCGCTGTTTCCGCAAAAATTTTCAGCAGCAAATTGTTTTCAACATTGATAATAATAAGAAATGTTTCCTGAGCATCTAATCAGCATATATATATTCAAATAGAAAACAGTTGTTTTAAATTGTATTTTTTAAACAAATAAATTCATCCTTGGTAGATATGAGACTTTTTTTCTAGTGGAAAGATAGATTCTATATAAAATAGATACTTAATATTTCAGATTCATTAAGAATCACATCAGAATGTGTAATTAATATTTTTAGTATGTGGTAACCATTTTATAAAAGAAGTAAACCACTCAAGATTATGCTATTCTGAATACTGTCGTAGCTGTAGACAACCCGTGACACATTGTGGCTAACTATTCATAATGGAGTGAAGCCTTACGTACCTCATTGCTTAAATGTATATGCCATTTCTAGTCTTAATAATTAGCCCCTTTAGTATAACAGTTAGCAAAGTACACCTCATGGCTCTAACCTATCATGATTTCATGATCTCATTTTCCATTAGATATTTGAGAGGCCAAAATTAGGTTCTGACGTCTCCTCAGTGGACGGAGCCAACCTTGAAATCGAAAAGGACCTGCTTGAGAGAATCAAGTCCATTAAGAAGGAAAAGTACGTTGAGAAATAAGTGTTTAACATTGTTTCATTCATTAATTATTCTTGGGAAATTCCTGGGAAAATAATTACAAATTGTTATTTGTTTCTAGTGCTTAACTTACAGTGAAGTAGTGTCAGTTCACATGTGCATTTTGATCTTATGTTCAAACCTCAGTAACCTTTGTCCAATGGCACAGATTAGGCTTGTGCTGATGTTTTTGAGAATTATTAGTACCTCTTGTACAGTTCACAAAATCTTCTGTTTGTCGTTTAGGAACGATTTGGCCTTCAGACTGCCTGAGTTTGACCAGGATAGCTCTGATGCTGAGAACATGGACTCAGAATCATTAGTCAGCTCTTATAGTCTACTAGAAGACCATTGTGTGAGTTTGGACTCGGAAGGTCAGTACTGAGGTACAGGACATTTTAATTACATTATGCTTGGACGCCCCGCATGCTCTGTGTTAAAGAGGGCTTGGATTCGCTGCTGTTTCGGTGAGCTGTTTGTTGAGCTTCAGTTATTTAACCTGCTGTTTCTCTAACCATGGGTTTGCAATGCTGCTTTTATTCCAAATTTACAATATTGTGTTGATATATTTAGGCACCAGTGGCTAATCCAAAGCATCTCTTTCAGGAAACACTGCCTTGAACAGCTCTAAGCCAGAAAAACCTGCTAAACCACATGACCCCGAAACAGGGATCAAAGAGCCTGCTGAGGAACGGAACCAAAACCGCTCCGCCTCACGCCGAGAAGGAGTCCAGTCCATGTGTGTCATCCAGAGCCAAGACGGTTCAGAATCCCTCGGCGCCTCCGTTTCTGCAGGCCATCAGGGCAAGAGAAGATTTTCAGACCTTGACATACCTTTTATAGATGAGGATGTTTGACATTAAGTTACACCAAAAAGAGCATATTCTAAAATCTATGCAAATGTTTGTCTTTCCTGCAACGGTTCAAGCAACAGTCGGTATCCCATTTCTGACCATATCAGCATCAGCACTCACTTTGTTTTGAGGAATAAATCAAATGCCAGGTTCATGCAAGTGATCTTATAGCATGTTGTGTTGTGTTTCTAGAATACATTTGTAAAACACAAGTGTTTTTTTCAATCTTAAAAGCCATAATTACTTTGTGTTTTGTTTTGCTTGGATTATTTAAGCATTCTTTCTAATCTTGGCAACATTTTTGATTGTTCAAAATATTTTATTAACAGTTTTTTTCTATTTTGTCATAGTTCTTCATTCTTCATTTATGCAAACAAGAAACTGTAGAGGACTGTTCTCTTAATGCATTATTCTAAGTTTTTTTGTGAAATTACTGTATGTGGTGTAAATAGTTATGAAAAACCAGTGCTTTCTCAATTAAATCAAATCTGATGAGTTATTTTTATATTCTTTTTTTTTTTAAAGATGAGATGTTGGAAGTATCATTGCTGTTCTTGCATGCCTGTGTGAAGTGCACTGTTGAAACTGCTGCAAGATATATATGTATTTTTTAATGCAGTTATCCACTGCAGATTCTAAAATGTTCTCTCATCAGTAGTCAATTTACTTTTGTTTTAAGGAGAAATTTGTGAGAAAATGTCAGTGTCATAAAGGCAGATGTTTTATACTGTAAGGATAGTTCTGATATATTCCGCTCTAGTGAGGAGAAATGGTTACAACAGGTGTGTCAAAACTGGGTTAATGCTGCAGATTATAAATTAGAATACATCTTGACTGTAAATGTTTTTATGTTATGTACATTTAAATCAAATGATTTCAGTTTTGCTGGTGGCATTGAAGACATCCAATATAAAGATCCAACAAAATGATTGTGAACTGTCGTTTATTCTTCTAAAATAACTAAATAACATCCCCAGAGTTTTTTGCCTGGCAACACCCAGGCTGTTAGTGAGGATAACACAATAAAAACAGCACAACAGTCAGCAGTTTACAAGACAGAGGGATTCCTCATTGTTTTGTGTACCCGATTATGGTAATAAGCACTTTGGGCTCACTCGCACGGACGATATACTCAGCCAATCAAATCGCGAGGAAAACCACTCCCGTATGACATTGACCAATAAGAAGACCGCATTGAGAAATATGGGCCGGACTCCCGAGAGCGAGGACTGAGGACAGGAAGTCGCATATCTTAGCGTGGATGCTAACGGAAAACTGTAATATTTAGCCACACTTCGCAGGTCCATCTCCCACAAACAAGAATGGATATAAGTTAACAATGACTGGAGAGAAAAAGAAGAAAAAGCGGCTGAACCGCAGCATTCTTCTAGCCAAGAAAATCATCATTAAAGATGGAGGCACTGTGAGTAAAACATTTCTTTGTGGCAGTTAGCCATATGCTAGTCAGGGCTAGCAAGCTAAGCAAGTGTTTACCATAGACTGTATGGTTTTTACAGGATGAGCTGTAACAGCTCTACATTGAATGTCGTTTCGATTGCAGCTTGTCAGGCACCTTCTGGTAAACTCGTTTCTTCTTACTTACGAGAAGAAATGAACAGTAATTTATGAGAGACAATAGTTTCATTAGGCAGCCAACAGTGAAAAACAACAAGCCAGCTGGCGAGAAAGCCAACCAGGTCAGTCATGGCTTGCGGTTTGACATCGAGTGAGTTACCTTATGCTTAAAACCTGGAAATGAAACTGGAACCTTGAAATTAGGATAATTAATAATTTAGTAAGAGCAGTAGTCTTTATGGTGACCACCAGTGACAGAAGTGGGTGTCCCATCAGGATAGAAATCAACATGCTTTTTATGACATGTTTTGTCCGACAGTTCACCTGATGTGTTCTCTATAAGAATTATGTGTTTATGGTTTTATCATGGTGTTTTGGTTGTAAACTTATTTAAAAAAGAGTCGATTTGGCCTTAAAATGTCAAGACAGCTGCTAATGGGCTGTCAAATTGTAATGGATCAAGTAGGATGTATTCCCATGATATACTGTATAGTCCATGGCACCATTATCTATTAAGGAAACGCTTCTCAATACATCTTTAAAGGCCTTAAACTCAAAAATGTCTGAAAAGACTACAAGGGCATTAAGATTAATTATAAAGATAAACTAAATGTTGTTATACACCCTGAAATCATGGTATTTTGTGCATGTTTTTGCAACCTGTGCTTGTCTGCATGGTCTAATACACGGTTCCAAGTTACAAACCAAATAGTTTGTCCTAATTCTTCTTTCTCTTTCGCTTTCAAACATTTAAACCCCAAAAGCTTTTACAGTGTAATGTGTTGACTTTTTTGCTTTTGATTATATTGCTAAAGCACGACCGTATTCGTTTACATTTGATTAATTGTGGTAGCACTGTTTTTTTGATTTTAATGTTACATTTCAGTTAATTAGGACTAGGTTTTATAACCTCAGCACAAACCCCCGAGTTACAGTAATTTTTGTACCAGCTAAATTATATGTTTTTCTAGAAAGTAAATGTTTTCTTTGCCATG
The DNA here is from genome assembly GCA_018155175.1 of Sinocyclocheilus anophthalmus. Lineage (NCBI taxonomy): Eukaryota > Metazoa > Chordata > Actinopteri > Cypriniformes > Cyprinidae > Sinocyclocheilus > Sinocyclocheilus anophthalmus. Next base: position 783,589 of record JADLZN010005650.1, on the reverse strand, counting down.
TCCTAGGTAATTTTGAACACTACGCATTTTCCAAAAATGAAGATTGTTTTTAAACCGGTTCATAAACAGGTGTTACATAAACAGAGCTTGCTAATCATTAGTGACTTATTGTACAAGTGATTACTGGAGACCTCCTGGAAGTTATTTAAACTTGTGACACGCAAATACTCTAGGTATGCACCAATAACTCTTCAACCCCCCCCCCCTCAAATAAAAAAACTCACCATAATATTTTGATGTTCGAATTCAACTTGCGCCTTGTACAATACATTTCAAGCTATCGTGTCGGGCTTTCGTGCATACCTAGTCACTTTTCCAGGTTCAGCCGGGCATAATTTCAGTAAATTGCCTGCAGCGTTTTTTTTTTTTGCTTTAGTGGTTGGTTAAGGACCGCATTTTGCAGTGCACTCGATAAGAGCAAAGTCAGTGTGGGAGAATGATTTGGCATTGAAGGCCCTTGGCGCTGTTATGCCAAACTGTATCTTGTTTATTTAGTGGAAATCAACTCTTGTTATCAATATATTATTTGTTTATCATGCCTTCCCTTTTTCTCTTGTCCCAACCCGCCTGATTGCGTTCCTTTATCTATGTTGTTCACATTACAGCCTGTATTTTGTTTGTTTGTAGTAACATTATTAGTAATGTAAATCCTCCTCGTTTAGCCACAGGGGATTGGAGAGCCCAGTGTCTACCATGCGGTGGTGGTTATCTTCCTGGAGGTTCTCGCCTGACTGCTCACCATCCCATGCTTGCGGTAAACCAGTTTTGCTTCATCACCCTCATTCGCAGTTTCAGATCAGAGCGAATTACGAGCAATAAATGTTTGCATTCATCCTTCCTTCTTCCTTCCTTCCTTCCTTTTGTATCCATAACAAGGAGTGACATTTCCCATTGCCATTCTGAGGAGCCTTGTACAAATTTCTGAATAAATAAATCCTGATCAAATGGAGAGGGCAGAAAGATGCACTCAGTTTTAGCTGATTGTGTCGGCAGAGTATAATGGACACAGCCAGATTAAAACAACATCAAACGGTGTCATGCTAATAATGACCTTTTTATTCTGAAGGCTAACTGGAGGGTTTGTCAGGCCACATGGTTGTAAATGAAGCTGAACCTGTGATTTACTTTGTATCTTTGTGCCAATTGTTTTTATATCGGTCAGCATAGCAGCAGGTTTGCAAAACCTTTTGCCTCAAAGTGATCCGTGGCTCTGATTGTAACCGGTGTTTCCTTAATATTTACAATGCATGCAAAGTGGAATTGCAGTTTCCTTTTCTTGAATAATGCATGAATTGAAAGCAGGGTTGGGTTTCACTCTCAGTACAAGTCAGCAACCCCTTAGAGTAAAATCTGGACCAATTAGGCCAAGCTCAGTACATATTAATATGCATTTAAATGTATATTTGATCATTTATTGATATATTTATTATATATTATACACACACACAATATCTAAAATTTCTCTGTCTAGCGCATAACTTAGCATCCTATTGTGCAGATACAAGTTGTAATGTTACGTCTGCTATGTATCTAAGGTATCTTATATTTTTTGTGGGGGGGGGGGTTGTTTGTTTTGTTGTGTTTTGTTTTTTTTTTGTTATCATGATTGTCATAGTAATGAGCTTCAGTTTATTGGCATGAAGTCACTCTTCACCTCAGGCAGCTATTCCTTTTTAGATGCTTCATCATAATCATAATCTAACATGTCCTAATCATGCGTTCATGCTTTCATAGACAGGTTTTCATGTCATATTTTTATTTTTAACATTAATTTTCATAACAGTCTTCAGATTTTTTCATTATATCATTACGGCCATGCCCCGCCCCCGCAGAAGCCCCGCCCCCAATTACTCGATTAATTGCTTTTGAAACCTATCGATGATCGAAATGAGAAATTTCCCAAAATTCCCATCCCTAGTCTAGTCTAGTCCACCTTAATTAAATTTAAACAGGTATGCACTGCTGTGCTACAACAGGTATTTTGAACAGTGCAACTTGAAATTTTACTAAAAGTTGTGCAGACCCTTCAGCAATTGTGGCATTGGAAAGTAAATTACTGGTTCAATTTAAATTAAATTAAATTAAACATGTAGTCTTACATCTAGGGATGCACCGAAATGAAAATTCTGGGCCAAAACGGAAACCAAAAATTCTCGATGCACTTGGCCGAAAACCGAAAATGCTTTGTAATAATTATTTATTATTTTATTAAATAGCCTAATATAAAGTAATTTTTTAATTTAACTCTATGTTAATGATACTGAATTTAAAAAGACACCAGCCAATAAAATAACCACACTTTTACTAAAAGTAACACAATAAAACTGGACAGAATTTATATTAATATTGGTAACACTTTACAATTAGGTTCATTAGTTAACTACTTCAGTTAATGAACTAAGAATGAACAATAGTTCGGCAGCGTTTATTAATCTTTAATGTTAATTTCAACATTTACTAATCATTATTAAAATCAACAGTTGGTGCTTTGAACAGAATGCACTCTGAATTAACATGAACTATCCCGTGAATAACTATTCTCCTTAACTAACATTAGATTATATACTGTAATAAATGTATTGTTTGTTCATGATAGTTAATACATTAACATTAACTAATGGAACCTTTTTGAAAAGTGTTACCTTAATATTAAATATCAATATATTATTTTTATTCACTTCTATGTAACCGAATCAGATTTTTTTTTTTACATATCCAAATAATGTATCGTCCTACAAAACGCATATTCTTATCAGAGCATATGATCAGGCATGAAGGTAAGCACCTTTTCGCAGCGTTGGCCAGTGCAGCTGACCTAGCCGACAGCATGTTATCAGCACCAGTACGCTACTGCCAACCGGAACAGCCGCCTATAATGCTAGACATTTGCTGTCAACACGCTATTTGAGCGGTCTTTGCTTTTCTGGTGAGCATGAGCGGTACACGAGTGGAATGTACATTCATAGATCGGAATAGCAGAGCGTCAAACCGTGCAGTGACGAGGAGAGTGAAACATTCGCGCTGAATAGTGTTGGGTCGTTCTTGAATGATTCGCTCATTTTTGATCGAATCTTTAATGTGACTCGGGAAGAACGAGTCGTCTCGGGGAGTGATTTGTTCAGTCGCGCATGCGCAACATCCTATAGGTTCTGTACTGGAATTAGTCAATTAGTTCACCTGTTTCGAGTCTTCGGGCTTTTTTCCGAATCATTCATTTCATTTTTCATCATGGCGCCCCATAACTTAACCCATGCAGTCTGACCGGAACGTGAATTGTTGTTCATCCGCGAATCTTTCGGGTTGATCGCTGTTCAGATTCATCACGGGACAACCCAAAGCTTTACCACTGCATCTGAGCGGAAGAGACTTAATAAGAATAACCAACTCTTTGGTTACCTTTGTACAACATTCATGGTCATGGAAACGAACATATGACCAGTACTTCACACTGTATAAAACGTAAGAAGTAAAAAGCACAATTTGAGACAACACGCATCACGTACCTTACGCGTAATTATAATAACGATAATGATAATAATAAAAATAACTATGCACCCATTTGTAAGGAAGCTTGTAAATGAACTAATTTCTCTATCCAATGCTGTCACGTCACGTGGCAAAAGAACGAACGATTCGAAGACTCGAGAGATGAACTAATCATTCTCTTTCCGGCTCAGACTGCATAAGTTAAAGCGTATGGGGCTGTCACGTGATGAACGAACGACTCAAACCCGAAGACTTGTCAGATAAGAGGTGAGGTGAGCTAATCATTGACTGAAGACCCAGGTAAACAATGAAGTAATCTTTTCTGTTTCTTATAGCAGTATTGTAATGTTTGTAGTGTGATCAACGTTTGCGAAAGTAGTAGCCGTATTAGGGAAGTAACACGTAACATTTAAATTATATTTTGCTAAAATGAACGAAATGACTCGAAAAAAAGATTAGTTCATTTTGCTGAACAAGACTCAAATGTCCGAGACGGTAAATTCTGAACTTTCCCGTCACTACGCTGAACACGCGCCATATATATTATTGTTATTATTATATGTAGCCTATATTTTCAGTGCATCCCTACTTGCATCCCCTCCTTTTTTACAAATCCGAAGTAAATCCATACATCCGATTTAAACGCGGACGATGCTGCCCTCTTTATTTTACAAACGTACTGCATGTTGAAGGTGACCCAGCTGACTTCACCAGAAAAACTCAACACCACCATCTAGTGTGGTAAGATTAATTTTATTATTCTACCAAATAGTATAATAAAAGATCGATACTTGGCGTCCGTGTATCGATACAGTATTGCCGCAGAAAATATCGTGATACTATGCTCTATCGATTTTTTTCCCCCCACCCCTAGTTGTTTCTAGGTATGTATGGTGCAGTGTATCTGTTACCGTATCAGTATCTGCAAATATTGGCATTTTCTGCTGAATTAACCACTGTCTGTTCTGTTGTTAACTCAGCAGAATAAACACAGAACCATATAGATTTATAATATGAGCCTTGATATCATTTATCAGCCACAGCATACAAAAGTCTGAGAACAAATTAAAATCTGCTTTTCTTGTATTTAATCTTTTGAAATTGGATTTTTAAATATTTAAAATTGTCACCAATTTAATAAAAATGTTAACATGTTATGCTTCTTATTTGTAATGGAAATTGTGTTCAAATAGAAAAGTAATGTAACATCATAATTAATTTTTTTAGGTTTTATCACTGGCTATTGGTAATGGCTGAAATTTAAATAGACCCTAGTTGCTTAATGTCTTGAATATGTATAAATTGACCCTTTTTTGTCCCTTTATTGTCCTCATTTCCTAATTTGGGAGGAGGATTTGCATTAGTTGGTGCAGTTGAGCCAGAAAGTCGCCTCCGCGCTTTTTGCTCTGGCCTTTTATTTGATTACTAGCCTCTGATACTGAAGCACTAATGAGCCTAACAAACCCTTCCAGCTGAAAGCCACACTGACAAGTCTTATGTCTCGGCGAGAGGCACAGTTTTGCTGTTTCAGACAGTGCAATCGAGATCTGCTTCAGCGCACCCTAAAATCTGAGTGCCATATCAAACTAACACAGCAGGTGAAATGCTTTGTTTTCATCTCCCAACAGAGCGACGGAACAGTCTGTTCACAGCATTCGTTCTGACATTTAGAGTGGGGAAAAGTACCATTACATTTCAGTACAATTCAAAATCGCCCATCATTTCTTAAATGAGAAAAGAACAATTGAAACGTTAAGCAAAAGTGAAGAAACGATAAATTCCAATTTCTTAGATCTGGTTCACATGCTCTTTATTAGAGCCCGACCGATATGGGTTTTTTGGGGCCGATACCGATATTGGGGAGTAAAAAAAGGCAGATATCGATATAACGGCCGATATTCTTTGTGTATATTATAGTATAATACCAGTCAAATATTTGGACACTTTCCCATTTGTGTGTCCAAACATTTGACTGGTACTATATGTAGAATACAGTATATACATAAACATTTTTTGCAATGATCACTCAAATGTGGTGATGAAACGCTTATAATGACGTGACAGAGATAGGTAATGGAGACAGGGCATTTAACAAATTAACAAACTTTATTATCCAAAATGAGTCATCATTGCACTGAACAGTAAAGTTGAAGGTTATTCAACTTTAATTCAATTTAATTCCATTCAACTTTATTCCTTTGAAGTTTTTTTCACTTCGGAACATTCATTCACGGATTTGCGCTACTGTCTTCACACACAGAGGAAACTTACTAGAGAAGTGTGACATAATATACCTCTGTAAATAAATACAAAATAAATTCACGTCTCGCACACTTTAATGCCCTTTGAATGTAACGTGTACGTTCCCTTGGAACTGGAATCATGGCGGAATATCCTGTGATGTCTTCTTTGCGGGGCACTTACGGTCGAATAAGACCACACTTGAATGCTGCCTGAACAAGAAACCTACTGAAGGGAAAGTGTTGACTGGTGTCAATATCTCACGAACGCGGATCTCCACCAAATTCGGGGGATACCTTCAGCTCGAGGAGCCCTCTCGAACACCACCTTCTGCGCGTCGGTAGCCCCGTCCGACCAGGTAGGTCTATTGCCCGCAGTGGTCTCATTAGAAAGTGGGCCTCTAAACGTACAATCAATTCATGTTCGAGAGGGTTCCTCGAGCTGAAGGGATCCCCCGAAATTGGTGCGGATTCGCCGCGCTGTTACGGAGATATGGCCGTTCAAAGTTTCAATGGTTTTCCATAGACTTGAGCTTTAAAGTGTTTCATCCAGGTCGCCAGTAGCAAACAATGGAGCGCTCTCTGCTGGACATACCAAGTAATTACACAATTTCAAGCATTTTATCTACATTATATGTTCTGTAAAAAAAAAGTTTATATCAGCAGCATATTCGCCGATACCGATATATCGGTGACAGGCTCATATCGGCCGATAATATCGGCAAAACAATATATCGGTCGGGCTCTACTCTTTATTACTCATTTCAGTTTAATTTTTTTTTTTTTTCCCACAGGTGAATTGTAGGTTTGTTAGACTGTTTACATTTCCATGCTCATTGTATGAATCTGACCTATATACAAGCAGAATAATTTTTGCAGGACAATACATAAGTCATTTACAACAGACCAACAACATTGAATTACCAATAACCAGTTGGTTTTCTCTTTTATTTAAGTCTGTTATAGCTGTGCAGTTATAGAACATAACTGATAAATGCCTTTTTTAGCCTAGCAGAATCGAGAATTGACCATGCTGCTGTATAAGTAAAGCTTAATGTTCCCTGTTAGACTTTTGACCTCTTGGAACTGAAGGTTTTGTCTTTGAATTTGTATACAGGTCAATTGATTTGTCTTCCAATCATAAAAGAACAGATCTCTTTTGTACACTTATGTAACATATGTAAAACATTGACATTGTTGTATACAGTGAGTTTAATGATTAATCCAGCTGTGGGAATCATTGCTCCAGTTAGAGGCCTGCACCTGCTATCAACAGCAATGACGGTTCTTGTGCTCTGCCTCAAATAGAAAGCAGTTCACCTCTTAGAATGCACAAGTAACATTGCTGTTTTAATACAGCCTTGTCTTGTACTTTTTATTATAGGTTGGTCATTTCAATGCACAGTCAAAACAACATGTTTTGTACTTGATGTGGTTATTTTGTTACCTTCACAAAGAAAAGCAGCAATAACAAATGACACTCGTCATTTATCTGGAAAAACAAATAACCTTTTGTATATGCAGCAAACTTAGCTTGTGGACAGCTTGGGTATTTGACATGGACATTACAGATTACAGACGTTTTTCTACCCTATTAATAATTTTTAATGTGGAAATGGATTATGTTGTTTGGTTTCAGCTGTTTGATGATGTTATTTAACATGTAAGCATTTTCAGAGCAAATAAGTAGAGATACAGAAATGTATTTATCCATTTATTATTTTTGTATTCTGTTTAATCAAACTTGTTTATTAAGTGCAATCAAAATGTTTAATGCATGAAGTAAAGTAAAATATAAGGCACGTTTTCTACAGTTGTATACTACATAAACACATTTATTGATATTTTGACATGTTGTAATCATATTGTAATTATGTTCACTGATATAACAATACATAATTAATAAACGACATCAGTTTTTAAATGTTTCATTGAAATCGGAAGTTTAAATAAGAGCTTATTAAAGCATCTGTGCCTCTTATACTCATGAGAGAAAGATGAATCTTGAAATGAGTCTAAAAGTGCATTAAAATCATTGTAAGGTTCATGATGTTGCATACTTTTATATTGTGAGCAAAGTCTGTGTAAATATATTGTGATGAATCACCCAATCCTTATTGTTAGCCAGTAGCAGTGCTTCTTTGAGTTCTGACAGAGTAAAGCTAGTGAATAATTACCAGCTCATGGTTATTTTGTAGCCAACAGATGATCAGTTTACAGCATACATTTATGGTCAGTCTGTGTTTTCGTTTCAGGTGTTACATCAGACATTCCCCCAGCACACATTCCTGATGAACGGACTTATTCATGGTGTCAAGGTAGGACATTGACTCCAGCTGTTCACTTTTACTCATGCTTTTTCCTCTTCTCCCTTTCTGATGTGAGAAGAGATAAGGAATCAGAATCTTTATTGTCATTATACAAAAAGTACAACGGAATTGTGCAATCCTATTTCAGTGCAAAAATAAGGTTTACAATTAAAACAAATACTTAAATAAATAAATCAATAAAAGACCAATACGTGTATATACACTGAACAAAATTATAAATGCAACACTTTTGTTTTTGCCCCCATTTTTCATGAGCTGAACTCAAAGATCTAAGACTTTTTCTATGTACACAAAAGGCCCAATTCTCTCAAATATTGTTCACAAATCTTTCTAAATCTGTGTTAGTGAGCACTTCTCCTTTTCCAAGATAATCCATCCACCTCACAGGGTGGCATATCAAGATGCTGATTAGACAAAATGATTATTGCACAGGTGTGCCTTAGAATGGCCACAATAAAAGGCCACTCTAAAAATGTGCAGTTTTATCACACAACACAATGCCACAGATGTCGCAAGTTTTGAGGGAATTTTGCCCCGTGAATTGATTGTTCATTTCTCTACCATAAGCCGTCTCCAAAGTCGTTTTCAGAGAATTTGGCAGTACATCCACAGCAGACCACGTGTAATCACACCAGCCCAAGACCTCCACATCCAGCATCTTCACCTCCAATATTGTCTGAGACCAGCCACCCGGACAGTTGTTGCAACAATCGGTTTGCATAACCAAAGATTTTCTGCACAAACTGTCAGAAACCGTCTCGGGGAAGCTCATCTGCATGCTCGTCGTCCTCATCGGGGTCTCGACCTGACTGCAGTTCGTCGTCGTAACCGACTTGAGTGGGCGAATGTTCACATTCGATGGCGTCTGGCACTTTGATGCAGGTTTTCTCCTTCAACGGTTGAATCCCAGGTTTCCCCACTGGTACACAGGGGAATGCAGACAGCGTTTTAATGGCTTCGTTTGGGTGAGCGGTTTTTTGCTGCCATGTCTGAACGTTTTGGATCGAGTGGCCGCATGGTGGTGGGGTGGGGTTATGGTATGGGCAGGCGTATTTTATGGACAACGAACACAGGTGCATTTTGTTGATGGCATTTTTAATGCACAGAGATACCGTGACGAGATACTGAGGTCCATTGTTGTGCCATTCATCGACCATCACCTCATGTTGCAGCATGCTAATGCATGGCCAGCATACTCCCCGGAAGTCACCCATTGAGTATGTTTGGTCATGCTCTGGATCGGTGTATACGACAGTGTGTTCCAGTTCCTGCAATATCCAGCAACTTCGCACAGCCATTGAAGTGGAGTGGACCAACATTCCACAGGCCATAGTCAACAACCTGAATAACTTTATGCGAAGGAGATGTGTTGCACTGCGGGAGGCAAATGGTGGTCACAACCAGATACTGACTGGTTTTTTCGGACCCCCCAATACAGTAAAAACTGCACATTTTAGAGTGGCCTTTATTGTGGCCAGCCTAAGGCACACCTGTGCATTAATCATGCTGTCTAATCAGCATCTTGATTTGCCACACCTGTGAGGTGGATGGATTATTTCGTCAAAGGAGAAGTGCTCACTAACAAAGATTTAGACAGATTTGTGAACAATATTTGAAATAGGCCTTTTGTGTACATAGAATAAGTCTTAGATCTTTTGAGTTCAGCTCATGAAAAATGGGGAAAAAAACAAAAGTGGTGCGTTTATAATTTTGTTCAGGTATATAAAAAAAAAAAAAAAAAAAAAAAAAATTATTACATTAAGGCAACAATATTACATATCCATCACAGTTGCAGTGGTTTTTGAGTACACCACTGTGAATAATTCAAAAACTGCTGCAACTGTGATGGATATGTAAATATTGCTGCTTAAAATTTAGGGGGGGGGGGTGTGTGGTGTTTATTTTTTTTTTAATTCTTTTGTGATTGAAGTCATGATTGAAGTTCGCTGCTCTTTCGGTTGCCATGTTTGTTCATGATAAGCCCTGGTCACGCAGTGTTACTAATGTACAATTTTTAGACCTGACCGATAAACAAGATTCTGTGATCAGCCTAATTCAATTCAAGTTTATTTGTGTTGCGCTTTTCACGATACAAATCGTTGCAAAGCAACTTTACAGCAAATTAAGTTTTTACAATATTTAGTGGTAGCTTATCAGTGCTGACTGTCAGTTAATGTACATATGGCAGAAATGTACGGAAAAATCAATTAAAGACGTAATCACTAAAGACGATGAACACTATTAACAGCAATTATTATATGATGCAATCAAACTTATGGCAAAATTCACCCTGACCCAAGTGTTACTTTCAAACATCAAGTTTATCACATCCTGACAAGCTCTGGTCATGTCATTCAGATATTTTCGTAACTTTGAAGTACATGTGTCATTTAAGGGAGTCTTTGTATTCACTCAGGGCCTGCTGTCTTTTCTGAGTGCTCCACTAATCGGTGCTCTGTCAGATGTGTGGGGCCGGAAGTCCTTCCTGCTGCTCACTGTGTTCTTTACCTGCGCTCCCATCCCTCTCATGAAGATCAGCCCATGGTACGTCTCTTACATGAAGACCGATGCAGACAGGCAAAGACTCAAGAATCACCCACTATATAGACTTCACATTGATGGCACATAAAAAAACCTAGATCACCTACACCTTAACATTACAAATGCTTGTTTTCTTGACTCCTATTTAGTGATAATATGTCGCAGCACTATAGGCAACATAGCCATGATGCTTCTGCGGATATTAGTATTGGTTTAGTAAGTTAATTTCACAAAAATCATCAAGAAATGTTGTATTTAAATTAAAAAAAAAATTTAATGGAAAAATATTATTTTGAATAAAGAAAATTAAGGCATTTTGACACCCATTTTTAAAAAAATGTATTCTAATTAATGTAATGTGTAACTCAATATGTAATTCTTTATTATGTTGATAAAATGTGTCATTGTGTCTGGGTAGAATAATAAACCACATATATATATATAATACTGTGTGTGTGGTATATATATTGATCTATATAATAATAATATATATTATATATATATACTCTATTAAAATTTTACCACCACAACAACATTTGTGAGTTTAACCTTACAGTGAGATGGTCAATGTATTTATTGCATTTTGTGCATTATTAAAGGTTGTTAATTGTCATTTAATTGATTTGTTTATATCATCATCTTAATTTTAAGCTATTTTGGAACGCTTTTGCCAAAGTTGTAAATGTTATTTTAAAGTTGCCTGTTTACTACTATCAAGTTTTAAGCATTTCATTTAAGCATTTTTCTGGTGATCATCTCCTTCTCTCTGTCTGATCCCACAGGTGGTACTTTGCAGTGATCTCCATGTCTGGTGTGTTTGCAGTCACTTTCTCTGTGATCTTTGCATATGTGGCCGATATCACTCAGGAGCATGAAAGGAGCACAGCATATGGCTTGGTGAGCAGAGGACCATGATTCATGACTTCCCTTTGATGTTGTGCTGTAACCTGACTTCACAGCATATGTGCAACAGCAGTTACTTTTTGTAGCGCTTTGGCGGATATTGGTTTCCTGTTGTTTTAACAGCCATCTGCGGTTTCCATTTTTGCCCTGCAAATAAGAAATGAATGTGTTAATTGCATTGATGAACATTTCCCTTGCGGTCAGCACAGTTGATTTAATCTCAAGATTAATTTCCCACAGGTATCGGCCACTTTTGCAGCCAGTTTGGTGACAAGCCCAGCGATCGGTGCTTACCTGTCAGAGGCATATGGAGATACTCTGGTGGTGATCCTTGCCACGGCCATTGCTCTGCTAGACATCTGTTTTATCCTGGTAGCGGTTCCTGAGTCCTTGCCTGAGAAGATGAGACCAGTTTCATGGGGAGCCCCCATCTCATGGGAGCAGGCAGACCCCTTTGCAGTGAGTCGCTGATGTCAATAGCTGTTTTCATCCACCTAAGTTTATGCGCATATTTTATGCGGGATATTGCATTAAAAAATGCTGGATGGAAACAGCAAGATGTGCATAAATTCTAAAAATTTGCATAAAAGACGTATGCGCTCAACTAAGTAGGATAAATTTCTTATCCGGTAAGAAAACATGGGCATAAACTATGATGGAAACACTTTTACAGAATAAATTCCCTAAGGCACATCAAAAAAGACACGTGACTTTGCGATGGGATAACTTGACTAACCAGCGGACCGATCTTGTTGCACAGCGTCTGAAATGCTAGTTTTGTCATTCTAAAATGCTTGCTTGAGCAAAGTCTCGTCAAAGTGTTTCGTTATAATTAACTCCCAGAACTGCGTTCCCAAACAGCAGGCTCCGAAAATAAGATATGATAATAAGATGTCTGCGCGTTCTGAAGCTCGTAATTTATTGTATATTAAAATTATTATATACAGTGCTTTCTCCTACTGCAGCTAATTACATTTTTCTTCATGATACTTAGCGTGAGTTAATCAGCAAGTAACCATTTTGTTCTCTTCAACTCACTAGAGGCTTTATTCACATATGTTTTATGCGATATTCTAATTTTGAACATAAGTTTAATTCGTAACTTTGAATGGAAACATAGCTAATGAAAGCAGTCATGGTTTATGTAGTTTATAAATATTCAATATCATGTATCATAGTTGATCAATATTCAATTGACAGCTTTGAATAATTAATAATAATAATTTAATATGAATAATAAATTATTAAAATATAAATAATAAACTATGAATAAATTAATACCCCTCCTTTTTGGAAACACGACATTTCCAAATGTTTGGGTTCGTAAGATTTCTTTTTTTTTTTTTTTTCTTTTTTTTCTTTTTTTTTTTGAAAGAAATTAATAATTAGTTTTGCAAGGATATATAATTGATCAAAGTGACAGGTAAAAAACATTTACAATGTACAAAAATATGTCTATTTCAAAACAAATGCTTCTGATTCATTAAGAATAAAATGTTTCCAGCACAAATATTAAGCAGTACACTGTTTTCCGGCATTGATGATATGCATCTTGAGGCATTAACTCAGAATGTTTTTAGAATTCTGGAGCCCTTGTTGACACTGAAGACTGGAGTAATAGCAACAGAAATGCAGCTTTGTCACTAAAGGAATAAATTAAAAATGTTTTTAATCTATTTACCTAGAAATTTTAATTTTTAATTTATAATATTTTCACATATTAATGTTTTACTGTAAACACATACATAGTTGAAAAGCATTAAGAGACTTTTTAAAAATAAAAATTACTCTCGACCACACTTTTTTTTAACATAGTTTATGTGTATATATATATATATCTTATACTTATATATATATCTTATATATATAATTACATAATTATTAATGTTCCATTTTGATGGATACAAATTAGGATGGTATTATTTGAAATTTTTTTTTTTTTATAAAATTTTATATATTACCTCTGAAATTGTTTTGGCATGTTAAACAGTCTGGTTGCCTCAAATCACTACCAGTGTTAATACCATTTTGATGGGGACAAAGCAAACCTCTGAGCTGCTGTACAACAGCAAGCATTTGAAGAATAGCGAAGATGTCGTCTGTCACTTATTAAATGAATCCATTTGCGCGTGCTGCTGCCCACTCATTGTCCTCCTCCCTCAGTCTCATGTTCTCTCTGTGACTCTCTTGTTCACAGTCCTTGCGTAAGGTGGGCCAGGACTCCACGGTTCTCCTGATCTGCATCACAGTCTTCCTGTCTTACCTGCCTGAAGCTGGACAGTATTCCAGTTTCTTCCTGTATCTCAGACAGGTACAGTTCACACCTTTTGTATCAATATCACAAAGACACAGATCTGTAACTCTTATGTATTTGCACGGTGGATCTCTGAGGTTGCAGCTGCTGTTCGCTGCAGGTAGCATGAATGTACCGTGACGTTTATGCAAACACTCAAACCTTGTTGTAGCTTAAGCAAATACCCTAAATGTGAGTCACGTATCCATGAGTCATACTTCACATAGCTTCCCTCACCCTACAAGTAAATAGTTAGAAGTAACTGTTATAATTGCTTGAGATAGTCATGTGATTTCTTTTTTTTTAAACTCCTTCATATTCCTTAAAGTGCGTCTATTTTGCAGAAGGCCATTTGCCCATATTTCAGAGCAGAGCGTTGTGTGGTTTTGTGAGATGCATGCAAACAATACCAGAGGCCTGATCTGATCCACTGCAGTTCTTAGAAACATCATTACGTAACACTTTTTCTTCCACCTTGTGACTTGACAGTTACTGGAAATTAATCTAAATAAGGAAACTGCATGAAAGACACTGTATGCTGCTGATGTTAAATCAGAGGTTTATTTCACAACAGTGTTGCTATCACAAACTAAACAGACAGAAATAAAAAATATATTAAAAATGACAAAAGCACACAACAAAATGACTAGTAAAGTTAAAATGAAAACTGAAAATGTAAAAATAAAAAGTAATTTTTAAATAACACCATTATTAGCACAATTAGATTCACTGAATTGTGGCACCCTAACTAAAACGATGTTATTGAATGTTTAGAACCTAAATCATAAAATCTTCTTAAACGGTGTAAATTTTCAACCACCCAACTTTTGTCTTTAATTCCCAGGTCATTAGATTTACATCAGAAACAGTTGCTGCCTTCATTGCAGTGGTGGGAATCCTGTCCATCTTGGCTCAGGTTGGTTTCCAGGCTTTTTTCCACCCGTTCCATTGTAAGTTTGTACTGCCTGACTCTGAACAGCACAGCATGTGTGCATTCGTAATTTCGTACTAATCTGCTCACTGTGCCGTTGCGTCAGGTGTTCGGTTGTAAATGGACGCCAGTGAAGATTTCAGAATAATGGTTCCTCTCTCTGTGCAGACGGTTGTCCTAGGAATCCTGATGCGTTCCATAGGGAATAAGAACACTATCTTGTTAGGCCTCGGCTTTCAGATCCTACAGCTGGCCTGGTATGGCTTTGGCTCCCAGCCCTGGTGAGTTGATCATCTAGAAACCCACTAGAGGGCAGCACTCTTCATTAGACATGGCACAGTTCAGTTTGGAATCGGATTTGTATTTGAAATTAGAACTTATTGTGATATTTCATAAGCTTTATTTAAAGCAATTGAACTAGATGTTTTAGAGCTTAGATACTTTCCTAAAACATAATTTTGGAAAAATGGAAATGCCAGAAAAGATGTTGACTCACTTATCATGCCATTACAAGCATCATTTACATTTAGCAGACAATTTCATCCAGAGCGACTTACATTGCATTCAGGGTACACATTTATTTTTTTAGCAGTTCATGCTTTCCCTGGGAATCGAACATGTGACCTTGGCATTGCTAGCGCCGTGCTTTACTCTTTGAACTATAGGAAAGCTATCAGCAAGTTATCTATCTGTGTCTCTTGGCTGAAACTCAAATAGACAAGTAAACATGACCTCAACAGTGTGTGTGTTTTGGATCAGTGTGTATTCCTGAAACCAGTTACACATGCTCATAAACTTAAACAGATTGAGAGTCTGTGTTATATGTGTGTGTGAGAAAGTTTGATGATTGATTTGTCTCTTAAGGATGATGTGGGCCGCTGGAGCCGTTGCTGCCATGTCCAGCATCACCTTCCCAGCAATCAGTGCCATAGTGTCCCGCAACGCAGACCCCGACCAACAAGGTGAGACGCGTGCAGCCACAAAGTGTCCAATCTTAAAATATTCACACACAAAATCCTCTGGCTGGCACGTTTAGTTAAGCTTAGCCGCAGAATGATTATGATAAGCTACTGTTTATTGTTATTACATCACTCTCTGGAATATTCGGTGCATTCCGTGGACAAAAACAAAGCTTTGCATAGTTACACAAGAGACATGAAACTAACAATCTCATCTCAAGTAATAAAATAATTTCAACTCATTGATATTTTGTGTATTTATGTATTTGGTAGCCATGTAATAAACAGGATAATATACAGTCAGCCAGTGCAGAATAAACCAATTCAGTTTACTTTTAACCCAGTAATGACTGTCTGATCTTATGCAATTGGTTGAATTATTATTTATGTATCGAATTGTGGTCAATTATAATTAGCTGATTAATAGGTTTAATGTTATGCTGATAGTAAAATACATTAATTTATTTTTCCATTTAATTTTATATTATATTCTATTTTATATTACGTTTTATTTTGTGTAAATGTAGGATAATACACTAACAATAATTTTAATTAATATCCTACCGTTTTAAAACTTGTTGCTAAATTATTTATTTATTTTTATGTTTTTTGAGAATACTCTTATATTTTACAGGCAGCAATTTTATTATTATCAAAAATACAGTATAGCAGTAATATTGTGAAATTATTACAATTCAAAACAACTGTTTACTATTTTAATATAGAATTGGAGCCATTACTGCAGTCCTCAGTGTTTTTGTCCTGTTTCTGCGTCAGGTGTGGTGCAGGGAATGATCACGGGAATCCGAGGTCTGTGTAACGGTCTGGGTCCAGCGCTCTACGGCTTCGTCTTCTACCTGTTCCATGTGGAGCTCAGTGAAATGGACCCCGCAGAGAGCCCAGAGAAGGGTGCCAAACCCAACATGGCCAACCCTACAGATGAGGTGAGTGATTAAAAGCATGAAGAAATCTCTGTATTACAAAACATGCACCTACCCACAAATCTCTCTCTATCCGTGCCTCTTCAGAGTGCCATCATCCCCGGCCCTCCCTTCCTGTTCGGAGCGTGCTCAGTGTTGCTGTCCCTGCTGGTTGCCCTCTTCATCCCAGAGCACAATGCCCCCAACCTGCGGCCCGGCAGCTACAAGAAGCACAACAATGGCGCACAGAGCCACTTACACAGTTCGCAGGGTGGACCCTGCGAGGGCAAGGAGCCTCTACTGGAGGACAGCAGTGTATAACCCCACTGACGAGGGGCATGGGCATCGGACCCCAAACCCCCTCATAATCACCACCCCAACCTCCCCAAACGCACACGTGCAGTGCACCTTCTACACAAGATGGCATCACCGTCCTCTCTGGTGCAGATATTGCAAGTGCGTAACTGGGCCAACCGGGAGCTGATCTTGGCCTTGAGGAACAGGAAGTGGAGCTAAAGACATTTTGCCTTGCACAAGCGAGGGAAATGCGAGCAGACGCAGTTGTGTGCCGATACAGACTTGGTGATAGTTTTCCTAATTTTTACTGTTACTTAGTTTTTTTTGTGTGTGGGGGGGGGGTTCTCTCTTTCAGAGTTTCAACATATAAATTATATAAATGTTCCTTGCCCAAAGACCTGGTAACTGTAACAATAGGGAATGTGTCTGTCGTGATGTTACAGGCTAACTTTTGATGTGCTGCTTTCTACTGGTTCTTCTTGGTTTTGTACTACAGATACAACAGATTGAGCATCATCTGTTTGAATCCTAGAGGAAACGCAAACAAGAAATGTAAGAAAGAAGGTCATCAGCGTCATTTCATGCAGTCATCGCTGTAGTATCATGCTCTTTCAGCCTACAGTTTCTGTTCTTGTACATCAGATGAAATGGTTTGTACTTCCTCTCCTTTTCTATCATGAGAGGTCTGTCAAACTTCATGCAGGGGAAGTAAAAGATGCCTTTAAGTGACTTTCTATTGCTATTACCAAACCCAGATGAAGACTTTGCTCTGAGAAGGGTCAATTGTATCGCTCCTGTCAGAGCCTGCGCATATTTCATTCTTGTTTATCATCTGCCTCGCCGCCAGAGCTCCCTGTGAACGTCAGCACTGCCATGTTACAACAGGCTAGCAGGGTTAGGAGCTTACTGACCGCATACCTAGTTTTCATATTACCGCAAGCACTGATGTGGGTGGATTAGCTTACATGTTATTGGATGAGCGTCGCTAGATCCAGTCAATTAATATCACACATGCTGCTACTGTAGGATGTACAAGGTTACAAAGTTCTGTGGTATTATACTAGACTCTAAACGTGGTATTTCTATTAGAGCTGAGCTTTCTGGGCACGTCGTTGTAATTTTAGACCCCAAATTTTGTGGCCGATTTCTATTTGCGGTGCATTTATTTTTATTTTTTTTCTTTCTGGCGAGACAAACTTTGAATACTTTTATCAGATCTCAACATAAACGTTTGATTTTTCCAGAGAAAACCTCAAGTGCATTCAGATCACTTTAGTTTTTTTGTTTTTTAACCGATGTCTAGGTTTTGTTTATTTGGTTTTAGGTGCCATACCTATGACTTTATTTCTGTCTTTGTGTGTTTTTATTGACTTTCTGGTATTTGTTTGGTTTTCTTTTACTATTTTCAAGACCAATCAACAAGATGATCCATGGGCTTAGTCATCGTAACTTCTTTTAGCTAACATTTTGGACCATTTATGTTCTCTTACTGCATTGAAAACCATTTAAATGTTATTTAAAATAGACTTAATTTTGCATTGATCTGTATGTCCAAATTTGAATGGAATTCTCTGTCATACTAGCAAGGAACAGAGACCATGGTTATCATCCTGTTTTGTACCTGCATCATTACTTCATCCACTAGCCACTAACTTGCAAAAAAAATCTGGTGTTTGTCTCAGAAAAAAAGCCAATTAATTTGTGCCTGAAATGTGCTCTAAAAGAATAGAAACATTATATGTGAATGGTGAACCGGCTGTAAATATTAGGAACTAATGAGAAACTATTTATTAAAAGTTTATTGATATTGAAGTCTGTGTTTTCTTCAAAAAAAATCATGGTATAATAATGGTTTATAGTTTTATTTTAATATCAGCTCAAATTAAAAGATTATTCTTAAAGGCACAATGTAATTTTCGCCGCTAGAGGGCGCGTATTCAAAACAAACAAAGAGACAAAGGCCGTGACTGAGTGTGGAATCATGGGAGTTGTTGTCTTCATCCCCGCAGCCGATGCAATCCGACGGGACTCGGGCAGAAATCATGTTCATGGATGAGCACCCTTTAATAATGATTTATTAACATAGTAGAATGAAGCAGAGTGAGGCTGAAAGCCGTCGAAGCGAAACGAGGCCGCTGAACGAGCGTGACACACGGCTCGAAAGCAGCGGAGCTTTTATTATGCCGCAGTCGACTGCTTCCGCTCCTTCCGGTCGTGCGTATGTGGAGTAACACAGCGCTGTTTTATCATACTAGATACATTTGAATGTTATGTTATAATGCTACTCTGTGCGGTTGTCTATTAAAACGCACAACATATTAACGCGTCTTTGGTGTTTCCATATTTTCTACAAAACAAAAACGGAAATCGAGGGGTTCTGACGTCATTGGCAGGCGACACAATGGACACGGTCGTGTCACTAGTTACAATTGCTTATTTCTCTGGATTTAAACATTCTTCAAAACATTTGGGATAATGTAAGTACACAAGTCAGCAAAATATATAACACTGTTCTAGTGGTTTCTGGATATTTTAATAAAAAAAATCTTACATATTGTGCCTTTAAGTCTCTCTCAATACAAGCGATGTTCCGGGTTTAACAAAATGTTGCCATCATTTAAAGCAGGCAATGAGAAAAATGATCTAGGCTCTTTGTATTCAGACTAATATATTTGACATCTGGGGGTTGTAGCCAAGTTTGACATGTCTGTAAAAATGTGTGCTGCGTTAGGTTAATCATCGTCTTCCTGAGCTTTTGATAACGAATTTCCAAAGACATATCTGTACTGCTTTGTAAAACACAATGCGATGTGAATCCACCAGAGGGCAGCAGTGGACCGCTTTATAACCAATCTGTACAGCGTGTTTGTAAACTGGACGTGATGCTGCTGAAGACATTTCTGTGGTTTTACTTTCTAAGTTTCTTTCGCCTTTCGTTATGCGGATTGGTGACTGTTGTAAATGCCATAGTTTTAGACCAGGGCTGTCCAAACTCGGTTCTGGAGGGCCGGTGTCCTGCAGAGTTTAGCTCCAACTTGCCTCAACACACCTGACTGGAAGTTTCTATGCCTAGTAAGAGCTTTATTAGCTGGTTTAGGTGTGTTTAATTGGGGTTGGAGCTTAACTCTGCAGGACAGTGGCACTCCAGGACCGAGTTTGGACAGCCCTGTATTAGACTATAGAGTTTCACAATATAACACCAGCGCTACACCACATGTAATAATATCTATATAAATGGATTCTTGCACTAATTCTCTTTTTCAATCCAAGTAATGATACGATGGCACATATGCGCAATACAAAAGAAAGTCAATTAACTGGTTTATACAAGTTCAAAAATCTAATGTAATGTGACTTAAAACCTGATTAGATTGCACCACAGAAATTTTTAAGAGGCACGTTAGGTAGAAATAGGGGCCATCGAGTTATATAGTGACTAAAACTGAAAACAAAATTATAGTTAACTCTAAATATATATTACATTGTAAAATAAAATAAAAATTACATGTGACCCTGCAAAACCAGTCATATGCCAGTCATTATATCATGTATAAATTGAGATTTATACATCAACTGAAAACTGAATAAATATGCCTGGCTATTGTTGATGGTTATGATGTATTGTTTTGTTAGGATAGGACAATATTTGGTTGAGTTACAATTATTTGAAAATCTGGAATCTGGGGGTGCAAAAAAAAAATCAAAATATTGCGAAAATTGCCTTTAAAGTTGTCCAAATAAAGTCCTTAGCAATGCATATTACTAATCAGAAAATAAGTTTTGATATATTTACGGTAATAAATTTACAAAATATCTTCATGGAACAAAAAGATATTAACTTAATTAGTAATGATTTGGAAATAAAAGTAAAATTGATAATGGTTTGTTGGCTATTGCTACAAATATTACTGTGCTACTTATGAATGGTTTTGTGGTCAGGGTAAATATAGAATAATAACTATAGTTAATAAAACCAGTCAAAAAAAAAATTTTTTGTCTTAAAATAAAGTATATCATTAAACATATTTATAAATATTCATATAAAAATAAGGTCTCATATGTGACCTAGGACCACCCACCCCCCCCCCAAAACCAGTCATAAGGGTAAATCTTTCAAAATTGAGATTTATACATCATATGAAAGCTGAATAAATAAGATTTTCATTGATGTATGGTTTGTTAGGATAGGCTGATATTTGGCTGATACGAATATTTGAAAATCTGGAATCTGAGGGTGCAAAAAAACAAAATGTGAGAAAATCACCTTTAAAGTTGCCCAAATGAAGTTCTTGGCAATGCATATTACTAATTAAAAATTAAGTTTTGATATATTCACAGTAGGAAATTTACTAAATATCTTCATGGAACATGATCTTTACCTAATATCCTAATGATTTTTGGCATAAAAGAAAAATCAATAATTTTGACACATACAATGTATTTTTTGGCTATTGCTACAAATATACCTGTACTATTTTTGTGGTCCAGGGTCACATATAATATAATATCTCAATGATACTAAAACTGCTGCCCTGCATTAAGTCTTTTAAATGTATCTGCAAGATTCTTTTAAATTCACTGTCTCTGCAACTGTTTCACACAGACGATACAGTGGCTCAGGACTGTTTTTCAAAGCAGCCTCAGCACATGTAATCCTATTAGACCTATTAGTGGGTCAGTGCAACAGGGACAGGGTCAGAAACAGGATACATTCTGTTTTCAGAAGGACACTACTGTCAGCTGGAGTGGCTCCGAAGGGGAAACATATAAGGGTAGAGACGGAGGACTGATAAAAACTCAGTCAGCATCGGCCCCAGCATATATATTTACATTAGATAGCAATGCATGAGGAACCTTTGGGGTGAATCTCTGTTGAAATTCATTCCTGACAGGAGTCCAGTGTGGGAGCCTGCACGGCTCCTGTTCTGTTTCCTTTCCCATTCTACAAGCAGATATGTATAGATTTCTGCCTTTTCCCTTCATTAACTAAGGGCAGAGGTTGAGCATTAACCCTCAGCGGGTGTGTATTCTGCTAAACAAAAGAAGTCAGAGCTCATGAGACTGTGCTGTCAGGTCATATTTGGGTTGTGAATGCCAGCGTGATGTGTTAGAGTACATGCAAGTGGATTGAACTGCATTGAGTGAGCTCATTTTATCAGTTAGTGCTGAATACACAAAGGAATGATTCAGTTAGTCTGAACAACTACAGCCAACGTTTTTACATAGGAGTGCTGGTGTTGTCCTTTTTATTACCCTATAGCTGACCTCATTTCCTCCTGAGGTGATGTGGAAGTTGCATAATAACTGTTTCAAGCTATATCTGTAATTCAACACAGTTACTCAGCACTGAGCGCTTCCTGAAGATAACAGCAAAGAATTTAGTTTGGAAAGGTTATTCAAAGGTAAAGGGCATATTATCTGAACTTAATTTAAGCTAAATGTTCCATACATCATGAAATCGACCGAGAAATCGTTAAGATCAAGAAATTATTCAGCAGCACATTGCCTTAAAGACGAAACACATTACGGCAAGACGAAAAAAAAAAGATGAATATGAAAACGTTCTATTTAAACCAAAACTGTATTGAAGTCGGTAAGATTTTTTTTTGAAAGTTCTTATATGCTCACCAAGGCTGCATTTGTTTGATAAAAAAATAAATACAATTCAGTAAAACTATTACATTGTAAAATCGATTACCATTTAATATCTTCTATAATTAATATTTTTAAAATGTAATTATTCTTCAGGGTTTCTGATCCTCAGAAAATCATTTAATATGTGATTGTGGCAAGAAAACAAAAAATGTCTCATTTATTATTATCAATGTTAAAAACAGTTGGGTTGTTTAATATTTTTGTGGAAACTGTGATTTTTCCTCAGGATTTTTAGGTTAATTGAAAATATAAGACCAACATTTATTTGAAATAGAAGTGTTTTGTAACCTTTTAAAAGAGTTTACTTTTTGTCAAGTTACTGCGTCTTTGCTGAACAAAATTGTTTTTTTAATTATAAATAAAAAATCTGGTAGTGTATATGTACACAAGCAAAATCTCTGCTTAAAAAAATACTTAATGCAGTTGGATTTTTGACTTACCTGTGACTACTTTACAATGTGAAAATCATCAGGTCTTCCTACAACTAAATACAATTCCTGCTAAAGCAAAGCCTGTATTAAGAGACCCCATAAAAAGTAAATCCAAAGCCCATCTTTAATAATTTACTCTATCATATTTATCCCACTGTTGCTTGTATATGTAGTTGATTAAGCTCTTAACTGAGCCTATTGTGAGCAGTTATATCACTGCAGTAATGCCATGCATTAAGTGAGAGATCTGAGAGGCTTAGTTTCCCCAGAGAGGCTCGGATCTGATGTCAGATGTGAGAAGTTCCCAACAACATTTCAATAAGTAAGAAAGAATATAAAAATCACTTGCATGTAAATTTGATAATACTTCATGTTCTCCTTTTAGTCCAAAACAGCATGAAAAGGCAGCAAATTTAATAAAGCAATTAATAGGACATCCGTTCTTACTATACGTGGCCAGAGAAATAACATCCTGTCCTATTTTGTGTTCATTTTTAGCCCATCTCTAAAAGTGTCATGTTTTCGAGTTATTTTCACTGACCTTTCCAGCACATTTCCACCATCATTTAACCAATCCACCAATCCCAGGAAGGAACACAATACACAGTCCTGAAATATAAAAGCATGTTGTCATGGAGACCTTACACCAAATATTGTAAAGAAGTGATTAGTGAGCTTTAGCAATTTACTCTCATGATTTCCTGCTTCTCATTAATGCTTATTTGCTCCTAATATGAATGTTTGTAAAATGGAGAGAGTAATTTGAGAGGAAATTAAGGTATTAAATCAGATCAGACCACTCTGATGGCAAATAGCACAGACCAGCCAACGACCTAGATGTCTACTAGTCCTTGTTGGACGTTTAACAATCTATGACCATCACCTCCATATTTTTTCTGACCAAAATTAACTAAATGAGAGTTGTTCCAGTGTGCGCGCTCACTGACTGAATTGTGAATCTGCATTTGCGAATTCTCTCATCATCATAAACAATAACGACCTGCAGAAAATATGTAAGTAAGATATTTGTTCTGCAGCTTAGACAGCTTCAGTGATTATAAGGGGAGTTTTTGCTAAACGCATAACTCACATTATCAGACTGAAGCCGTGACCACTTGAGTGTTGTTTGCTCACTTTCTTTATAATAACCGTTTTCTTTTTCATGCTGGAATAATCAATGTAAAGTCTTGGTATTCTAATCAGTTAAAAAAAAAAAAAAAAAAAACATTATGTGTTTATCTGTAGCCAGAAGTATGACTTCCTTTATCTCCCCCATTAAAAATAAATCTATTAATCGCCATTAATAATCATTATTACAATATCAAGAGCAATAATCAACAATAATGATTTGTCATGATAGTGCAGCTTCACCCTCTAATGAGCTGCTAATTCAGCTTCTATTCCACCTTTGCAGTGTAAAGATGGCTTTTGTTGATCAAATTTTATTGGTAACAGTCTATAGTATTCTGATTGAGAAATAAACTAGTCAAAATATAGAATTGTCATAAAAAAAGATACATTTAGTAGGTAATTAGAAAAATTGCTTAAAGGATAAGAATATGCCATTACTGAAAAAGTATATTGCTTGCCCCTGCCACGGGCAACATTTTTGTTTTGTTTGGTTTTTACCACAGAATTTATTAGTATTCTTCAAGTAGTCTGAGATTATGAATATCATGTTATGAGTGGTCAGCATACTGTTGATGATCCCATTTAAGTAGTTCCACTATGTGGTGTTATCACTATTACATCAGATTATACACAACATAGATCATGAGGTTACCATCATTGGCTTACAGACTGAATCATCATCCTGTCCTTGCCAACTGTCCATCTAATATGTGTGTGTGTGTGTGTGTTTATATAAAATATATATTATACTGTATATATATATATATACAGGTGCTTCTCAATAAATTAGAATGCCGTGGAACAGTTCATTTATTCCAGTAATTCAACTCAAATTGTGTGAAACTTGTGTATTAAATAAATTCCATGCACACAGACTGAAGTAGTTTAAGACTTAGGTTATTTTAATTGTGATGATTTTGGATCACATTTAACAAAAACCCACCAATTCAAATCTCAACAAATTAGAATATGGTGACATTGCAATCAGCTAATCAACTCAAAACACCTGCAAAGGTTTCCTGAGTCTTCAAAATGGTCTCTCAGTTTGGTTCACTAGGCTACACAATCATGGGGAAGACTGCTGATTTGGCAGTTGTCCAGAAGACAATCATTGACATCCTTCACAAGGAGGGTAAGCAACAAATATTCATTGCCAAAGAAGCTGCCTGTTTACAGAGTGCTGTATCAAGCATGTTAACAGAAAGTTGAGTGAAGGAAAAAGTGTGGAAGAACAGATTTGGCAACCCCAACCAACCCGAGGAGAGAGAACCGCAAACTTATGAGGATTGTCAAGCAAAAAATCGATTCAAGAATTTGAGTGAAATTCACAAGGAATGGGCTGGGGTCAAGGCATCAAGAGCCACCACACACAGACGTGTCAAGGAATTTGGCTACAGTTGTCGTATTCCTCTTGTTAAGCCACTCCTGAACCACAGACAACGTCAGAGGCATCTTACCTGGGCTAAGGAGAAGAAGAACTGGACTGTTGCCCAAAGTCCTCTTTTCAGATGAGAGCAAAAGTTTTGTATTTCATTTGGAAACCAAGGTCCTAGAGTGTGGAGGAAGGGTGGAGAAGCTCATAGCCCAAGTTGCATGAAGTACAGGTTAAGTTTCCACAGTATGAGGAGAAGAAGAATGGACTGTTGCCCAGTGGTCCAAAGTCCGCTTTTCAGATGAGAGCAAGGTTTGTATTTCATTTGGAAACCAAGGTCTTAGAGTTTGGAGGAAGGATGGAGAAGCTCATAGCCCAAGTTGCATGAAGTCCAGTGTTAAGTTTCCACAGACTGTGATGATTTGGGGTTCAATGTCATCTGCTTGTGTTGGTCCATTGTGTTTTTTTAAAAACAACGTCACTGCACCCGTTTACCAAGAAATTTTGGAGCATTGGAGCACGCAGGATTCTTCTGGGCAGCTGTGGAAGATGCTGATTGCATTTTCCAGCAGGATTTGGCACCTGACCACACTGCCAAAAGCAACAAAAGTTTGTTAAATGACCATGGTGTTAGTGTGCTTAACTGGCCAGCAAACTCACCAGACCTGAACCCCACAGAGAATCTATAGGGTATTGTCAAGAGGAAAATGAGAAACAAGAGACCAAAAATGCAGATGAGCTGAAGGCCATGTCAGAGAAACCTGGGCTTCCATACCACCTCAGCAGTGCCACAAACTGATCACCTCCATGCCACGCCGAATTGAGGCAGTAATTAAAGCAAAAGGAGCCCCTACCAAGTATTGAGTACATGTACAGTAAATGAACATACTTCCAGAAGGCCAACAATTCACTAAAAAATGTTTTTTATTTGGTCTTTTGAAGTATTCTAATTTGTTAAGATAGTTAATTGGTGGGTTTTAGTTAAATGTGAGCCAAAATATCACAATTAAAAGAACCAAAGACTTAAACTACTTCAGTCTGTGCATTGAATTTATTTAATACACGCGTTTCACAATTTGAGTTGAATTACTGAAATAAATGAACTTTTCAAAGACATTCTAATTTATTGAGATGCACAAGTATATCCTATTTCGATACTTCTTCTCTATGTTTATTCTCTCTGTTTATATATATATCCTTTTCCGTCTTCTTCTCGTTTGTTTGCATCCTGTCTAAACTGTTCTGTCAAATGAAGGCAAAAAATAAATAAATAATAATATTAAACAATTTTAGTGCTGTTAGCAACCTGTTCATTCTTACAGATTCCCTTTTCATCTGTATGTTTGCTGCATTAGATGAATCATTCGGATTCAGTCCATTATGAAATTCAGTCCATTATGTTTCACTTCATAACTAATTTCAAAAAGCTTTTATGTATTTTATATTGCAAAGGCGTTGGTGTCTTTTTCACTTCCAGTGGTGACGAAGACAGTTGTTTTCTCTCTGTACCTGACATTTGGAAGGGTTTAACGTGGTGTTCCCACACATAATAGTGGCGGTTCTTAGAACAGAGGATGTAAACAGGTTGTAGGGCAAGAGGGATTGGGGATGTTATTGTGCCTCCTCCTCTCTCTCATGTTCATCAGGAAGGGAAGACATCAGTCAGACTACACATTGTGTGATTTGTTTTAAGACACGGCCTGTGGCTGTGTACACACAAGCCCCCCTTCTATACCAGATCACAATTAAATTGGCGAAATCGCAGATTTAAATGTATTATGAATTTACATGGCCTCAGGGATTATGGATTGATTTTCTATTGTTCTACAGAGAATTGTTCTACAGAGAAATGGGTGTGTTAAAGAAATATGTCAGGTTCAAAACAAGTTACGCTAAGGCATTTGTGGAAAAATGTTGAACAAAAACTAATTTTGACTTGTGTATTAAAAAAGCAGAAATTGAGGAGCACTTAGAATAGAAGCAAATGGAGCTGTTTTTGAAGGACCTGAAAGCAGAATTTGAAAGCAATTACATTAATTCTAATGTTTATATGTGTATATTTGAGTTGTAAATTTGATCTCATAATTTTAACTGTGATTTGAGAGATTATGGTGTTTTGTTGTCATGGCACCAGAGTTGTTAAAAATACACATGACTTTACACAGAAATACTAAAATCATGTTAAAATGTATATTGTTTACATCTTGTGGCTTAATTTTTGAAACAGAGTATTTTAACATTTACAGATCAGTCCGACTATAAGTACCCCACTGTAACCCACCCACATTTCTGCTTTTTAAAAGAGACAAGTCAAAATCATTTTTGTTGTAATCACCATTGTGCCATCAGCTTTCTACTGATCCCAGAATATTCCTAAACATATATGTAGTTGGACAACTTATCTGAGCTGTAAGGAATGTGTGGCAGCATAAACATATTTATCACCTTGTACAACACAGTCCTGTTTCTTACCAACACAGTTCTCACTGACGGCCAGGATGTGTGTTTATTGACATAGCCTACACTGTTTTTCTATGATGATCTCTTTCCATCTTAGAGGCTCATAAGTTCAACAGAACTACACATC
Organism: Sinocyclocheilus anophthalmus; assembly: GCA_018155175.1. Taxonomy (NCBI): domain Eukaryota; kingdom Metazoa; phylum Chordata; class Actinopteri; order Cypriniformes; family Cyprinidae; genus Sinocyclocheilus; species Sinocyclocheilus anophthalmus. The sequence goes on along the minus strand of JADLZN010005650.1, from coordinate 755,513 downwards.
AACCTATATTTTCCTTTTTTCTCTCAAAGACTTTCCTTGGTCTTAGAAAACAGTTAAACTAATATAGTTGTGCTACTTCCTCAACAAGTTTCAAATACAGATTTATAACCAGTAAGTTCTAATACAAACTAGTCATTTTCTGAACAAACCCTTTTAACCTTACCTAAAGGAACCTAGAAGGTACTTTGGATCAAACTGAGTCTTTGGCATATACTGTACAACATCAGCTATTACTCACATGTTTTGTTTTTACTGCATCTATTTGGCAAAATCCTGCATTACTAATACATAACAATATGAATATTCTTGTAAGCATGTTTTTCATAAATACAGCTGTTGCCAACACATAATTACAGATACTAATGCTGGACAGTGTGAGGCTGGAAGTGCAAGTCAGATTTTAGACTACACTGTCTAAAGATTATTTCCATTATCACAGAATAAACCCTGACAGTAAAGCATAATGACTGGCTGGCTGTACATTATCTCGCTTTTAACACGACTGCTTACCTAATACACAACAAGTAAATTGACATGAAATATTGATTTGAGCTGAAGTCATTTTATTATGAGATTAAAGAGACCACAGGGCATCCATGATCACTGAATTCAATCAAGTTAATAAGTTCAGTACTCTTTGTACTTAACATTAAATTACAGTTTATAAGGTTGTAGATTTAGTGTAAATTGGAAGTAGCTAAAAATGTTGATTACCACAAAAATATTTCGACTTTTAGAAAAGAAAAAAACAATGTTATGGGGCATGTTTTTGGAGTAATTAAAAGCAGAAATGTGAAGTTTATCTTTTCATAAAAGCACTTACATTTACTCTTCTGTTGAAACTTGCATATCTTTAGCTGTAAAGTTTTTCTCGTCATTTTATACAGGATTTTTATGGTTTATGGCTTTATGTTATAATGACAGTGAGACGGTAAAATGTATAACTTCACACAGAAAAGGTTAGTAAGCGATTTTTTCACACTAAAACTGTTAACATGCATATTGTTTGTCTTGTGGCCATACGTTTGAAACGGGGTATTTTAAAGTTTACAGATCTGCCCCATTCACTGTAACGCAGATTTACAGTGTTTTACCATGGTATATTTACCAGGATAAGATTCACAACCAGGAACAAGAGTAAATAAGTGTTTTTTTTCTATGCCCTGAATAGAAAAAAAAAATCAATGTCAATGCATTGCCTAGAAGCCAGTGTTTTAGAATATGCAAAGTGCACGCCAATGTTTAGTGTGCGGCGCACGCTGTCTCGGTCCACCGTTCCAGTCCATATTTCCCCTGTGCTCGATCTGCCTCTCTGGCGGGTCTTGTTTACTGGCGCAAAGACAGGAAAGGGGATCCTTGGACGGAGGGTATATGCACTAGCTACAACCAGCGTGGGGACAAAAAAAAACACACACACAATTTTCTTGCATTTTATTCTCCTCTTTTTCTCCGCGATAGAGTTAAAGACGAGTAAGTGGGCTTTGTGGAATCAGCTTCACTTCGTTGTATTGATCTGTGAAGCAAGGCAACTGCTCGCCAGCAAAGCGACGCAGAAAGACTGCACGTGGAGCATTTTGTGCTGGAAGTCTCGCGGAAATCTCGGCGACTGCAGTGTTTTCAGCAGACACCTCCAGAACTGATAAGATTCTCTAAACTGCCAGCTTACAGGCTCGCCGCGAGGAATAGTACGGAGAAACTACCGCGTGTGTGACCCGTAAACGCACTACGGCGAAAGCTCGCAGTCAGCAGGAACCTGGAAAAAGTACACACTGAAATCTGCCCGTTACGAAACCCTGGACATCTTGGATGATTTGCAGCAGCACTATCTGCAACTTATAAGTCTGTAGACGGTTTATTAGAACTATAAGATCTTTTCATCTGAAAAATAAATCGAGACCGCAACAAAAAAGACGCCCAATTGATTATTTCGTCCTGCGCTCGGTGTGCGCAGCCATTCCTCCCCGTACTCCGCCAGTTTCCACCTTTTCCCCCCTCGCCAGGCTTGTAGCAATCTGCGCAAGTGCTGGACAAATATATGCAATCGATCGGAAACGATGCCGTCCGCGTGCTTTATAAGTGTGGATTGTTTCACAGTGAATGAAAGTCGCAGCACGCATTGTCGTTAGCTTCGAGCTCGAGCGCCAGCATCAGTCAGTGCGTGCGACAGCAGAGAGGATTGAACACGTTGAATTTTCCTCCGCCCATTTTTTCTCAGGGGGGTGACAGAGGGCTTTTTCTGTTCTTTTTAGTTTCTATCTTCCAAAAACAACACTGGACTACTAAAACAGATCGTTACCCACACCAGGACGTACTCGGAGGGGATTTTTGGACAGATTTTCGGTTTCCCCGGGGTCAAAATGCGGCTGCGGACTTTGATTGTTTTGGTTGCGTCTGTCTACACGGTTTGCAACTGTCAACAAACAAATGGAGAAAGTAAGTGTAACTTAACTGCTTTGTTTTGTCTTTCACATGGATACGGATTTAATACTATAGGAGTCTTGTCTGTTTAAATGTTAATATACAAACGTTATCGAGCGCTCTGAACGGGAAAAGGGGATCGTAGCTCTTGACCACTGTGACACATTTGGTAAAGCAGAGCCAGACAGAAGGACATTGCAGGGCAAGGGGCGAATAAATCAAATATCGGGTCGTTTTGACTTAGACAAATCGTTTCAAACTGGCTTTAATGGTACGATCGATTATCTGGAGTGTGCGCCTTGACCCTAAAGCCAGATTATCGATCGTTTGAGGACAGCATTGATCTATTTGTAGCTCGAACTGCTAGTAAGGCTCGGGAATGGTTTTCAAGTTCAGCCAGGCCCCTGTTTCATGCAGCCATTTGCAGCGTTGACACAGTTGCAAGAGGATTCTAAATCCTAGTCAGATCAGTCAAGACCTATAGGGCTGTGTTTTTTATTTATTGTTCAGAGAAGTTCAAGTTTAGTTGTATAGCGCTTTTCACGATACAAATCGTTGCAACGCAAATTAAGTTTCTACAATATTTAGTGGTAGCTTATCAGTGGTGACTGTCAGTTAATGTACATGTGGCAGAAATGTACGGAAAAATCAAGTAAAGACGTAATCAAACACGATGAACACTATTAACAGCAATTATTATATGGTGCAAAATGTGGTAGTTCTGTATGTTGTTTCAGGGTTGGCATCATCCGAGGTCCTGAAACCTGACTGGAGGCTTGTGATCCGATCTTTATGAGTTTGGAAAGTGCGTTTACTTCGGCAGCAAACTAGTACTAGAGCTCGCAGATGTCCTTTTAAAATTGAGCTTTCTGCACAATAAAACCATTGTAGATTGATATCACCGGGCTACAAATTTTATTCGCAAACTACTCTAACTATTAGCAGCGGAAAAGTCTTTATTTATCAGTCACTTATTTTATGTCAAGTCAAGGCATTGCACTTTGAAGACTCGTTGTATGAATAAAAAATGCTGAATTGAATGCTGAATATTAGATTGCTATAGTTTATCTGTATGCTGGATTATACAGAGTATATTTTAATGTATAGTGACCTATGTAAATGCTTAATATAGTTGGTATTACTTTAGTAGTAATATTTTATATAAAACACTCAGAATAAAAATGATTACTAAACACATACATGCTGGTAATTGGTTTTAATTAGGCAGTAGTCATTTAAATGATTGTATAATTAGGTACCACTTGTTGTTTTTTAGTGGTCTTGGAAGACTTCCTGCAAGAGCTAAATAAATATAAGTATGCTTTTGACACACTTGGCTGTGTTCAGCTCCAAACAAAACATTGGCTTATCTTCAGTTCGCTCAACAAATGAGTTTTAACATATTTTTTGGAAAGTTAAAAATACAATAGTATTTTTGCCATTAAGGTTTTTTTTTGTCTTGTTTTGGAGAAAATCAAATGAAATGCTCCAAGTTGCACGCTATCATTAGGAGCATTTCAGATAATTTCCGGCCTTATTTGTTGATTTGTGAGCTGTGTTAAACCCCAAGCACATTTTTTCTTATCTTGTTGCTCTGCAGATTTCTAAATATAGCATTGGTTTGGATGAAATTTATGCATTCAAAGTTCTGCCAGTTTCCATTTTGAGACTCTCTTCCATGTGTCTCACGGTTAAGCTACTGTATATCAAAACAGTATGTTTAAAAACTCTGTTAGTTTTTAGGTTAAGACCTACGTAGGTTTGAAAATAATAACAAGCACTGCATGGAAAGTTACAAATGAACAGACTGTTGGCTCTCTCTGTAATAATCTGTGGCTTTAATCAGCCTTTTAATTCGTATTACACTCTAGGCCTCTTTCAGAAAAAAATAATCTTTTTGTACTGAATTGAATTCCTGTTTGTTATTTAAAAAGTTGCTTGGCAAAATTTTCTTTATCAGCAATTCAAATCTGTAAGATATTCTACGAAAAGAACATATTTAGAGTGTGTTGCATCTTTGTGTCTTGTCACAGCATAGTACTCCGCAGTAGACAAGTCAACACCTGGGAGTGTATGTATGCCACCTTTTTATTAAAACTGAAAATAAAAGATTGAGTAATATCGAGAAACCAGTTTGTGTGAGATTTTAAGGGCAGATTGAACATAAACAAGTTGTGTAATTGCTAAGTTGGCCCCCTTCTTGTTCCTCTTAGGCTTGTAGTGAATCACTGTAGGGAAGAGTGGAACTATTTTAGGGCCTCAGTTCAGCCTCGTCAAGACTGGAAATCTGCTCAGAGCCCAGCTCATCTTGGAACATTTATTAATTCAAAGTTCAGCTTCTATCTTACAGTGGGGTTGAAAAGTCTGATACTGCTAAATTGTACTTTTTTGATTGAATACATTTTTCTCTATTACGAATTATAATCCCAGTGAAAAATTCATAAAAAAGGAACAAGATATTTTTGTGTTTGTTTTGTTTGTCACCCTTTTGCTGCAATGTCAGCACCACACAAACTGTGTGAAATCCCGAAGTAAAACCTGACGATCATGTTTTCAAGCTTGATCTGAGAATGATTTAAAGAGCATCTTGTTCTTAAATGGAAAACGAGGACATCTGAACTTTTGTACAGAGGAGTTCACTTGCTCAGTATCGCAAATTTCCTAGTTTGATTATTGACTTAGATATAATGAAGAATCTTTCTAAGTTTCTTTTATTCAGATTGTCAAAATATTTCTTCATATGACTTCATATTCAAAAGAATTAATTTATTTTATTAACCTGGTTTATTTCTAAAATAATATTTTGATTCCCAGATTTGCAATATTGTCTCAAATTTTGCACCCCTCTGACTGTATATAATTATTAATAATAAACTATCCTTATTGGTTTACACATTTAGCTTTTTTCATGTTTAATTGCTTGCTTGCAATGCTAAATAAAAAATGTAGTGTATAAATGTACTCTTAATTGTCCAATGCCGTCTGTATGTCTAGTTTTACTATCTATCGTATTTGCTGTCAGTCAGCTAGTCTGTAAGTTTTTATTTGGTCAAACGAATAGTACAGCTGTCACTCTTAACAGACACGGACAGCACATGACAACATAATTTATACCTCTGCAGACTAGAATCCGAAACCGTTTGACTGAATCACCTGCTTGGTTACATTGCTAATATCCAAAAACAAGTCATATATAATTTCGTAATTGGTATGTTCAACCTTGTCAAGTCTTGGCTGACATGGCATGACCATTGAAGCTGTGAGAAATCATTTTGAATGTATTTGCCACACGCTTTGTCCACGTTACTCCATGCTTTCTCAGATCTTGCGGCTCATTGTGCTTCCTGATTGTACACATTGTCAGTTTCTATTACGATCACCTCATTCAAACCACAGATTAAAAGCTTCCCCTTAAGAGCCTGTTATTTGTTCTGTTTTAAAGTTCGTCATCGCTCTTCAAGGTGGTTTTATTGTCCCACAAGGAGGTTACTATTAATTCATATACTGCTGTATCATTGTGAGTGGTTTACAGGATATTGGTTAGCAATAATTCTGATTGTGTCACGATCATTTAATCTTCTGTATATTTATTTCATTGTTTGCATTCAGTGCTTATATTCATTATTACTTTGAAATTATTAAGAATGTGTTACTGGTTCAGCTATATTCATGCTATTATGAAGTTGACACAGAATGTTAATTTTTAAAGCACATTTATGGGTCATTTTTTCCAAACAATAGTTTGTCAAATCCCAACCTTTCGAGTTATTGTGATTTCACATGCAGTTTGTCTCTCACAAGTTTTAAAATAGATTCAGCTAGTTGCAGACTCCAATCAGAACTTATTCCGCTCATGCAAATTCTTGTGCAACAACTGTTATAACCCCCGCTTTTCTTCTGATTTCAAGTGTGTGGCCAGGGACTTACACACTTTAGCGGTGGAAACTCGCGCAGTAATATTGTTCTTCTTACTCAGTTTGAGGACACCACAGCAGCTGGTGGGCAGGTGCATCTTTAAATCATCCCGTGTCTAGACTCTCCTCTGCGCTCACTGTTATTGGTTGCCCATTCATTCTGTATGCTAAATTTATTTCCTGTAACCTTTTTTCACAGGGGTGAGGTGTGTCACTATGGTGTCACATTTATGCCCCCAGTGTGTTCACATAAATTATGTAACATGCTGTAATATATTTTAAAGTGTAAAGATATGAAGGATGTTCATAATGACAGTTTGGCCCAATGCACAAAGCACGTCTGAAGCAAATTCATGATTTTTAAAGTAATAATGAGAATGAGATTGTTTGAAATTATTATTATTGAATGGATGTTCATGTGTAAGTCGCTTTCTTACAAAGCCATATTGTTAAATTACAATTCGTTTAATGGGTAAAACCCAAAAAAGCAGATGAATACAAACCAGCGAAACCTCAAAGAGGAAGTGGGATGAGAGATGTGGAGACCTGCCTCTTCTGCTTTTATATGGTCATACTTAGTTCCTTCCCGTGTCCTGGTTGAAATGTTTGCTATTGTTTGTCTTGTTTCAGAGGAAAGAGAGTACTTTGTGTGGTTTAGCCGTTTGCTGCGTTTATTTATTTTTTTAATTCAAGAATATTTGCATTGCATTGAAGCACGATTTATTTTGATCTCTTAATGGTGGCTGCGAAGGCAAACACACTTATGCAGATTGAATGCATATTTCAATCAATATGTCAGGTCGAAATATACTTTTCAGGTCGGTTACAAAGCAGAACTAGCTGCAGAGAAAGTCAGAGAAATCAGCATTGCCATAAATCACTACCTCAATTACATGCCTTTTCTTCTTAAACCTGTAGTGAACCTGTTTAAGTTATGATTTCTGTTTTGATCTTTTACAAATGAAAAATGCTTTTTAACGTATTTTTTCATGGATAAATCAAACAAATAATGTGTAACCTGTATAAAATAACACCTTTGTAAAACTTGCTTTGAATAATTGAGTGTTAAAGTATTGAGTATATTGAGTATTAATTGATTTTAAAATGTAAATGCATGATTAAAATTTTTTTACAACATAGATTGCAAAATTTTTGCAATTCTTGATTAAAAAAATCATCCAAACTGACACAGCCACCTCTTAAATGAATGCATGCTAATAACTTAAATTATTCATTGTTAGATGTTGTTCAGGGTTTAAATTTGTCTAGAGTGTCATTCAGAGATTCATTGCATAAAGTGAATGACTACACACAGTCAGCCAGGACACATCTCATTCTCATCTCACTGTGGCGCCGTTCCTTTCATGTGCTTCAACGATAGTCTTTTCAAGTGCCTGGCACCCCATTTGTACATGGTGTATTAGGAGTGTGGTGCTAAAAATAAGTGTAAGCGTAGAGGTATTGCACATTGTGTGTGTCTGCTAGAGAGAGAGGACGCACATGTCAGTAGGGTTATACTACGTGTTTCAGTTTCCCCGTGCTTCAAAACTTCCGGACTGCCACATTTATGAATCCCTGTGGTGGGGCCACTGTTATAACTAATGTAAACAAGTAGCCAGTGCAAGGTATTTTTGACCTTCCCAATGTCTCATGCTGTGACTGCCCAGTGTTTAAAAGGTCTCGGTTATGCATGGGCTGACCGCTCATCAGAGTTCATGTATGCGTGTAATTCATGTAAACCCTTGTGGAATCTTTTAAGTCATGAGCAGCAGGGGCCGTTTTTCATTTAAAGGGGACCGGGGAGCTAAAAGGACACAATTAGATGTGTAGCATCCTAGGTATTATTATTGTTTATGATTTTGTAACCGCTGTTTAATTGCATATTTGTGTTCTTTGTTTTGTCAATTTTTAGTTGTAGTTTTTTTCAATATTTCATAATGTCATATTCATTAATTAATTAGTAGATAGAAACGTTTGATCATCAACTAAAAACATTTTAGTTGATGATAATGTGAAACATTTTGTAAAAACAAAATCTGTAAAAATATCTGCCTATAATATGTCTTTTTCATTTGTTTATTGTATACAATTCAAGCATTGTTATTTTAAATATTTATTATTTATTTATTATTCTATGAATATAGCCCTTTTTTAACCTTTTACCCTTTTATTTTCTGCCTTGAGGGCAATTTGTTCTGCTGAATGAATTACAATTACACGTACACGACAACAAATACAAAACATCAGTAATACATTAAACATAAATAATAAAAAACAAGAAGTCTAAAAAGCTACCTCTTTCCATTAGAATTGAGCAGGGTTGATAGCACATGGTACAAATGAGAATTTTAATCTATTTGTATAGATTAACTTTGGACTTGAAATGCTTGGATGCTGTTATGGCATTAAATGATAAATAAATAAATCTGTCCATATATCTATACATCCATCTGTCTGTCTGTCTATTTATCCATTTATGTGGCAGGCATTCTCTCATACCTTAGGCAAAGCAATTTTGGTTCACTTGAGAAGCATCTCTCCAGCTCATACAGCACTGGAATGTGAAAAGCTGCAGGAAAAGCTTTTATTATCTTCATTAACTATGTTATGTCATATGAAAGGCATCAGCTCAAAGGGAGAAAATTGAACAGTGCGACAGAAAACTTTATGTAGTTCTAATAATTTTTTTATGGTTCTGTATATGATCTCCATTTTCACATTTTGTTTTTGTTTGTTTATGCTTGTTACAGAATAAAATCCTGTTAAATTGAAGGTCATCATCTGTAAGCAAATTTTGCTGTACATTCTCACCGAACCAATTATAAGATTTTGCTGTCTTTTTTGTCGTTGCAGTTTGCTCAAGTAAAGACATCAGAAATAACGTGACCAACCTGCGGGTGCTGGAGAACTGCACTGTAATCGAAGGCCACTTAAAGATCCTGCTCATGTTCACAACCAAACCAGAGGATTTCCGTGGCCTGAGTTACCCCAAGCTGACAGTAGTGACGGACTACCTGCTCTTGTTCCGTGTTTACGGCCTGGAGAGCCTCAGCGACCTATTTCCCAACCTCACAGTGGTGCGCGGCAATAATCTCTTCTTCAACTATGCGCTCGTGTTGTTTGAGATGCTGCAGCTGAAAGAGATCGGCCTTCACAGCCTGATGAACATCACGCGTGGAGCCGTGCGCGTGGAGAAGAACCCTGACCTCTGCTACCTCTCCACCCTCGACTGGTCCGTGATCCTTGACTCGGTCGAGGACAACTACATCGTGGCCAATAAGAATGATCGAGAGTGTGGAGACGTCTGCCCCGGCACGGTTCAGGGCAAAACCACCTGCCCCCTCACCACCATCAACGGGGACTTCAGTGAGCGCTGCTGGAACCAGAAGCATTGCCAGAGAAGTACGTAACCTAAAGCACTTTGTTTTATTTTAGTTTTGCGCTTTTAAACCATCACGCAGAATGTATTTACACCCTCAAGAGGAATCCCACTCGTTTTCGCCTCCCCCTTGTCATCAGATAATTGTTTCAAATCTCCGTTTTCACTGGCGCATTAGGGTAATAATATTTATATTACCATAGAGTCTTGAGATGTTTTGAGAAGTGAGCGGAAAGTTGTCAGGGCCCTGTGTGTGTGTGTGTGTGTGTGTTTGTGTCAGACTGTGTTGGCAGTACATTCACTGGTTTCTTTCAGCAGTAAAGGCGGCTAACAGCAACCATCCTGGAAGCAACAAGTCAGGTGATAAGCTGCAGTTTAGTAAGCCAAGTTTCTGTGTCAAAGCCTGAACCATGTTCCAGATTATGACGCAACTCCCCTGTTTGTGCAGTAGTTCGGGGTGTGGGTGGTGCTTTGTGTAGGTGTTTGTGTGTTTTTTTTTACCTGTCAGGATCCATTGGAGTGGCCAGTTGCACGTTTTGAGCTGGTCTGCAACCAATGAACCCGTCTGCAGCAATTTGTTCCGTCAGTTCAATTCGAAGTACCAAAGAGCTTGAGTTTTGAACACAAGGAAGAACTTTACATATTGGTGCAAAGCCCTTGAGCTCACAATTACGCAACACATGGGACACATCGTATAACTGTTCTTTGAACCAGCTGTATGGTGTCATGTGTGTCTTGGAGGCATGATCATGTTTTGTTTGGTTATGGTCTTTCTGCGGCCCCATTTTAAAAAGAAAATACTCTCCTCTCTAGCTGTGTTTTCTAAGGCAGATGTGCGCAATTCGTTTTCAGGCAGAAATCCCTTTGTCTTAAGTTGGAGGAGGGCCTGAGTCTCTAGTGACCAAAATAAATACGTAGAGATGGGCTCTTTTGACTTGTGACAGTTCTCTAGCAACCATCCAAACAATATAGCAACATGCTAAAACCATTCCAGTGTCAATATGTAACTCTAGTATTGCTATTAATATACACGGTAAATATACTGCAAATGAAAACTTTTAGCAGGTTTTATTTTTTGTTCAAAGGGACAGTAAAGCAATTGTAATGTTACAACAGATTTATATTTCAGATAAATGCTGTTCTTTTGAACTTTAGTTTTTTTTCAACATTGATAATAATGAAAAATGAGCACCAAATGTGCATATTAAAATGATTTCTGAAGGATCATGTGATACTGAAGACTTCAGTAATGGCTGCTTTGCCATCACAGGAATAAATCACATTTTAAAATGTGTAGGTAATATTTCAATATCATTTATAATGACCAAATAAATGCAGCCTTGGAGAGCGTTAGAGACTTTGAAAAACATTCAGAAAACAATAACGGTTTTCGTAATGCTGCTTTATCTGTTCATGTGCAGTTGAGGGACAAACTGCCTGTAGGTGATTAATGCAAGAGTAAAGATAGACTGAAGTCCTTGTTAAGTGCCTTGATAATATCCTTGTTTGGGCTGCTTTGACTCATGTCTGCTGAGTTGCAGTTGTACAGTAGGGGATGGAGTTTTTTTGGGGGACCCCAAAAAAAAAAAAACAAAACAACAAAAAAGGGGGGGCGGAGCTTAAAAAAGCATTATCTAATGATAGAATCAGTCCTGGCCTGCTGCTTGGTCTGTGGTGATGGACTTGTGGTTAGGGGTCAAATATTGCTTAGAGTGTGCAGCAGCTTATAAAGCCACAGAGCACTAAAGAGCAAAGAGATACTGTAAGATGAACGTTGTTTTCAAACAGTTTTGATTTGTGTATGTTGCACAGACTTCATAGTGTTTGTTGTGTGTACCGCAGGAATTACGCTCTCCGTTTATAATGGATTAAGAAGGTAGTGAACCGTAAAGTTCCCTTTTTGGATGTTGTTTTGTGGATTTTGCAGAAATGGCTGATTGTGTAGGTACTCAAGTGAGTATATTTTGTGCAGTTTCATGAGAGGTTTTCTGCCATTTGGCACTTGACCTCAAGAGCTAATTCTGGCAATAAGTCTTGTCTTGTTTTCGTCATCCATGTTGTAGCAATGCCTTAAGATGTTGTATTTAGGCCCTGTTCTGTGGCTTGACAGTGTATTTCAAAACTATTAATGTAGTAATTTTTATAATATTTTTTTTCTTATTTTCATGACCACATATTGTTGCAGTATGTGTACTTTTAAAAAAGCTAGCTACACTGAAGATTTTAAGATTATTGAAGTGCTAAAACAACAGCATCTACAATATACATTTTCCCCTCTTATATATACATTTTAACCTAAAATACTCTTGGGGGGAAAAAACACTGTTTTCAGTGTCCTAGCGACAGAATACCAGTTCAAAACTGGGCCACTGACATCTCTCATGGTTGATCTGATCACAGGTGGTCGGCTGAGATACATTACTGTTTACACTTGGCATTGACGTGCATCTCAGATGTGTCTCTTGTAGCCACTTGTGATCAGATTTTGTTGAGAGGAGAGCCTTTGAATTCATAGCTGCATACATCACTTACTATATCAGCTTGTTGCTGCGTAAAGGAGCCACAAAGGTGACACACTGTTAATAGTATAGTGATAGTAAAATAGTATTTTTGTGCAGTTTTAATAACAATAAACTTAAACTTTTAATTTCACAGTTTAAGTTGGGAATTTAATGCTCAAAAAGTGATTAACAAGTAATAAATTGATTTTAACTACTGCATAAATGTAATTGAGTGCCATAAAATCCCCTAAAATACTAAATATTAAATTAAAAAAAAAACATTATAAGACTAAATCATAGTACATTAATTTCTTTATCTTTAAAAAAAAAAAAGCAGCATCAGAGGGTTTAAAGTTTGGGGTCAGTAAAATAAAATAAAAAAAAGAAATAAATGCTTTTAATCATCATCAAGCATGCATTGAATTTAAAGTGTCCGTAAAGACATTTGTAGTGTTACATTTATTTCAGGATTGGCTTATAAATAAAACGTTCAAAAGAGCATACTTTATTTAAAATAGAAATATTTTGTATTACGCTTTCCACAAAAATTATTTCCTGAATGATGTTTTCAGCAAGTTAGTTTCTTTGTAAGATGCGTTTAACTGGCAAAGTGTTTGTTTTGTTGGCAGGTGAATTATTACCATTGGTTGCTGTTATTCGGGATGCATAAACATTTACTGTTTCTGTACATTTAAAGCACATGAGGGCTTCTACACAACGTATCAATTTGATGAGCTCCATAATAGAGCGTTAATCACAGTGGGATTAAGCTGTTAGTGAGGTGAGTTTTCCTCGCTCATTAATCCCTCTGCGTGGAGGATCTTACACGTACTGTCTCTCTCTCTAGCATTCTTGCTCATTTGCTAAGGTCCCTTTATCCCAAATGCCTCTTTGCATAATATTGAATCACGTTAAGAGATTTTGTCTTACACACACGTCTATCCAGCTGCTGGATTTCAACAGGAATCCAAGCGTGTCCCTCGCCCTCAATCCTGCACCACTTAGAGGGAGTTGCAGAGTTGCATTGCTTAATTCTGTCTGTAGGTGATCAGCGGCAAGTGCAGCAGCCGCGCACCCTTCCTTGTGTCTGATCCAGAGAAAGAGGAAAGTTACTGAGCACGGCCAGTTTAGCAGGCCTCTTGCGCAGCTGCCTCTAAAAGAGAAGGAGGGAAAGAGATAGCAAGAAAAAAAGCCTGTCGTAACTGCGCAGGGACGTGCTGCCAAAGTCTCTTTCGCAGATTTCCGCGGTTTTGTTGGCAGCCGTACAAAAGCGGTTTTGTTTCATTTTTGGAATTGTTGGCACTGGTTTTTCCTGAGCAGCTTTTGCTCAGTGAACATATTTTGACTGTTGGAAGCAGTAAAACTGATTTAAATCTATCGCCATTGAGGAATTAATAAAGTCTGACAGTAGATCAGGCCCTTTTTTGGGGTTTTTAAATGCCTGATGCTCGCTTATACCAACCAACTGCGCCAAACTGAATAACCGAGCATCATCCTGCACGATGACACAGCAATTGGCCTGACTTCTTGTGCCTGCCAGCTGCCCTGTGGGGAACTCAGTCATTATATGGGCAAAACGGGAACCGTTGAAGGACGATAATATACTTGAATGCTTTTCTAAAGGCACTCGTGTAATCATGTAAAGGACAAATGAGGAGAACATTGGTGATTTGGGAACAGTTTCTGCCCATTCTTCATACCAGTGAAGTTCACTGTCTGTGTAGGCTAAAGTCCATGTTTTGTGTTAGATCTGTTAGGGGAGCGCCGTGGCTTCTGTTGAGTCTGTCAGCCTGTGCTGAATGAGGCTGGGCTTCCCCCAGCACTGAATATTTTACACACATTAAAAATTATCTTCGTTATCTGTCCTCAGAGGGGATTAGAAACACAGCTGGGATGGAGAAACAGTAATTTGACTGGGAGAATAGAAACACTACATGTAGCTAAATGTTGAAATTTGTGGCTTAACGTCCACCTCCCTGGTGACAGATTGTATTTGGCTTAGAGAATTGGCTCATATTTGATTAGCTAATATAGTATGTTTCTTTTTTTTAGTTATTCGAATAATGAGCTTTGTGTAGCCATTCGTATCCGATTTGCTCAAGGCTCAGTCTGGGTCATATAGTTTGTCTGACTACTTGTTCACTCGCGGCAATGTTAAGGAAACTACTTTGAAACTGTAGCTTCCTAAGCTGCAAGGTACACATAAATTAAAGTCGTTAAACGACTGTCTACCCTTTTAAAAAGTAGTTTGTGACACTACAAGCTACTAATAAAGCAACTAGCTCAAAATACCTCACTAGATGCTATTTAAGGGAGTTTTAGTTTAGGAAACAAAGTAATTTATAGTACATAATTGTTGAAAAGTTTGGAGGCGGTAAGATTTTTTTAATGTTTGTAAAAGAAGTCTCTTTTACAACACGGCTGCATTTATTTGATCAAAAATGCAGTCAAATCTGTATTATTGTGAAATATTATATTATACCCGTGATGGCAAAGTGTGTCTCTGTGGTTCTGCACACATCGGTGGAATAAAACACGTATGGGAACCTTTAACAGATGCAAACGTCATTCTATTCTTGTCTTATTTAAAAAAATGGAACCGATTCTGCAAAAGAACATGTCAAAAGATATTAATGGCACGAGAAATGACGATAAAGGCTGAAATAAACATTTTTAATGGAGCCGTTTTATTTTTAACACTCTTTATAAGTGTTAGACCTTGAGGAGTGTGATTCTTCCTGTAGTTTTTTCCATGTGAGATGATTCCAGATTCACATACGTCAGCGACCTTCACGTCTCCATCCGTTTCAATCTCTGAGGGCCCGTAAGGGTCAGCTAGAAAAGAACTCACCTATGCTGTTATTTATGTGCGGAAATGAGATCTTATGTACACACTTGTTGTTTCTCAGTGCTGCTAAGAAACAAGTAACTCTGGGGTGAAAGTGTGTATAAAGTGCACGCAGGGGTGTATCCTAAAGGAAGGATCGTCTACGGCAGGAGGCTTCACTGTCGAGTCCCTCGTTTCCCCCTCAATTGCCTGACACTCCGATACTACAGGATACACTGGCGCCAATTCAATCTCAGCATGGAACAATAGCTGTTACCGAACTTCACAGAATGTTCGTCCCAATTGTTTCCGGGCATTGTTAGGCAGCTTCCTAGTGGGATGTTATGAATGGTCCCAGGGGCAGAGCTCCTAGACCCTCTGACCATCAGCACCAACAATATTAGACAGGAACCAAACCTTTCCAGTGCTCCGTTTCGCTGTGGGGAGGATGTTTTTTCCCAGAGTTCAAGGGTAGACCAAGACGTGTTAGGATCTGTACACATGAACCATGCTTGATTTGAGAGAAACGGAGAATGGACACTTGACAAAAACCACCAAACACCTTAGCAGTCGCATAGAAACTCCATAACCACCCACAAAATATGTGAAAGTTGGCACAGGCGAGTATTGCTCACACTTTCTTTAGAAAATGTTAAAATCTAATTTATTCATTCAACTTTATTCATGTCCCCCAAGGGGCTGCAAATTAGTTTTGCAGCAAGAATATAGGAAACATAAAAAGCATAAAAACACAAGCCTAATAATACAATTTACAACCTCACCCACCCCACCAAAAATAAAAAGTGATTATTTTAAATACAGTTGAACAATATGGGCCAACATTTTTAGCCATACGTGTAATATCTTTTAAAGTATTGCTTTGTGTGTATGTGGCACACTGGACGTGTAGATGAGACCATGTCATATTCAGTGTTGTTATTGTTAATTTACCTAAACTTGTTAAGTGTTACTGTTTTTGTTAACATACTAAAATTACTAAAATAGAAATAAAAAATAAAAAGAATACAAAAGCGCATGACAAAATTACTAAACACTGACTGAAACTTAAACTACAATTAAAATTAAAATGAGAAATATGAAAATAAATGCAAATTCAAAACATTAATAAATACTATAATACTGGTAAAATTGAGTAGCCATGTTTAGGTACTTTCTAGTCAGTTTTATTTGTTTTTTTGGGTGTGGGACATTCTCGTTCTACCATTTGATTAGTCAAAACCTTTGTAGCATAGGATGAGTCAATATTTTTGGTCTTTTCCTGAAAGACAAAGACATTTATGTATATAAATGAATTTTGTCAACATTTTGGAGTACACTAACATATAGATTAGCCTCAAGGTTTACAGACATAGAGTAAAGGCCAAAACAACTCAAACAATTTCGATTTAATTTCTTAAGTATTTTGAGGAGCCAGTTCCTCTTCAGCATCTTTACTTTAATAGTAAATTGATGAATATTTGAATGTTCACTTGACCCGATTTGTAGGATTAAAGCAGCTTTTTGACATTCGTTCAAAATGTAGAACTGCACAAGTAATTTTCAAAACTCTTCCATAGCATGTTGTCATTACGCACCTTGTAGCCTCCTAAAACACCAGCCAGAGCCACATCATTGCCTCTAAATGAATCACTTTTACACTCTTCCTTTCTCACCCTTGTTCTCTCTGTCATCACTGTCTGTTTTTTTAAACCATGCACTTACTCTGCAGCCAATCTTTTCTTTAGCTCGGCCTTACTCAACAAAACGTTCTTCCTCTTGGTGAAATGTTTGAACATTGCTTCTGAACATGCATCCCTAAAAGTGATTTCTTAAGCCTCTTTAAATAGCCCTTCTGTAATATCAGGAAATGAATCATGCCATATTCAGCATTAATCCACTGAAATTATATGGGCTGTGCAGTTTTTAGTGGATGAACAACATATGTATTCATCAGGTAGGGCTGTGCGATTAATCGAAATCGAATCGAAATCGCGATTTGAGACGTTGCGATTTCCTAATCGCAAAGCCTGCGATGTGGACGCGATAT
The DNA here is from genome assembly GCA_018155175.1 of Sinocyclocheilus anophthalmus. Lineage (NCBI taxonomy): Eukaryota > Metazoa > Chordata > Actinopteri > Cypriniformes > Cyprinidae > Sinocyclocheilus > Sinocyclocheilus anophthalmus. The sequence continues at coordinate 738,427 of JADLZN010005650.1, read as the reverse complement.
TACTCTGTTCCAGAACATATGCATGACTGCCAGCCTTGAGTTGCAGTCTTACTAACCAATAGAGTGAGCGCACCTCCGTTCTCCCCAATCAGCACTGCTCTAGCCAACTGCGTAAACACCCACCATTAATAAAAAAAAAAAAAAAAACCAGAAAGTGGGAGAGAGACAGAGTGGGATTATGGCGTCTGCTGGGTCAGATCGATAGTTAGGCAAATTAAAACTAAAGAAAAACGTATGCAACTTAAGCTTCGAAATGACAGAAAAAGGAACAAAAAATTTAATTTGCAAGAACTGCGTCACAGCGCATATCAAAGCTCCCTTATCAGTTCTGTTTTCAGTACTGGAGAATAAAAGATACATTCTTAGATGTTTTTGTTAGTACGTGAACGTTATCTTACACATTTTATCTCCCCAACAGATTCATTTGAAATAAGTTTATGATGCATGTTCGCTATTCCCAATTCAGAAGAGCGCACACACAGCCTGTGTCTGTGAATGCTTCTCATACTCGCTCCTCTCTGCCCCATGCGCCGCGAATCCCGTGCCATGGACGAGCCGTTCATGCTTGCTGCACTCACGCAGCCTGTCTCGTAATGCTCGTTTATACTCGCACCCACTCCGCAAGCACATCTGGCAGTATGGATGAGGCTTGATGCACACGCGCAACCTGTGTCGATTCGCGCCTGGCTCCGCGTTTAAAACGAATGTAAATTCAGTCTAACTGCTTGCTAATTTCACTTGGATGAAATGAAACATTCAGCACATTTTCCACTTGCTCTTAAAATCCCAAATACTTAAAATGAATAAATCAGCCTATGTAACATATGTAATACTTTAATGATTGACTTAAGAAATACAGTTCTTTAATTATAAAAAAATAAACAAATATTTTCAGTGAAATTCAATAATTAAATTAATTCTGTAAAAGTAGTTATACCATTATAATCTTGCCTGCTGAAAAAAAAAAAATAGAACCCCTCCCAAAACACAATAAAAAATTTAATGAATTTCAGGGTTATAATGGGAATTGTATTGGTTTTAATGTAAACTATAATGGTGTCTATTTGATGGATTCTATTGGTGGGATGTAATCTGGCAGATGGCAACCAATAGAACAACAGTAATTCCTATTGGAGTAATGCCCTAAACAAAAATGAATTTTGTAATGGTTTAATTGAAACTATAAGAATTTTTGTGATGGTTTCTATTGTTTTTTTCAGCAGGGTAATGATACCCATACTGTGCTGCACATTATTGGCAATATTGAGCTGAAGCTTGACTTTGCAAATTTAAAATCGCAAATCAAATCGCAATCACAATATCTGTCAAAAAAAAATCGCAATTTGATATTTCCCCCAAAATCGCACAGCCCTATCATCAGGTGGAGTTTTTGTCAGAAAGCCAAAAACACATTTTGAAGGTTTTCTCTTCCCACTTCTGAGGTCACTAAGGTCTGGAAAAAGATTGGGATCCTTCAGCCACTTAAAAGACTCAATTATACGTCATTGCAAATTGTAAGTCAATGATTATTGATTATAATTGGCTGATAACAGCCTGTTTAATGGATCTGGTTAACTCTTATTAAGTTTCCACATACATTTTTGGCTCTTTTGGATGCTTGAGCTCTCACTGGGCTGATTATCAAGGCCGTATACTCAAGTGGAGCCCCTCCTTTAGGGCTGAGACGGGCCCATTGAGTGCCAAAGGTATTAACTCAGTCAAAACCCTTACTGCTCAAGCCCTTCTCCTGGAATCCCAGAAATCCCAGGCATTCATTAAACCTCAGCAGACGAGCATTTCATCAGTGTTTTTAACAGTTTTTCACTCAAAGCTTCTCTGTGAAGACATCTCTGGCCAGGATCTTTAGATGTTTTTCACATCTGCAGATCTGCTTTCATGCTGACAAATAGTGTTTTAACTTAATCATGGCAGTCAGATTTGATTTGTGGAGCACAGAAGCGTGAAATATAAAACAAGATTCATCTTATTTTATCCGAGAAGTTGGCAGTGTTTTAATTTTGTGCAGTCCAACATATGAGCTGGTGCTTGGGAAATTTATAACTGAAGTATTTGCCTTTTTCTTATAATCCTTTTCCACAATAAATGTGGGAACTTTAGATCTACTAGGTTTTAAGAGATCAAAGCCTGCAGAGATAGAGGTATTTCTACACTGGGTCTGCAATGCATACTATCAAAACATTGCTTGCAGTTGTCTCAAATCTCAGGTTTTGTCAGTTTATCAGGGATTGAAAGATAGTTCACCCAAAAATTAATCTATCATCATTGGATGAACTTTGAATGAAACTGAATTTTAAATACAAAGCTGCTGTAGCACATTTCTCTACTGACTAGTTAATTCAGTGATGCCAAAATAATGTTTTATTTTATTTTATTTTATTTATTTGTTTTATTTGATTTGGTATATTTTTAACTCTCGCCTCTTCTTAGCCATGAGCTCCCTATCACATGTCTTTAAAGGCCATGCTGCCTGTCTTCTCCTCCATGTCTCTATAATTCATGTAATTTTCTAAATTGCATACATCGTTCGATTGGGTCTTTTATTCGGGTGGTCTAACCACCAGTTTTACGCTAGATATTTATTAGACCCACATGGAATCGGCCCACTTTCTCATGTTACTTGTGTAGGACAATTCTACGGCTACTACCACCTCCAGCTAAAAAAAATGCTTTCTAGATACTTCCAAGTCTTCGAAAACATCAACAAAAAACTTTGGACGAGAACATACCACAAATTTTTCGTCTTCTCACCCGCAAATCTTCCCTTTCAGTAGCTGTTCACTACTTCAGTGAGTGACTCAGTGGGTCAATTTCGTTTCTTCATTTATCATTCTGGGCACTGTATCACTTGATTCATTGAAAAGATAATCGCAACAGAAAATGAATCATTTTTTTTTTTTTTTTTTTTTTTTTTTTTGTTTGTTTTTTTTTTTTTTTTTCAGTGAAATCACTAACTTCTCCTCTCATGAATTCTTATTACAGTGCAAGGAGACTAGTGCGGTGCCCAAAGCTTTCAGTGATTGATCAACAGAATTAGTCAAGTAATTAATTCATATGAATTCAGCCTGGTTTCGCACACAAAGGATTGAGTATGACTTTCAAAGAAGGCATATCTTAAGAAGTAGTTCACAGATTTTTCCAGCCTGTGACGTATCTTTTCTCTTACACGTTTCATTGTGTAAGTATGTGTCAAGTACCTTTTCAGAGCCACCCAGCAGCTATTAATGTGGTACAGACGAGAAGGGAGCGGTCTGTTGTTTCATAGCCATAGGAGTGTTTTTCCCGAGTGGATCCTAAGCTTCGTTGTGGTGTGGTAGTCAAAGTTGTCTGACATTCCCCTGCCTTAGAAGAGAAGATGTCTTGCATACAGTCATTAAAGGGATAGTTCACCTTAAAAAATGTTCTGTCATCATTTTACTCACCCTTGTGTCATTCCAAACCTGTATGACTTTCTTTGCTCTTCTAAACATAGCACAGGATTTTAGATGAACACTGGGTTTTAAACACACTTGAATAAATCTAAACATCAAAAACGCATTGTTCTTAAAAATAAACGTAAACTGAAACAAGCACAAACATATTTATTAACACGATTATTTCATTTCAGCTTGTTGCCAAAAAAAAACATTTCATTTTAAATATGTTGAACAGTGTACTAAATTGACTAAAACTAAAATTGAATTAGAAATTCATAAAAATTAGACAGAAACAAAATGTAATTTAAAATGACAAAAACACCAACCAAAATTTCTAAAACTATAACTAAAATTAAAATAGGAAATATATAAATAATAACTATTTTAAAATATTTAAAAAAATCTAATAAAGTACCTCAGTGCTGCTGAAATAACTCTGTATTGACTGTATGGACCGGCCATTTTATCATCTTTTGTGCTTCACAGAAAAAAAGGTCATACAGGCTTCGAATTATGTGAGGTTGAGGAAATGATGACAGTTTTCATTTTTGGGTGAATCATCCCTTCAATGCTTTTTGTTTTACTTAATTTCATATTCATTACAGTCTTAATAAATGATTGTTACACAATGTAGGAGAAGCTAATTTCCTGTGTAGATGTTTTTTATTTGCATGATGTCCCTGTGTCATTCATCAACACATTAGTGCGGTTGATGCAGCACTGTTTGTGATCTGGATCTTCATGTCGAATTTAGATATCTTGCCTGTCATTGCAATACTCGACCCGGTGGCAATGAAAAACAAAACCTGAGCGAGTACAATCGTGATGTTGGAGTGTTTTTCCTCCATTACGGGTGGCTGGTTGCCTAATGAAAGTGTTTACAGCATCTGTCTCTGCTCTACTGCTAGTAGCCACTGTTTCACCGCCTGCAGTGTGTCACATAGTGCTGTCACCTCTCTGAAACCACGATTAACCCCAAAACACAGAGACTAAATAATAGCTGTCCTTGTAGCATCTCATTAATCCGTCGTCTTCTCACAGTCCTCATCCAATCGTAGAACAAGCGCATATCACACATTAGGACCTCTTGGCCACACACATCCTCATCGATGCGCTTAATGAATGTGTAAGCACACATTAAAGCAGCATCCTGTCAGACTAAACTGGTTACAAGGACCCAAATGCACGTGATAAGCCAAGAGAACTGACTGACTGCCAGCTATTGAGCCAAATGTGCACTCTCTGACGCAGGTACACTCAATATAAGATTATTTAGTTGTTTGATCAGTTTCATTGGGACGGTTATTTCTTAAAACGCCTGATGTTCTAAATGGCTTGTTCCTCTTGCCTATTCAGGAATCATTGTGTGAATCAGATATGTAAGTATATCTGCAGTATCATAAGTATGTTATGTGCATACTATCACAAATGAAGTATGTGCTTTTGGTGCATTGTTGGAAAATGCAGCCATAGACTTCAGTTCAAAATGAATCGAAAAGATTTCTTTGCTGTCAGTCGACACACAAATGCCCACAACAACAAGGCTATCAAGGGCATTCAGAGACTTGAGCATTGTTTTGGCTGTGTGCTTCAAGTTGTTGTCTTACTAAATGTCCTCTCTAGTGTGACGCTGTGTGATGCTGAGCCAGTCTCTCAGTCCTTGCTTAAAGACTTGATTGTCCTTCTAAGATGTTTTTCTAGCTCTGCACAGTAACTCGGGAGCTCTAAGGGGCCATTGGGTGCTTCCTCACCTCTCTGACTTTGCGCCTCGGAGTCTTGAATGTTAAATTTATATTCTTCTCAAAGGTGAGAAAGCCTCAGAGGTCTGCAGAGAGTTCATGGCTTGGTTTTGCCCTGTCATGAACTGTGACACCTCCTGTAGTCATGTGCCTTTCTAAATACAGCACAGTGAATTTACAGCAAGCACATTACACAAGTCAAATTTTTGAAGTAGATGGCCTGAAATATAATGTAAAGGGTTTTAATTTTTTCATTTTTCATAGTTCACCAAAAATGATATTTCTCTATTTAATCACCTTCATGATTTTTATTTTTAGTGCTAAATGTTTTTACCGAATCATTATGCAGCACTGAGTATTGATTGATGGGAAAGGAAATCTAATTAATCCACTCGGAAGTAACTTCATAACCAGAAAATGTTGAAGAAATAAAGGGCTCTGAATGCAGGTGCATATGTAGTAGACCACTAGTCTGACAATATTTATAACTTAAAGGGTCATCCAAACTTTACTGTAATTCCTCTTCACTGTTTGGATGAAACATTTAAATGACTCTATGACAGGCTGGGAAATATTACAGTTGAAGTACAGAACATCCCACTAGTTTATGATAAAACAACGCCTTACTCTGGAATTGTGTGTTATTTGGACAGGAGGTGTTCATCAGTCTCAAGTTGCTTTGGCAGAGAGGCCCATAAGTAAAGAAGTAGTCTTGTCTTCACATGTGAGGTGTAGTTTGAGCAGTGTGTTTAGATGTCTGAGTGCAGGTTAGCCTTCTGCAATTCAGCTAGGAAAAGAAGACATTCCTAATGGTCAACAGCACAAGCACATAACTGACGAGGAATAACCCATAAAATTAAACCAACTAGGAAATACACGATTGTATGACTCGCAATCTTAAAGGGTTAGTTCCCCCAAAAATGAAAATTAGCCTGTGTTTTACTCCTAGGTGTATATGACTTTCTTCTTTCAGACGAATCCAGTCGGAGTTATATTAAAAATTGTCCTGGCTATTCCAAGCTCCATCATTGCAGTCAGCGGGTGTTTCTGTTGAACAGTCAACAAGACGTCAAATAAAGTGTGCGCATCCATAATAAAACATGCCCCACACGGCTCCGGGGGGTGATTAAAGGCCTCCCGTAGCAAATCCATGCATTTTTATAAGAAAAATATCCAGATTTCAAACCGTAGTAACCCTTTTTCTCCTTGATTTTTACAAGCTCATCGGTCTGAAAAGCGAGGTTTGCTCTGATTGGCCAGCTATCCAGTGCGTTGTGGATTGGCCGAATACCTCAAGCGTTGACGGAAATGTTACGCCCCTTGCCATACTGTGATGCCTTGTCCCGGCCGGAGCGACGAGACAAAACAATAAAACCCATTATAAACTAGGCATTTGTTGCATCCAGTGGGGACATAATTACGGATTATAATGACTTGTACTGTCTTTTTATGCGTTGCGTTGCATCGCGCCGCGGAAACATAAAACCATGTCTTCATTTGTAATCGGAGAAATGACAAACAAAAAGTGCTACTCACTGCTCAAAACTCTTGTTTGAATCTTCAGTGGCAAATTCTTTAAATACTGTATAAAAAACGTACTTACAGTCTGTGAGTCAGACAGCCACATTGTAGGCACTCGAGTCTGGAACGTGTTGTAAATACAACTTAACCACTGATTTCTAGTCGTGTCCTCTTTTGGAAGGCCAAACAAAGTAGTTTCGCTTTCACATCGAAACACAGCGTCACACACGGCGGGCTAGAGTGATCGGTGGCCGGCGGGCTTGAGTGAGACCACACAGCGTCCTCACGACATGGCGGCGGCAACAATACAACAGTGAGAATAAAAGTTACCCTTCTTTCTTTGCGTGAACATTTGGGTGGCATTATGCAAATCTTTCCACATCATGACGTAGTCATGTGGGTGCGTGTTAGAACCAGGCATTTTAGGTAGGCGTGGTTGACTCTTAACTTTTATAAAGAATATCTCTTTGGATTTGAGACTTTAGTCTTTGCAACTTTACAGATCTTCTTTATGCACCAAGAGCTTGTAACACTCTAAAGAGAAAGGAAAAATTGAAATCGCATCATATGACCCCTTTAAATATACTCCGAGTATGATTCGTCCTGAACGAATAAGACCTTCCACCTAGGATTCCCTCTAGGGTTAGTGAAACACAAGCCAATTTTAATTTTTTGGGTGAACTAACCCTTTAACCTGTTGAACAAAGATGTAATGTTGCTTTTTTGTCTGTGTTTAGAGTCATCCTGCGTCTGTTGTTTCTTTGGCTTGACAGTGCAGTGCTGATGTATCAGCCAGGCCCATTAATCACCTATTGATGTGATTATCTGAAATTGACTGATGACCGTGCCTGCATGGCCGATTAACAGCCAAAGTGTTTGTTCCCTCTTATGTCAAAACGAAAACAAAGTTACACTAGCGGTGCACAAGCTTAAAATGCTGTGCTTATCAGAGACACGGAGGCTACTACATGCATTAGATTAACTGTGACAGAGGGACCAAACAGTGAAGCTTTATTTCCACCAGAGAAATGTCTGAAGTCGATAGTGTGGGACCATTTCGGGTACACCGAATGACCAGGGTGTCAAATAAATATTGTCGTAAAAACTGCTGCTAAAGAGCGAATACACGGCTTTAAACTATTTTAATGCACGACGTGAAGGCAAGACTGATGCGAAGCTACGACTCGTTAGCTCAGTATTCTGCCCACTTCAGATCAGACAGATGAAATAGTGTGGTAAGATCACATTTATTTGAGTTAATTATCACATTTAGCTACTTGAATTAATTATGCGATTGAGCGAGAGATAGCGAGAAGTTTGTGTGTGTGTGTGTGTGAACATGCATCAGCACGTCTCTCTACAAACATGCGAGTTCAGTTTATTCCCCTCATTATTAATAGTTTCCCCTGTGGGATAAAGTCAATAGTCCTATATTAATAATACTTATTAACATTGTTATATATTATCCCTTTTATAGTATTATGCATAGGTCAAAAACCAACAAGATTTTTTTTTTCACCATGTTTCCAGTTTTCTGCCTCAGGTCCAAAAGAAATGTAAAGAATTTACAAACTGAAAACACTAAATAGCATACTTTTTGTGATCTATTTTCATTAGTTATTTTCAAAAGGGAAATACTGACATGGATGTTTACAGAGCAGAGGTCACCTTTTTAATTCCAGTTGGAGAGGTGGACTTTTGTTTGTCTTTATTATTATTATTTTGTTCTGTATTATTGGTTACTGTGTTATTTATCTTTCTAAAGGCAGCAATAAATAACACTTTACTATCTAAAGAGTACATGTGATAAATGCATAATAATCGTCATAACCGTGAAACCGTGATTATTCCTCAGACAATAATCGTACCAACAAAATCAATAATCGTTGCATCCCTTGCTGTCACTAACGATTATTTTGGTAATCGAGTAATTGGATCATTATAATTTTTTTTGTAATAATAAAAATAGACCTCCTCAAAAAAAGCCTTTAAAATGACTTAAAATACATATATAATAGCAATAGGCAATACTATTTAGTTCAATAAAGTACAAAAGCAAGTAATCTTATGGTTTATTGAAAAAAACTTAAAATACAAGAATGTATGTATAAATAATAGAGCTAATGTTACATTACTATTATAACTAATGCGCCTGCAGAACTTTATTTTAATTGAGTCATAGAGTTTGTGAATTCACAATAGCATTATGCTTCAGGGCTGGAGTTGGGGAACATACAAAATTTACTTTTATTAACAACATTAACAGTTATATGAAAAAATTATATATTCTACTCTCATTAAATGTACCATTATTCTTTGTATAGTATTATACTGAACTGACCAACAACTTGTATTATAAAATGAGTGCACTATTTTATGTGTGATTCAGTCGCAAATTGAACAAAAGTTTGGTTGCAGTCTGGAGCCCTGTGCTTTCTTATTTTTAAATGGGTTTTAATATATCATGCAGCCTTGGGAAATGGTCTAATAATAAGTTTAATGGATTCTTATCTGTGGAATGTGCCACTTCTGGCATTTTGCCGGTTACTCGACACGGGCAAAATGTAATCGAGAATTTTTTTAAATCGAGTACTCAAATTGAGTTGTGACAGCCCTAAAACTGTGTAACTTTTACTACATATCAAAGACCAGAACATAATAAATTATAAAACTTAATAAATGTATTTTTAATGAATACTTTTGATTTGGGCCAGTGATTAATCTACCTAGAATACCCTAGCAACTGGATATTGACACCCTTACAGGTCCCCAGCATCTTTTGCACAGGCAAGCACTACTTTTGTTTACTGCAGAGAATCTATTTCTTTGTATTGTCAAAGTTTGCTAGGATATTGCCTAGGGCTGCATGATATATCGAAATATCGCAAATGTAAATATCGCAATATTCATATCGCAACGGCGTGCGATATCTAAATCATTTTAATAATAGGCTACTTAAATCAAAATGTTGCAAAAGGTCAAAGTTTTAGTTTGATGCATATAGCAGAGAATAGCTTGACGTTACAAAGAGTTATTTAGTGCAATAAGTTGCAGAAAAAAACTCTTTGCCTTCTCGTCTTGCTGTCTGACTCACACCTGAAGCGCGCACACAAGGCGCATCTCGCACAGCGTCTCTTCAGTTCTGCCGCACATGTGCAAAGCACACACACACACCACAGATACGTGTTTCAGACGCACGCGAACCCCATTGATTCGTCTTTCGCATCTCCTCCTTATGTTTGAACAGACACATACACACAGAATTATGTCAATAGTACCCATCTCGACGATCATTCTCGTAAATGCAGTCAGTTATGTTTTAAATGAATGTAAACAGCTGAGAAAGAAATTGGATGTGTATCATACTGGATCCGTGCAGTCGGATTTAAAGGGACAGCAGCCTATAAATACGTGCTGCTGAATATGTCACTAATGTTAATCAAACAACAAAACCGCTATAACAAAGATTAATCTAAATTTATTTCATACAGTGAACACAATGCAGTGTTATTTTACACTTAATTATTAAATTTCTGTACCTGAATACTACTGTTTATTTTATCTATGCTTGTAAATTGTGTATTTGTTCTTTTTTCCCCCTTTTTTGTTTTACTGACTGTTCACTTGCCTTTAATCATGTTTGAACTTTCTCAGACTGTAGTTTTTGCTGTGGTACTGAAGAAGTACTTAAAGTGTATGGAAAGCAAAGTCACAATGACATAAAATTAGTGTCATTAATGTTTTTTGTTTTTTAAAATTTAGCTTAAATTACTTTTCTTCCCTGATTTTTGAACATTACTTTTTATGTACTGCTAAACACGGCTGGTCACTTTCTGAAGTTGTAGTGATTCTTTCTTTGCAAGAAAGAATGTTGAATAAATTGGTTATACAATTTTCATTTTTAAATATTTTAAAATATAATTTAAATAGATTGTTCGCACTTTAAGCAATATCGTATCGCATATTGAATATCGCATTTTTTTAACAAGGTATCGCATATCGCTTTTTTCCCCAATATCGCACAGCCCTAATATTGCCATTGGATCTACTCCGCTTTCCCCTGAGATCCCTACTCTTTCCAAGAAATCCTTTCACCCATCTGTTGAATTATCCTCAAGATATGAACCTTGAAAATTGTCTGACAAGTGCACAAAGCTGAGTTTAATTTCATAAACAGTGCTGGCTGCAATTATGTGCATGATGTTAACAAGAAAAGACGTGCGACTGAATACACATGAAGGTTTGTGTGTGATTGTTTTGGTCTTAGCACTGAATATTTGGGCTTCTCTGAGGAGAATCTGTATCTCATGGCCTTTGACCCAGTTTAAAGACAAATACGTTTGCGAGATAGCTTGTTTGTTTTTCCTCTTGCAGTTGTTAAGGTGTCTTTTTGTCTTGCTTTAATCTTTTCATGGATGTTTATATGCGCGGCTTGTGTAGGACAATTTGAGTCATGGTTACCCTACATTTCCTAACCAAATCTGTTGTTTCTGCATAAGGCATAAAACCGTTCTTACACAAGGCAAACGTCTCGGGTGCTAATTACATACTATAATACCTCCGTGAAGTTGGCACCCCATAAAAAGAAATACTCACCAAAACTATGCCATTCGTTTGTTTGCTAACGTTTGTGCTGATTTGTGCCGTGATAACGAACATTTGTGCTGGTTTGGTGTTTAAGATATTACACATTATTTTTTTGACCGCGTGGCGTCACTCTCCACCCCATGTTGCCAAAATCGCTCCAAACCAGCGCAGTTCGTTTGTGCTCGATTTGTGCCCGTTTATGCCGTTAAAACAAACACTGCATCGGTTTAACCTTCCTTAGATATAGCCAAAATATTTTCGGGAGCTGTGACGTCACTCTCCACCCCAGTTCATCTAAATCGCACAAAACTGGTGTCATTCGTTTGTGCTCGATTTGTGCCGGTTTGTGCTGTTAAAATGAACATCAAATATATTTCCCCTTCATAGAAATAACAAAAACTATTCTGGGCAGTGACGTCACTCTCCACCCCATGCCTTTCAAATCTCTCCAAACCGGTGGCGTTCGTTTGTGCTCGATTTGTGCTGGTTTGTGCCGTTAAAAGAAACCCTGTAACTATGACCGCTTCTTTTATATAATAAAAATAAACTTTTTACGAACAGTGACGTCACTCTCCACCCCATGCAATCTAAATCATTTCAAAATGGTGCCATTCATTTGTGCTCGATTTGTGCTGGTTTGTGCCATTCAAATTTACATTGTATCTATTTCCCATCCTCAGAAATAACAAATACAAAATGGGCCAGTGACGTCACTCTCCACCCCATTCTGTCCAAATCCCTCCAAACCGGTGCCGTTCATTCGTGCTCTGTCTGTGCTGATTTGTGCCGTTAAAAGAAACAATGTAACCATGACCTCTTCTTAAATATAACGGGAACTTTACTCTCCACCCTGTTTAGCGCGGCCGCAGAGTTTAAAAAAATAGTGTTTGTGCTGCCTTAAAATTTTAAGTTTAGTCAGCTCCAAGTTTTCACTAACTTCATATTTCAAGTTGACTAAGCTTAAATTTCAAGGCAGCATTAAGTTGAAACAATTAAGCATTAAGTTGTATTTTTTTTTATATTTTTTACAGTGAGTCTAAATCGTTCCAAATCATTTGTGCTTGATTTGTGACGTTAGAATATGAAACACCTAGGCCTATTCCCCATGAATATTCGTTAATATTAATATTAATTAGGTCATATAAATAGCCTAATTCCAGGCGGTCTCCACACCAAATGCCACATTTATGTGTGCTCGATTTGTGCCGTGAAAAGAAATCCTGGTTTAATTCTTCTTAAATAGGCCTATTTAAAAGGGGGAGAAGCACTTAATAACCCATTATCTATAGGCTATATGTAACTGTAATTGCATGGTATTACTGCATTTAACAGCTAATATTATTATATTATAATATTATGTTAAGGTTTTTCTGTCCCCCTTACAAACGATTATTTATCGCACTGCATAAGAAAACAAAAAGAACCTAATGGACTGTAGAAAAAGTGCTCAAAGATGAAATAGCCTTAAGCTATACTGAATGTGTGGAAAAAAATTAATTAAAAAAAAAACCCCACAAAAAACTGATAGAGAATGGTTGCTTACATATCAAGAGGTAAAACTTTTTTTTGCGATTCTTATTTGCTAAATATTTTGCAATAAAAAAACTCACATGAACGTGTGGTATGCAATTTTTAACACATTAAATTATGATATGCAAGTCTAGACATTTAATCTTATTTCATTCAAAGATATTTTAAACAAACACACCTTGGCTGTCCTTCAGGCATAGCCTGTTCCTCAAAGAGAAAATACAGCTGAGCAATATCATGGTAATGTTTATGCTCCGAATATTTCATCTGCAAAATGCATAATGCAATACACATTTAAATGATAATAATAATACACAATAGGCTACTAAGTGAGAAAACAGTTGATGTCGATGGTAAAGTCAGGCTACTTGCTAGCTATATTAAAATATACATAGTAACCTTGTTACATTAAAGAGCCTGCTTTAACGGATAAAAATAGTTTTGTTGGTAGGCTATACCTTGGAATAAATGATTGCATTTATGTATCAGTGATATTTGTTACTTGAATATAAACCAGTAATTTAGTCCTATGTTGCATTTTTGTAACAAATGAATACAAATAGCAACAAACAAGAACACGAATATGTGATATTAAGTTGCAATAGCCTGTTCCGACAAAATTTAAATTTTGGATTTGGTGCTTGATGAAGTCACTGGCAATAAAATTTAGAAAAACCTTGTAAACCAGCAGATTTGCAAACTATAGAAGACAGGAATTTGGACGAGCGGCTTGCGTGCCATCACTTTTCCTCTAGATATTTGTAATGTTTTACGGAGGAGAAATAAAAATAGAATGTTAATTTTAACGGCATCTATAGCACAAACGAACGGAGCCGTTGGCATGGACGGAGAGCTCCCTGAATTAGCATATATTTGTTATTCCTAGTAGGAATATGTTCAGAATTCTAACGGCACAAATCGAGCACAAATTAATTAGAACGATTTAGAAAAGAACCACAAAAAAAACGTCCCTCTCCTTTTCAAACGTATGGTGCCGTTGAAATTTAAGCTTAGTCAACTTGAAATATGAGTTTAGTGCAAACTTGGAGCTGACTAAACTTAAAATTTTAAGGCAGCGCACAAACTATTTTTTTAACTCTGCGGCTGCGCTAAACGGGGTGGAGAGTAAAGGTCCCGTTATATTTAGAGAGGTCAGGTTACATTGTTTCTTTAACGTCACAATCACACAGACAGACACGAATTGACTTCCACCGGTTTGGAGGGATTTGGACAAATGGTGTGGAGAGTTAACGTCACTGGGGAGGGGGGCCCGGTTTTGTATTGTTTATTCTGAGGATGGGAAATAACTCCAGTAAATTTGAACGGCACAAACCCACAAATCGAGCACAAACGAGGCAACCATTTTGAAACTTTAGATTGGGCTGGGGTTGGGCGAGTGCGTCACGGTTCGTAACAAGGTTTAATTTGTAATTATATAAAAGAAGCGGTCAGAGTTACAGGGTTTCTTTTAATGGCACAAACCAGCACAAATCGAGCACAAACGAACGCCACCGGTTTGGAGGAATTTGGACGGCATTGGGTGGAGAGTGACGTCACTGCCCAGAATAGTTTTTGTTATTTCTGTGAAGGGGAAATATATTTGATGTTCATTTTAACAGCACAAACCGGCACAAATCGAGCACAAACGAATGACACCAGTTTTGTGCGATTTAGACGAACTGGGGTGGAGAGTGACGTCACAGCTCCCGAAAATATTTTGGCAAAATCGCGGCAACATGGGGTGGAGAGTGATGTGAATATCTTAAACACCAAACCAGCACAAATGTTCGTTTTCGCGGCACAAATCAGCACAAACGTAGCACAAACGAATGGCATAGTTTTAGTGAGTATTTCTTTTTATGGGGTGCCAACTTCACGGAGGTTACTATAATGTGTCTTAGTGTGAATTACTGTGTATTTGCGGTGACAGAGCAGATTGTGAGAGTGTTTGTCACTTGCCGACGTGTCATATGTGCCTTTCCTTCCTGCGGTACACTTGTGTGTTTATAGACCGAGCTGTATGTGATCTATGTCCAGCGAGCGACGTTTCTTTTGCTAGGGTCAGATTCTGTGTCTCGGCGCCAAAGGTAGATACTTGCTTCCTTTCACACACCTCTCATCTCTTTAATGCTCTTTCCTTTCTCTGTCTCTTTCTCACACACTCATGCACTGCATATCCTTAATGGAAGTTTGCACACAGGTGTAGATGGCGTTTCTGCTCGTGCTGAACTGAATTGCACTGCTGCTTACGAGCAAAGCGTATGAGCACAGCTTGCTGTTTCTGATAAATGAGTCACATGTGGCCACCTACCCTGATGTTGAAATGTGACCCAGATCCAGCAGATAAGACGCCCAGAACATGAATGAATGAAAGCTAATGAGCAATGAATGACTCCCTCTGTACTAACTAAGATCTGCACATGGAGAGAAGGAACATTGGAGAAATTAAATTTGTATATTACTTGGCATGGCTTTATTTATTTTTATAAATTTTTCAACCAGAAAAAACATCATTTTGACCAAAACAGACAATTCGTAATATAATAAAGGCAGGTTTTTCACAAAATGAACAGAAGAAAAAACAAAACAAAAAAAACGATGTAATCATATTATTTATATGCAGCACTACAGTAGTACATTAATAAGCAATAATATTTATGTAAAATGTTAACTTAAACAAACATTAAATTTTTTTTGTAATTCAGATTAATTTTTGACTTTTAACTGACACTTTTAATTAATTCAAGGATAAAAATAAAATTGTGTTCTGTAGTGTATATGTGTGTATGTAGTTTATGTATTTAATTGAAAGAAGTCTCTTATGATCACCAAAGCTTCATTTATTTGATAAAAAATACAACGTGGTAATGTTGGTTATGTTAGTTCAAATGTATTACAATGTTATAACAATGCCCCAAAAAAATTTTAATTCATTCCGTTGAAGGCAAAGCTGAATTTTCAAGCAGCCATTTCCGAATCTGGGGTGTGTCACTAAATCATTGTAATATGCGGATTGGTACGAAAAACTTTCTTATTTATAGCATTGTTTGAAACACTTTTGGAAACTGTGATCATTTTTTCAGATTTCTTTAATGAAAGAAACAGCATTTATTTTAAAAGAACTTCCCCCCCCCATCTTTTGTAACAATATAAATGCCTTAATCATCACTTTTGATCAATTTTAAGCACCCTTGCTAAATAAAAGTATTAATTAATTTGTATATACATGTATAGTGAATATTTGAGATATTACCTAGACATACTCTGCCACAATGCTAGGCTGTTCTGGTTGTATTGAAAGTAAGATGACTGAAGTAACAGTACACTTCTCCTCAATAATCCGCACTATTTAAGGTATCAAACATGCACCACTTAGCAAGCACAACTTATCAACAACAACTCTCCGGACTGCAGGAGTTCCCAGCAGCTCTGTAGGTGGAATTTTCTAACTCTTGTAGCAGTGTTGTCCCCTCCCCTTGTCTTTCTGCCCAAGGTTGCGGACACGTGAGCAATAAAGGGTTAATACACTGTGGCTCTGCCTCACAGACAGTACAGGCCATTGCATGGCTACCTTCTACAGCCAGCAAACACATTGGTTAAGGTTGAGGGTGGGTTTGCGGCTGGGGCTGTTAAATGGACTGGACTCTCTGGATCAGGAGTCGCCATGCCTTGCTAAGAACCGGGAGGGAGAGAAAATAGGGGCAGAGGCAGTAGGGTTTTTCAAAGAATAGATGATAATGAATTTACACGGAAAGCCATTCGAGTCAACAAGGTTGTTTTTTGTACAGAATTCTTCCTAATTTAATGTGCTTTCAATTGCCATCTTGTGGTCTTGCTGTTTTTTCCAACTTAGCACTGCCATTGGTTTCCCTGTGCACACACACTTACACGCACACACACACACACACACACACACACATACATGCTTCCCCTCCTTTTCGCGGCAGGCAGTGAGGTGGCCCTCCCTGGATTGTCGTGTATAAGGGACAGAGGGTAATGTTGTTTTGCTCTTGAGTTGGCTGACCTGGTGTCACCTGACATTGAAGTGAACAACAGCTATACACTCGCCAGACTTGTTTTATACCTTAACGTGTAATAAAAATGTATGTGTGAAAGGCAGCTCCGTTTTATACCTTTTCAGTATTTCGAAATATGTATTGAGGAGCTCAGTGGAAAAACTGAGAATTGTTTTGAACTTGCATATGAATCCATTTTAGCTCCTCGGATTACTGCCAGCATTCTCACTTTTCATGACAACTTTTCCTCTGTTTTCATTTTTTTTTCTTGTATTTTTTTCGCTCTATTTCCCCAAAGCACTACATAAATTCACTTCTTTTTTTTTTTACCAGGCGTTCCATGATTCCTGGGTTTGTCAGCGCTTGTCAGGAGCATTTGGAAATTTCAGAGAAGCCTCCAAGCATTTCTGAAAGCTTAGTTTTGTTTGCCTGAATCACCAAACACTTGTCGGAGGTTTTAACATGCTGTTAAAAGTCAGTTCAATGCTTAATTATTATGCACAAGGCAGGTCTGGAGATTTCTGATACCTCATTTTGTCTTGTCGTTGTCATGGATGCAGAGGTGTTTGCTGGCCTTTCTGTATGTACTAAACCAACTCCAGGATTGTGTTCGGCTGAGTTGTGGTGTGGTGTTAACATCACCGGCGAGAGCCAATATTCCATTAGGAGGCACACACATTTCTTCTGTGGCTTGTTCTTTGTCCTCTTGGTGTCTTAATGCGATTCATTATTATGTCCTTTCCTTTCCTTGTGCACATCTCTAAATGCTGTGTGTTGTGTGTGTGTGTGTTAGGTTTTTGTCTGATACAATCACATATCGAGATCAGTGATACGTCATGCTATTTGTTTTGTTCTATCTATTAATTTATTCAATTTGCAATTCATACACCACTGTATAAAAGTTTGGGTTTGGTGAGTATTTTTTATGTTTTTGAAAGAAATCACTTATACTCGTATAAGCCTGCATTTATTTGATCAAAAATACAGTAAACAGAAATACTGTGAATTATTATGTGAACTAGTTTCTATTTTCACAAAGTAAAACATAATAATAAATAATTAACAAAAATTATATGTTCATTTAAAAAGTCGTGTATAATTCTAACTTGTGTTGTTTCCAGTTTGGTTTTGCCATGAAGACAGCCTTGGATGCTGACATGGCAATAAAAATAAATAACTACTACTACTTAAAACTGTTTAAAGTCACAAAGAATACAAAGAGTACATTTCTAGGAACTAATTTCTAGTAACACTTGTATAAGAATCCCACAGCCAGCAACGAAACTGTTCACTTGTGTGTGTTTGTGAGAGGGAGGTTGTGTGTGCGTGTTCAAACACATGTGCAAGCGCGTTCATATGTATGTTTGAGGGCAGCAGCGCATGCTCCAGCTAGCCATGCATGGTTTATTTTTAACAGGCTGTCTCAGAGACAAGCTTGCGGGTCACGTTGTTAGAAAGAGGCCAGTAAAGTCACATAGAGTGATTCAAGAGGAATCTATAGCCTAGATCACTGAAGATTCTCTTCCATCCGCTACATAAGGACCTCTATGACCCTCGAGAATTTATCTTTAGGGTTTTTCCTATCTTTCTTTCCTTCTCCTATGCGATACGTGGCCTCTTTTACCTCTTTCGTTTTGGTGGGGGGTGAAGAAATATGTAAACAGTGACTTCTGTGGGAGAGAAGACTTTACAACAAGACTCTTGTCCAAGGCACTGGCCTCAGTGTGCTGCTCTGTGTAGGGGTGTGTTGTGTGTGTGTTTGGTGTGTGTGTGTGGTGTGTGTGTGTGTGTGTGTGTGTGTATATGATGGAAAGAAAGAGCACATAAAAGGCAGAGGAATGCGGTTACACCATTTTAGGAGCTGCTTATCAGAGTAGGCCATTTTGTCATTGTTTTAATATTGACAATTGTAACGTGCTGTTACAGCAAGATAGGACGTGACTGTAGATTTACTGAGAAAACACTTAGTTATATTACAAGTGAGTTATTGACAACATCCGTGATTTTCCACAGAAGATAATGAATTAAATGGAAGGAAATAATTTAATGCTTTTACAGTTTTTCATTTACATTGGAAGTCTAACAAGTTTCAGCAACACTCTTAACACCGTTTCTAAAGTATACACTTATTCCAACGGACAGTTTTGTCATACGTTCTGCGTTCCTTATCTTCCATTGGTTTGACAAACTGATAGTACTGCTTCAAACTCATGGCCTAAGTTAAAGGGGTCATATGACGTTGCTAAAAATAATATTATTTGGTGTAATGCAATGTGTTTATGCGATTTAAGGTTAAAAAAACACATTATTTTTCACATACTGTACATTATTGTTGCTCCTCTATGCCCTGCCTTTCTGAAACGCTTTGATTTTTACAAAGCTCATCGTTCTGAAAAGTGAGCTGTGCGCTGATTGGCCAGCTATCCGGGTGTTAGTATGGCCGCTACCTCAGCGTGTGACGGAAATGTTACGCCCCTTACCATACTGTGATGCCATATCCCGGCGCGACGAGATAAAACCAATTACAAATGAGGCATTTGTAGCATCCAGTGGGGACATAATTACTGATTATAACGACTTATACTGTCTTTTTACGCGTTGCTTGCATCGCGCCACGTAAACATAAAACCATGTCTGCATTTGTGATCAAAGAAATGACAAAGAACAAGCGCTACTCTACACTGCTCAAAACTCGCGTTTGAATTGTCAGTGGCAAATGCTTTAAATATGAAAACGTACTTACATTCTGTGAGTCAGAACAGCCAGACGTCCTTGAATTGGAACTGCCCCACTTTAATAGAAACACCTTTGTGCCCAGCTGCCAATTGATACTCTCCCCTGGTTCAGGAAACAGTCCTCCGTAAAATGCGCTGCACACACTCAAATATTTGGGTTGAACTGTTCTGGAACAGTGTTGTAAATACAACTTAACCACTGATTTCTAATTGTGTCCTCTTTTGGAAGACCAAACAAAGTAGTTTCGCTTTCACAACGAAACACATCTCCACGGTATGGCGGCAGCGGCAGCATCAATACTACAGTGAGAATCAAAGTTACGCCTTCTTTCTTTGCATGAACATTTGGGCACATTATGCAAATATTCCCACATAATGACGTAGACATGTGGGGGCGTGTTTCACGAGGTGTTTTAGGAGGGCGTGGACCAGTCTTACATTTTATGAAGAATATCTCTTTGGGTTTGAGACTTTAGTCTTTGCAACTTTAGGGATCTTATTTATGCACCAAGAGCTTGTAACATTCCAAAGAGAAAGGAAAACTTGAAATCGCATCATATGACCCCTTTAAGCCAGTGTTTTTGTGTCAAGCTGATCGGGGTTTAAACAACCAGAATAATGTGTTGATTAGACATGTGCCAGTATTTGATATATCACGGTACTGAATATGAACGATATTGTTATCGTGGGCACTTCTAAATACTGTGAATAATTATATATTACAAATTATCCCGATTTTTAAGAATACTTTTCCCATCAACTGGTTTTCCCATACAACACCATTGTATGCTGCGTGAATGACGCATGTGCACTCTGATGTAAACAAGCACGGATTCCAAGGTATTACTATCCTTTTTCCCCAATCTGCGCACAACCGCTCGATTTATTTCCGGTTTTGATGACATTTTTCGAAAACCTAAATGTGAGTGATTGGTTACTATCCCAGTGCTTTGTTCTTGAACTAACGCTTAGACTGTGTTTCCCCGTTATACTGCCCCCGCCCGCTCCAAAGCAGCAAGTTAGTTAAGGATGGCGTCAATGTTGCCATATCAGTTTGAGCCGGATTCAGAACCCGAGAATATTGAACAAGAGGATCGTGCAGAACCTTTACACGTACGGTTATTGCAAGACATATTAGAGTGGTAAAGTAGGTTTTTTTTTGGCTAAATCACGTTTTAGATAGGATGTCAACAACCGCTTAAATAACTGCATTTACTATGTACAGAAAAGTGCATATGTATTATTTTTTATTGTTAATTCGACATTATAACATGAAATTGCAGTGGGAAACTGTTATACAGTTTACTTATTTTATCCATATTCCGTGTGCCGGCAGATGGCATTATAGATGCAAACTCATTCTCTGCCACATGAGGGTCTGTTTGGAGTGGTATAGACCAAGGTTTCCCCGTCATGGCTGTACACAACGCAGCACTCCCCTCAAAAAACACTGCGTTCTCAGGCATTACCTGCACTAGTAATTGAAATGACATCCTTTTCTGAGACATCCGTTTTCCTCCTTCAAATATCAAATTATTTCAGGTGCAATGTGTATACCTGCAAACTGAGACTTTCAGCAGCATTTCTTCTTTGTCGTCTCGTCTGATGCGCTCACTCATCCAAGCGTTCTAACCACGACCTCGCCACTCCCCACCCCCAACCATTCGAATTTCCGTAAGGGGGAATTATTTTAATGATATTCTAATAATGGGCCGCTTTGTGACATCACAAAACCCGGAAACAAACACGCTGTAGTCCAAACGAGCCGTTCTTTGTAGTTCTTGAAAAGGGATTTTTTTTTTTTTAAACGGAATATCTCCCTTTGGAGTGGACTTTTAAGATTTGTAAGTTTGAAGATCTTTTTTTATGCTCAAACAGCAACATTACAGACTAACTTTAGTTGAAAAAGTGAAAAAGCATAATAAGAACCCTTTAATTATTATTTACATAAACTTCCAATGAAAAAATTTCTTCTGAACATTCATTAATCTTAGATATTCCAATATTTAATAACACGTTGTTAAAATCGAAAGTTGCAATTGTGTTATTTAATGAGCTAACATGAACGAAGACTTGTTTTTTTTTTTTTGTGTTTTTTTTTTTACAGAGATTAATACCTTCTGTAGCAAATGTAGCTATTGCTAATGTTTAATGTTAATGCATTAACTAAGGTTAAATAATGAGATATTATTGTAAAGTGATATCTATTGGTCTTTATTCTTTTGCACTTTAATCTATGCAAAACTTTTAACTTTTAATTTAAAAAAATGTATTATTATTATTATTGCTGATAATAATCTAGCTTTTCCAGTCAGATTTAATTTACAAACAAACAGGCTTACTTTTAGAGGCTATTTTATGTATTTGCCCATAGAATACAATAAAATGTGAAGTTTGTTTTGCACTTGTTTGTTTTATATTTATTTATATATATTTCTTTTGATTTTCCCTATGGATTAAAAAAAACAAAAGCACCGAAAGATGATCAAGTTGTTGTATAGCCTGTTTTTTTTTTTTTTTTTTTTTTTTTTTTTTTTTTTTTTTTTCTGCCTTCCCCGCACTAAGCCCAACCTATCCTTCTCCCGCTTCTCCCCCACTATATGAATATATGTCACTGTGAATCAGAAGCATCTGTTCTTTTCCTAACAAAAATGTCTTTGAATATAACCTCCTTCTCTCTGTCTCTCCACAGTGTGCCCATCCTCATGCAAGCACCGCGCCTGCACTAAAGACAACCAGTTTGGTTTCAGTGCCGTTGGTGAGTGCCCCTTTGTGTCAGTGTTGCGTCGTGCGGGGCGGCCATGCACGACCATTGTCTGGGGCGGCCCCGCCAATGCTTTGGGGCCAGCTCTCTCTCTCTTTCAAACCCATTGGCTGCGTGGCCTGCCGCAACTACATGCACAATAACGCCTGCGTTGACAAGTGCCCACCTGGTTTCTACACCTTTAAGGGCTGGCGCTGCGTCAGCTTCAGCTTTTGCCAGGAGCTCCACAACAAGTGCAAGCAGGGCAAAGGTGACTGCCATGAATACGTCATCCACAAAGGCGCCTGCATCCCAGAGTGCCCTTCTGGGTACACCACTGTGAACTCCACTACGTAAGTAACCTGCTACTTATACGCTCTCCACTCAATGAACGTGCACAAATGCTAGCGCACATGTCCCCAAGTGTTGTAAAGGGTACTTCACACGCTACATGCGTGCGTCAGGACCCATAAAAGCTAAATCTGTTGTGTATGAAGTAGGGCTGAACGATTAATTGCATTTTCGATAATATCGCGATATGACAAAACGCGATTTTTTTTTTAACCGCAAAGGCTGCGATTACAATCTCGTCACGTGACACGCGAGAGTAAAGACGTGTTTTTGACTTGAAGATCAGATCGGTGTATGACATAAAAGTACGGCGAGAGAAAGCATAAGGAGATATGTCTGCGCTCTCATTTAAAAAAATTAGCTCTCAGCAGTACTTTTTGAATTGACACACACCCATCAGGTCTGAAAGGGCCGCGCTGCTTGCTTCAAGTTCCGACCGAACTCGGGAAAAAAGAGCGCGGGTCATCAGCAGAAAAAGAAAATAATTAAAACAGTAAACAGCCAAAGGACGTACTTAGAATGGGAGATGGATCGGTTTATGAAAGCGAAGAGAAAAGCCACAAGAGATGGATTCCGCAACAGACCCCTGCAGTTGCTATCGGCATTTCAAAAGCTAATGCAGAAAAAATATGAAAACGAGGCATTCTTTGTTTATTTTTTTTTTTGTTTTGTTGGTTTTTATTTTTCTCGGCTTTTTTCACTCACGTGTCCTAAATAACCACAGACGGCTACAGGTTGCGCGGTCGCAAACCGCAACAGCACTTCTAAAAAACCTCAATCTAACCCATCTTTCTACAAAAACACTACAACATGGACGCGGCAAAATTGACTCCCGCTGCCAATCATTTTAACTTTGTTGTCTTACGTCATAAATAGAACCAGGCATCAGTTTATATCATTGGGGGGGGGTGGGGAGGGGTGTGGGGTAATGTGATGGGGGTTTTTGTAATGGGGGTTCGGTGGGTTGGTGGGGTATGGGAGTGGGGGGGTTGTGGGTGATATTTAACTGGGGTCGCGTTCGCATCTAGTGTACACCGCGTCTCTGATTATAATGGTTCTGCTGTATTTTGCTGCTCGCGTCCGGTGTGGACATGGTTTTTAATGTCGTTGGTGAGGAGGAAAGCATGTGTGTGTCCTATGCCTTCGCGGACAGCATGAAACCCACAAAAAAGAAATAAATAACAGAATAATAATAATAACAGTTATTCTCTCTATGCTATTTTTCAATGTTTTTTAAAATTAAAAAAAGATTAATGTTTCATAAATGTTTAATAAAATTTTTTGTAGTCTGACTTGTGAAATAAAACAAAAAAAAAATGGTGAATTTCGGGAAAGGGGGGCAGAATTTTTTTTTTTGTAGTTTTACAGGGTAAAGGGGTGTGCACACCACAAAAATTTGAGAACCACTGGTCTAAAGTTAACAGACAGTGTTTAGTGCAGTCCACATGTTTACATATGTTTGTTACAGTGACTTTGAATTACCTAAAGTAGTGTGGTAAAGCAACAGATTTGTTTTTATATTTCTGCAATCTACTTTATTTTGTGTTTGATTTGGTAATGACTTTCATATTAATTTTACACCAGGTATTTAAACATAATTAATACATGCTTACAAGGTTGGAAGTTCAACAAATCAGTCAATGTACTGTGGTTGTAGTTGTTAAATAAAAATGTAATTCATTTCAATTCATGCATCACCTAATTTCATCTTAACATATAGGCCTGGCCTACAGAAAATAACATTTATGTTTAATCTATCTATAATAGTGTGTTGGTCATACTATACAATGATTTATAGCTTGTCTTTGTTGAATAATACAGAACATAAAGAGCTTTAAAAAATAATTGCATATTAAATCTCAATCATAATATTGGTAAAAAAAAAAAATCGCAATTAGATTATTTTCCTAAATCTTTCAGCCATAGTATGAAGTGTGACCCATTAAGAGGGAGGCGTCTGGGTCACTGGACTACTTTATGCCTCATTTAGACTTCAGAATTGAAAATTAGATAGATAAACTTTACTTACATGAGAAACATGCTTTTTATGTTTTTCATATGCTCAAACAGCACCAAGAACTCCGTGTTGGTTATATGAACTGGTAAGCTGTCCATTGCTGCTGAAAAAAGTGGGTTGGTGGTATAGCAGGTTTAAATTGGTCTAGCTGGTCTCCCAGTCTGAAAAATGTTCAAAATCCCCATAAAACCAGCAGGCCAGACAAGTCTGACCAGGCTGAGAGACCTGCTAAGACCAGAAAAACAGCTTAGGCCGGTTTAAGACATTTTTTTCAGCAGGGATTTCATGCATCCTTCCTGTTTGTCTCATTCATGGAAAAGGAACAAGAAGTGAAGAAAAGGGCTAAACTGCAAAGATGGCTTAGAGTGATCAGGGCTGTACTGACCTCAATCGACTGTCTGAGTGCACAAAAGATTATTTGGAACAGAGCGAGTGAGAGAGTGTGTCAGAAAGGGAATGTTGTATGTTAAGGAGAGGATGAGTGTGAGTTTTAATAAAAAAAAAAAAAATCAAGCAGCGCTGCGACTTTAAAGAAGGTGGTCTGGCAATAATGCTGTTTGTGTGCCCATTTAAAAAAAAAAAGCTCTGACAGGAATAGGAGTACTACAACAGACCGCTAACTCTTTTTTACAGAGCTTTGACATATTTTATTACACAGAATGTAGTTGTTTGTTTTGTGGTGTAAATGCAGGCTAGCCCATGTCTCATACCGGTGGGTACGGAAAGTAGTCAGACTCCCCCTTAAAAAATTTTTTTCATCTCTAGCTTTTGATCTTTTGTTAGATATTGCGCGCCAGTTGCCTAAAAGCATTCAAGTTCTTTTTTTTTTTTTTTTTCCTCATTAATGTACAAAACCACCAAACCAAGAACAGACAAAACAAAACACCCCCATATTGACAGAAAAACACAGAATTGTTTGCATTTTTTTCAGATTTATACAAAAAAAAAAAAATGGGAAAATACACTTGTCCCGAAGTAGTCAGTGAACCCTTTGCCTGTGAACACCAAACTCATAATATTTAAAACTCAGTGCTGTCTCATTTCTCTGATCATCCTTCGATAATGGTTCTAGCACCTTATTTGAGTCCAAAACCACAACACGACCAAAACTGTGTTTGATTCTACTGTTGGACTTGATTAGGAAGCCACCACCTTTCCTATCATAAGACCTTATCAGCTCACAGGCTGTCAGAGCCAATGAGAATCTAGGTCATGGAACTGCCTGCAGAGGGCTTCAGAAAAACAAGAAAAGAGACAGAATTGTGGCAAGGTGCAGATCTGGCCAAGGTTACAAAACAAATTCTGCTGCACTTAAGGTTCCTAAGACACAGTGGCCTCCATAATCCTTAAATGGAAGATGTTTGGGATGACCAGAACCCTTCCTAGAGCTGGCCCGTCGAGTTATCGGGGGAGAAGAGCTTTGGTGAGAGAGGTAAAGAAGAATCCAAAGATCACTGTGGTTGAGCTCCAGAGATGCAGTCGGGAGATTGGAGAAAGTTGTAGAAAGTCATCCATCACTGCAGCCCTCCACCAGTCGTGGCTTTTGGCAGAGTGGCCCGACGAAGCCTCTCCTCAGTGCAAGACACAAGAAAGCCCGCATGGAGGACTCCAAGATGGTGAGAAATAAAATTATCTGGTCTGATGAGACCAAGATAGAACTTTTTGGCCTTATTTCTAAGCGGTATGTGTGGAGAAAACCAGGCACTGCTTATCACCTGTATAATACAGTCCCAACAGTGAAGCATGGGTGGCAGCATCATGCTGTGGGGGTGTTTTTTCAGCTGCAGGGACAGGACGACTGGTTGTAATCGAGGGAAATATGAATGCGGCCAAGTACAGGGATATCCTGGACGAAAACTTTCTCCAGAGTGCTCAGGACCTCAGACTTTGCCGAAGGTTTACCTTCCAACAAGACTGACCCTAAGCACACAGCTAAATAACGAAGGAGTGGCTTCACAACAACTCTGTGACTGTTCTTGAATGGCCCCGCCAGAGCCCTGACTTAAACCCAATTGAGCAGCTCTGGAGAGACCTAAAAATGGCTGTCCACAAACGTTTACCATCTAACCTGACAGAACTGGAGAGAATCTGCAAGGAGGAATGGCAGAGTTTCCCCAAATCCAGGTGTGAAAAACTTGAAATCTTTCCCAAAAAGACTCATGGCTGTATTTAGATCAAAAGGGTGCTTCTACTAAAAACTGAGCAAAGGGTCTGAATACTTAGAACCCGTGATATTTCATTTTTTCTTTTTTAATAAATCTTCAAAAATTTCAACAATTCTGTGTTTTCTGTCAATATGGGGTGCTGTGTGTACATTAATGAGGAAAAAAAATTAACTTAAATGATTTTAGCAAACGGCTGCAATATAACAAAGAGTGAAAAATTTAAGGGGGTCTGAATACTTTCCTTACCCACTGTATATACACAAGTGATTTATTATTATTAGTAAGGATTCATGTTAATGTTAATTTAATGTTTTTGCTAAAAAAAAAAGTACATATAGCTGCTAATTGTATTTGTTGTTTGTTTATTTTCAAATATAAAACTTATTGAAATGTTTTCAGTGTGTATCAGTTCTTTTTGAACATTTTCATCTAATTTTAACAAAACCGTGATAATATTGATAACCGTGATAACTTTGGTCACTATAATTGTGATATGAAATTTTCATACCGTTACAACCCTAAATTGTAGTGTGCTCAAAATTATTGAAATGTCCATTTTATGCTTTAAGAGACCTCCAAAACAATATCGGGCACTGGTGAAACATCTCCTATAATAATAGTGATTTTATTTGCTTGCAAAAAAAAATTTTTTTTATGCTTTTTGTCCATAGAGTGTGTATTTGTGGAATCTACCAGATTTGTATTTATTTATTTATTTTGCACCTTTGAGCCAAAACTTTTTTCTTACCCAGAAATGAAAATTCGATAATTTTTTAGTCACCCTCAGTTCACTTCAAACCCATCTAATAGTTTATTCTACTGCTGAAAATGTGTAATGCCCAAGCTGTTTTTATTCATACTGCAACAACACAAAATGGTAAGTCATACTGACAATCTGCAGAAAGCATAAGCACCATAAGCATAAGCAATATTTCAGGAAATTACCCCTTATGTGTCTTTCACTATATTCCAAGTCTTCTGAAGCCATTCTATAGCTTTGTTTGAGTAACAGACTATATTTTGTGTGAATGAGTTTCTTATACGCAACTACTACGTGGCTTCAGATGTTGGATGAACCACTTTTATGGCACTTTTTATCATTTTTGGAGCTTGACAGTCTGAATCACCATCCTGTTTTGTTGTATCTAAAAAGCAGACCTAAAATTTACTTTTGTGTTCATTGGAATAAAAAAAATCATGTGGTTGAAGAAAAATTAAGGTGGGTAAATAATGAGAGAACTGAAATGTGTGTTCTGCCAGATAGGATACTCCTCTTTTCTCTTACTCTTTTTCCTTCCCTCTTTCTCATGATACTCTTGCTTCCCCTGTGCCAGTATGACCCCTAGGCTGGGCAGTGTGGGTGCACTGTGGGAATTCAGACAGCAGACACACAAATCAAAGAGGCTGGACAGACACAGCACAGTGGTCAGGCCTCTCACCCCGCACTGCAGCCCTCAGTTACAGTCTCTGCACGCTATCTGGCCTCCAGTGAGATATCAGGAGTTTCGACACCCTTGTCTCATCAGCTTGTGTCTCTCTTTCTGTCAGCTGCATAGACAGGGAACGCCGTCTGGCCACTGATAGATAAACGACTCTGAGTTGCATCCCTGCCGCAGAGTGACACGGCATACTGGACTCTCTGATATGTCTGCAATACGGCTTTCACCCACGCACCAGCTTCGCTTCAGATTAGCTGGATAAACCGCAGCACATTCCGTCCTTTTTGGCAGGTACCACAAAAGAGCAAAGAGGCTCAAAACACAGCGACAACCCATTACTTGCGCTTTACCCGATAGGTGGTTTTGTGCACATTCTTGGCATGGCTTCACATGTTGTGACGCTATTATAATTAAGACTTTTAGCATGTAAACCACGCCTCCATATCCTTTGTTTTGCTTGTGGATTCACACTTTATTACAGTTGTTGTACAAATATGTGTAGCGTAGTTTCACAGGAAACAGTGGCGCAGAAAGCATCCTGCACAAAAGACAAACAGTTCTTCAGTCAGGCCCGACATATCTACAGAAATAATCAGTGATTAAGCTGTGTCTCTGGCACGTCTGAGAGAATGTCTCATTCATCCTTGATTGCACCTCGGCCTACCCTGCAAGGTCACCCGCGCCCCCGCGGGTGACACTTTGAACAACAGGATCCTCGTCCTTGACACAAACAATCCGTTATTGTCCTAATGCCGCAAATTTGCTTCAATGTCAACTAGAATAGAAACATTCCATCATATCTGCGTTTCTTTGTTTCCGTGTTCTGTTCACAGCACGTGTGGGTGAATGACTTTTGTTTGTCATGCGGCTTTGTGTACATGTGACTCTGTGTTCTGTGCCGCAGGTTGAACTGCACCCCTTGTGCTGGCCTCTGTCCCAAAGTGTGCATGGGGCTGAAGACAGTGGACTCAGTCACTGCGGCGCAAGCTCTGAGAGGATGCACTGTGATCAATGGCAGTTTGGTCATCAACATCCGCGGAGGGAGTAAGAACAAGCAAACTCTTTAATACAATTTCGTCCTCTTTGGTGCAAGGTAGATGGACGTCTTTATTACACAGATCTCTTGAATTCAGGGTTCTGATTGGTTAATCCGCGTTCTGCAAATGTACTTGCTTACTCACATATCTGTGGATAAGGTCTATTGTGGCAACCATTTTCCTTTACTGCCGATTTCACACTGCACGATTTTCAAACTCGTCAGATTGCCGTTGTTTTCACACTGTGTGACTATCTGGGGTAGCGTTCAGTTGCTGCTGTGTTCACATTGCACTATGGATCGGTGACAGGGGGTTTCACATTGCATGACTTTACAATAGGAAGAATCGACGACAGCTCTGTCTGGTGCAGGGTTTGCATGTTTTTCGCTACAAAACCCGCCCAATTACTATTCCAAACTATCCTGAAAATAGCCCAATTGCTTTCGAGGGGTCCCCCAGTAAAAATCGCATTCGGGGGGTAAAATAAAAAAAAAAATTTGGCGGGGTTCCCCTGGTACAATTCACATTCCATTGCCTAATCTCAGGCTTTTTTGAGGTCGCTTCACCTGCTGACCTAAAAAACAATCGCGGATTGGCCACACTGGTTCCGCAAACTACGTTTCATAAACTCCTCCCCGAACTTCCCGCTGCTGTACTTGGTCTCTCATTGGCTGAGGTCATCGGCCAATTAGTTTTCATCTCAGAAACTCATTTCACACCGTGTGAGTTGTGAATCGCTGACAGCTCGACCAGATATTTAGCATTTTGATTGTAACTCGCGTGAACGAGCACCGTTTTGCCTCAGATTTCGGGCATTTGTCGGCAATTTAGCGAAACCTGTTGGCGAGTGAAAAATCGGGCTAAAATCGGCAGTGTGAACTCGGCATGAGATTAGGCAATTAAACTCAAGACAGTTCGTTTTATTTTTATGTATTTATTTATTTGTATACACACATACTTTATTTTCTTTTATTTACTTATTAATCTGTCCATTATTCGAGAGTATAAATATAATCATAAATTAAATAATCATATAAATATACACAATAATTATTGCAAAACTTATAATTATTCATTTATCTGTTATTCAGGGGTATAATAATATTAATGTAATAATTAATAACATCATACATTTCTCTATTTTGCACTGTGACTGCATTACCACCTTGGGTGTGCATTTACTTCCAATAATTAAATGGTTTGTCATTAATTATTGCTTGTGTAATCAATTACAAAAACACATACGCTTATATGTACATTCATCAGAGTGCAGGTTTTCAAAAATTTAGATTTTAAACTTGCTCTTCTATTTCTTCCTGTTAGATAACATTGCTGCAGAGCTGGAAGCTAACTTGGGACAGCTGGAGGAGATTACCGGCTACCTGACTGTACGACACTCATGGCCCGTACAAAAAAAAGGTTCCTCTCTATCTTTCCTTTCGTGCACGCTCCTGAATCATACATTGAGAGACGCAGGACTCGCTTGGGGTTATGCATATCCCTTCTGTCTCTGGACCGTTTGTCAAACCTAATGGTCCCATGTCATCTATATATTCCCTCCTCTTCCCTCGTCCTCACTCGTGTGCGCCCGTGGTTCCTGTCTTTCCCTCTCAGGTCGCTTGTGTTCCTAGTCTACGTCTACGCGCAGCCCTCGATAACCAGAACCTGCGTCAGCTGTGGGACTGGTCCAAACACAACCTAACCATCAAGCAGGGTCGCATGTTTTTCCATCATAATTCTAAACTCTGCATGTCAGAGATCCGGAAGATGGAGGAGGTGACAGGCACTAAGAACCGGCAAACAAAGAATGACATTGTCTCAAAGACCAATGGAGATCAGGCTTCATGTGAGGAAGGCGTAGCCTTGCATTTCAGTTATGCTCATATGCTCTTTCTGAATAAATTTGAATGCGTTTTTCTTGCTGTTTCACTAGGTGAGAGACAGGTTTTGAAGTTCACACAGATTCGCACACTTTCTGACAAGATCATAATTAAATGGGAGCCTTTCTGGCCACCAGATTTTCGAGACCTCCTGGGATTCATGGTTTTATACAAAGAGGCGTAAGTGACTCAACTATTTATATGGAGCTTAATCAATGTAGACAGTTTATTTACTGTGTTTTGAATGAGGCTGTAAGGAATATAAGTACTGTCCAAAATCCAGAGCGTTTTGACCACTGGAAAGTTTTAAGTGAAGTCTGTATTTTGTGTTTTGCCAACTTAATGGTCCATACCAAGTTAAACAGACCGTACTTCCGCCTCGTTTTAATTTTCACCGTATTCAAAACGTCATCTACCCTGACTCTAAGGTTCTTTTTATAGCTGTTCTTAGTTTTTGTAGATTGAGTTCATTGCAATGAAGTGATGATTTCTGTGTAAGGATTTGTTGATATTTATCTCTGCTTTTCTAGGCCATATAAGAACGTGACTGAGTTTGATGGTCAGGATGCATGTGGCTCTAACAGCTGGGTCATAGCAGATGTAGACCCTCCACCTCGCGCCACAGATGGAAAGGAACAGCAGGAACCCGGGTACCTCATCCTCCCTCTGAAGCCGTGGACGCAGTATGCCATCATGGTCAAAACCCAGCTCTCCGCTTCTGATGAACACCAAGTCCATGGAGCAAAGAGCGAAATCATCTATGTCCTCACCAATGCTACCAGTAAGAGCTTCAGAAGCAGCGTCATAGGAAGATAATGGCGTTTTTTACGACTCCCTATGCTGTCATGCAAAATTTTTAAATTATATTTTATTTTACAAAAGTGGAGAGGACAAACCTAGAAATTTAGAAGGTACACCCTTGCTCAAAACAATCATTATCTCTATTGGAGGTTTGAATTTGAAGCATTTGTATGCATGATCTGTCCCAAACCTGCTTAAACTGAATTTAGTCACTTCTGAAGTTGTTTTCTGATTCCAGTAGCAGTGTTTATTGTGTAGGCTTGGCATGGAAGGCAATAAAAGAGGTCAAAGGCTGGTAAAATAGGTTGCTGATGACTTCCAGCGGTGTGAAATCAGTGGCCGTGATTTAGGAGAAAAAACAAATGTGGTTTGCTTTCAGTGCTGCCAGGTGTCTGTCTGGCTTCCTTTTGAGCTTGTTTTGTCTTTCTCTCCTGATAAACCACATAACTATTCACTAAGTTGAGAACATTGTTTCGGCAGCTAGTTGGCAAGAGCTGAAAGTAGCGCTTTAGGGTTTTTCTCTCTCTTTTTTTTTTCCCCCTTCTTGTTTAGCAAACGGTTGGGTTTGCACGCTGTGACATCGATGGTGCCCCTCCACTTCTTCCTTTTTAGACTGAAGCTGTCGTTATTCTTCTTGTCTCATTGGTGCCCCAGTCTGAATGTGGTCTAGCCAGAATTGAGTTTAGTCTGCTGTTCTACTAGTCTACTTTAAAATCATTAATGTTTTTTTATTTTTATTTATTTACCTTTGTTTGAGGTGGGGTTTTTTTTCTTCTTTTTTTAGAACCATCTGTGCCCCTGGACCCCATATCCTCATCAAACTCTTCATCTCAGATCATACTGAAGTGGAAGCCCCCTAATGATCCAAACGGAAACATCACACACTACCTGGTCTTCTGCCAGCAGCAACCAGAAGCCAGCGAGCTCTATAAGTTTGATTACTGCCAGAAAGGTTAGAAAACATACATAATGTAGAACATACACACTACCGTTCAAAAGTTAAGGGTTGGTAAGACTCGGGCTGTTATCTCTAATGATGTCAGAACAAAGTCTGAGCCTTGTGTTTCTGTTGTTCAGGTATGAAGCTGCCCACCAGAGCCCCCACCCAAGTGGACAGTGAAGAGGAACAGAAGTGGAACCAAACCGAAGAGCAGGGCCAAGATAGCCGCTGCTGCGCTTGCCCCAAAACAGAGAAAGAGCTGAAGAAAGAGGCGGAAGAGACAGAGTACCGCAAAACCTTCGAGAACTACCTCCATAATGAAGTCTTTGAGCTCAGGTAAACTTTCTGGTTCGTCACTTATCTTTAGTTTATAGTCTACCAATCTATCCGTGCAACAATTAAGTTATGCTCGCTGGGCGGTATGACCCAAAAGTTCACGGCTATTTTCATGAAATTATACTCGGTTTTCACGAACATGGACGGGGATTTTTTTTTGTTTCCATGCTGACCATGGTGTAACCAATATTTCTATCTGATTGAGAGAGGAAATACTGCATAGATGTTGACTTACGAACTTATTTACTGTCCCTGATTAGGAATCTTTCAAACATCCACACTAAAATAGTGACTAAAACATGACCCCTCCTTTATACATTGTTTCCCATGGAGTCACTCTCATTTATAATCGCTGCATCGTCTGACAAAATCAACATACATCTACACTAAAGAATGACTATTTGCCGTGGTTTTGGCTATATTACTTTTTTGTCTCATGCAGCACACTGCCTGCGTCTCAGTAACCAACTAAAAAAAACAACAAACAAAAAAAAGTGCATGTGATATTATCAGACGAATACTACGCTCTCGTCTCTCCGCCGACACAAGCCCTCCTGCCTAAAAAAAGGGTCTGAAAGTTGCTAAATCTCGTGCTAAAGTCGCGCTCGTGTGTGTGGGCACGCGGTTATCGCCCTGACTTGGCCATCGCGTGCGGCGATATTTGTGGTCGCTCTAATGGTGGATATTTGTGGATTCGTAGTTTCTTCTCATTACCTCGAGGTATAATGCGTATGTTTAGTGTAGAATCAAATCGTCGCTAAGACCGATTGGTTCTTGTCTTTGTTTTTCGATTTTTATGATAAGAAGGTGACAGCTCTAATATACATTTAGTGTGAGTGCACATCACACACAAAGCAAGTACATATGATGGGGGGTTCTTTGCAGACCAATGCCTCAGCGTGCTTGCGGCTGTCCTGCGCCGTAGAATTTCTGCCGCTGTTTTTTTGAGGTGCACGTCAGGCTACGGCGTAGGTCTTTGGCATCTATGCGTAGCTACGGCTTAGTTTCTATGTCGAGTATAAATTGGGCTTTGTGGTCCAGGCTGGGTTGTTTTTGACTCCAGCAAGACCTTGAGTATGTGTTTTTGTTCGTTTCCACTGTCTTTGTGTATCTTTGGCCTTCAGAAGCTCACAGCTGGCTTTAAAGATCCCGTTCCACTCCTACACACACATGCACGCTCGCTCGCACATTCACACAAACTTTCTCTCATGCCTTGCACAGGCCTTGGTTTAGTGTAATCTTTGTTTTGAAGATATTGTCTGCTCTGTAGTAGTGATAGACAATGTTGACAATGACTACACGACGCGTTCAGAGGAAGTGCAGACTCCTACACAGACGGTTTGTCTCGCTACCCTTCATTGTTCTAAATATTATGGTTGTCTTGCAGCTGGTCTGTACATTTTATTCACAGCGCTTTTACAGACTATAAAAAGTATTCAGTTCATTTTATTTAGATGTTAAAATATGGTTTTACTTAATGGCTCTTAGAACACGCCAAAAGAGCTGAATCCTCCTGTCCTGAGCTCTTATATTTGAGGAAATAACTGAAGGCTGTGGTGCTCTGGTAGTGGTTTACCACTGGAATAGTTAAAACCAACCACATGAAATGCTTCTCTGCTCCCTCTAGTGGTGATGTGAGTAATGAACTCGATCAACTGGAATTTTGTGGCTTGTAATCCATGTATGGTTGTGTTGTACTCCTTAAAAGATAATAAAATCCAAAAT
Organism: Sinocyclocheilus anophthalmus; assembly: GCA_018155175.1. Classification (NCBI taxonomy): domain Eukaryota; kingdom Metazoa; phylum Chordata; class Actinopteri; order Cypriniformes; family Cyprinidae; genus Sinocyclocheilus; species Sinocyclocheilus anophthalmus. The sequence continues at coordinate 703,431 of JADLZN010005650.1, read as the reverse complement.
AATAACCTTTAGCAAATATACACATTTAGATTTTGTCTTCTGATATAATGGGTCAAATACATGAACGTTCAGTAGTCTGGGGTTAGTAATATTGTGTAGTGTTTTTGAAAGAGTATCTTTTGCCTACCAAGGCTACATTAATGTGATAATAAAGTGAAAAACAATGAAACATTACAGATAAACTGTAATACTTTGAAAAAGTATTACCGTCTAAAATAACTCTTTTCTATTTTCAAAATGGATTTCCAGTTCCAGTTAAATTTTTCTTACGAATCGTTCCACTACTTCACTGATTTGGTACTCAAAAAAAATTTTTGTTATCAGTGTTGAAAATCAGGGGTCACCAGACTCGGTCCTGGAGGGCCGGTGTCCCTCATGTTTGCTCCCACCCTAATCAACCTCCCCTTACCATATAACATTCAAGGACTATCACACTAGGCATACTAGAAACTTCCATGCAGGTGTGTTTGAGGCAAGTTGGAGCTAAACCCGTTGCAAAATAGTCCTTATGCTTTTAATATTCTTTATAATGGCTTTCTTTATGTTTTTGCAAGACACCATGGACTCTTTGATAAATATATAATTGAAAAGAGTAGCGTTTATTGGAAATAGAAAACTTTTGTAATGTTATAAATGTTTTTTGCTGTCATTTTGATCAGTTTTCGGTGTTCTTTATAAGTTCAAGTATAATTTAAAAAAAAAAGTCTTACTGACACTAAATATCTGAATGCCCATGTATATTGATATGTCGTCTTGCGCAGCCAGATTTTTTTGTCCAGTTGATTCTCTTTACAATGTAAATATTCTCGCAAACAACCTGCTTCGACAGGAAATGTCAACAGTAGGACAACTGCACTCAAGTGAACTTGCTAATGTTTGAATTTGTTCAGAGGTGTTGAATGAATAGTCACTTTAAGATTCCATATATTTCCTAAACCATAATTTGCCACGCTTTTTATGTAATTATACAGTCATTTGTGGTCTGTATTCAACAATGAAGTGATAATGGAAGCCCTTTTCCTTCTGAGCTGTAGAAAGAACAGACTCTGCGTCATAAGGCATTTGTCATATCCCTTTAGATTTTTCCCACGTTGCTTTGAAGAGTTGAAGATTGTGACTTGAACATCTGTTTAGCGCAGATGACCATTCGATTAATGGACTCAATAAGAGTTGCAACGTATAGAACTGCCATTTAAATGTTTTGTTTCAGATTGTTTGATCTTCGGGCAAGGCTGCATAATTTACATGCATTATTACATGACTCACTTCAGCTGATATCACAACATATGCACACTTTTCCACTGCCATTCAAGACTGAATCTAAATCTAGTACCTCTTTGCGTGTTTCTGTGTCTCTAGGACATCAAGACAGCGTCGATCTCTGGTGGGAATTGCCAACAGGACCTCGTCTCGTCTTTTCACTACACCCTCTTCACTGCCCAATGGCTCTGCCACTCGTAGCCCAGAGGAGGAAGCAGAAGCCAATAAGATTTCCCTGATTGTTCAGACCAAGGAGTCGACGGTCATCTCCAATTTGCGCCATTTTACCAGCTACCAGATAGAAATCCATGCCTGCAACCATGAGACTGACCCCTCTCGCTGCAGTATGGCGGCCTATGTCAGTGCCCGCACCATGCCTGAAGGTATGGGATTGTTCTTTTATGATGCAGTTTTATTTCATATAGTATAGTAGTGAATATATTTTTAATAACTATCTTTTTATCTGTTTTTATAGATAAAGCAGATGACATTGTAGGGCCGATAATCTGTGAGGTGTCTGAGTACTCAGTACACATCCGGTGGATGGAGCCTAAGGCCCCTAACGGCATGATTATTCTCTATGAAGTCCATTATAAGAGACTGGGAGATACAGAGGTGAGATGTTACATGAGATCGAAGTCTGTGTTCTTTCCAGGCTCTCTGCTCCCATAAACGCTGGCTGCACTTTAAATCTGATTTTTATCAATCCTGTTGAAATCAACATGTGCTAGCTCCAAATCAACAAGCTATTTTAGCATCATTGCATCATTGCTGTGTATTTCTGTAACCATGGAGAAATCTAGCCAGAGACAGTGGAAATGTTCCTAATGTTGTTTTTGAAAAGCTTTGGATAAACAAGGGATGATTATATAAAGGCTAATAATTGTTGTAAGAGAAACAAAACATGACGGTTTTGCACTTATTTGCACATGCACCTGTTTCCGTTGATGGATTTGAAACACTCTGTTTTAACGGTTTACGCTGACCTCTGGCAGTTTCATTAAAGCCTGATGAGTAATATTTGGATGTATTAGTGTGAGATGGACTTTAAAACCATGATAAAAGCCAAGACTTTGCCACTGGCTAATGGACGTCTTCAATCCGATGTGCACAGCAGTGTGGGTTATCTAACTGCGTGCCTTTATGTCTTAGGAGCTGCACCATTGCGTATCCAGGAAGAATTATATTGCAGACGGAGGCTGCAAGCCTGACGTGGTGCATCCTGGGACTATACATTGCCGTATCAGAGCCACCGCTCTGCAGGCACTGGATCATGGACAGAGCCAACACACTTCTATGTGGAAGACCTACGTAAGACGCTATTACACACACACACACACACACAGCTTGTATATAATGCTTATGAATCTCATATTTGCAGTTTTTAAATTATGCATAAGACCCACATAACCAAATTTTGAGAAGGTTTTTTGTGTGTGTATATGTGGGAAAACTAAATATTCACACACTGATATAATGGGGCAAAGTTTCAACCTCTAGGATTTCATTAGGGGAAAATTTTTTTATTAAAATGGCATTGAAATCAATTAAAATGCCAATGATTTTATTTTTTTTAAGCCCTAAATTGGTTTTATTGTTGTTTTTTGTTGTTTTGTCATTTGTGTTTTCATTTATGTATTATTGATTATAGATAATTTTTTAATTCCTTGGGAGGCCCGGTGCCAGGATGGCATAACTGGGGGGCATTTCAATCCCATGGGCACTAATTATAATGCACAATGACAAAACAGACACGGATGCATCCACGCGCATTCATACAAAAGTTGAATTTGAAAAAGTTGAGTTTAAAGTAAATTTTTAAAGATATTTTAAAATGTTTGTTGCATGTTTTAAAAATTGTGTTTTTTAGAGACAAAAAAAACGGCTAAGCCATGTAAAGGCCAAGTCGCAAATTTTATTATTACATTCATGAATAGGCTAACGTAAAATGCCGGTAAATAAAGCTGAATGTTTACTAACATTATAAATACAGATAAACATAGCAAAAGCTAGTTTAGTTCCTCTCACTCCATAACAAATTCATTACATTTAACAGTATTCAGAAAGATAATGAAAAATAGGATAGTAATCAAACATCAACCCAAAATGAATTCATTGTTGCCGAAATTGAAACGGGCATTGGGCTCACAATGGATTGTACTTCAGACTATTTAAATTGAGTAGTGTAACTTCTTATATGTTTGGTTGGCTTATTTTATTTTGATAATCAACAGGCTGCAACGTCAAGTATGCTAGAACTGATGTTGTGTGTGTATGCGTGAGGCACCTGCATGATCACCTGATTCTTAAATTTCATTCCTTACAACAGCAGAAACAAAGATAAGATTGGAAACATCATTATGAAATTATAAAGGGTCTACTTTTATTTGTGTACAGTCACAATAACAACAAAACACTGTGCTTTTCAAAATAAAGAAAACGAAAAGATGTCTCATTCTGCCGTATTGATTTCCCATCCGTGAACTTGTTGGGCATAAGAAAAATGGATAAACTCGGCATATTGAATTTGTCACCGTTTTTCTTTCATTTTGTTAATCTGAATTAAGTCAAATATATTTCACAAATAGGGCTATTGATTTAATTCATATGAGGTTAACTTTTCCAATTTTTTCTCAGTTGCTATATTTATATTTTTATTTTAGCTTTATTTCAATTAACAGAAATGTTCTTAATAGTTTTAGTTAACTTTAGTAACCCTACCTAAATGGCAAAACATCCATAGAACTGCAGTACACTTTCAATTTTCCAGCTGTTTCAAGCCACAAATATTAATTTAATGCCGGTCTGGGACAAATTTCCGGCCAGGCCTCAGACAATGTGCCCATGCTCCTCCAATTAATTATCCATTAACGGTTTAAATAATTAAAGTTCGTTAAGAAAACTGAAGGGGCACAAATTATTTCTGGGGGGCCCTTTGCCATAGCACTAGGCCTGTTCTTTTTTATTTTAAAGGGGTGGTTCATTGCGATTTCACTTTTTTAACGTTAGTTAGTGTGTAAAATTGCTGTTTGAACATAAACAATATCTGCAAAATTACGAAGCTAAAAGTTCAATGCAAACAGAGATACCGTCTTTTAAAATTCTGTCAGTTTAATACCTACAAAAACAGCTCGTTGGGACTACAACGAGTTACTTCCCGGGATCGTGACATCACAAACCCAGATAAACCCCCCCCTCGGGAAAAGGCAGCAAAGGGGGAGAGGCCATGCCGCGCTGCTTTAGAGAAGAGGAAGAGAAAACTAGAGGTGCACGTAAAAATCTATTCATATATGAATCGCAATTCTGTCTTCTAGCGATTCTAATAGATTCACAAGTTTCAAAATCAATGTTCTAATGCAGCGGTTCTCAATCCTGTTCCTCGCGTTGCCCTGCTTTGCACATGCTCTGCATCTCTCTCTCTCATTCAGCTCAGCTCCAACAATGAACTGTTCCAATTATACACTTATTTGCAAATGCTATGAGAATCGTTCACCTTAGACCGCAGTGCAAGTTGCCAGACTGTAAAGCTTTAATCAGGATAAAACTGTATATTAAATGCTAACATAAGCAGTAGCATTTACAATAACAGCGTATCTAAAAGTATGAGAAAACAACAAACAAAAAACATACCATTAAAAGCCGTGCTTGCACAGGTTCTGCACGATCCTCTTCAATAATATCCTCTGCTTCTCAATCGGGCTCAAAATGATAAGCGATATTAACAATGTCTATGTTTACAATACAACCGGAGCACATGCCACCGAGGTGAGGGGCGGGACGCGCACTAGAGGCGGTTAGTCAATCACACCCCTGGGCTGCTAACAACAAAGCCATCGGCTTCATAAAGGGAATGATCAGCATCCCCACGTTTCTCAGCAGAGAAGGGACAAGAGCGTGTTGAATAAAGGTAAATGTATGTGAAAATAAATGCGTTTTTTTTAACTGGCACCCCATACCACAATCAAGCCTAGAAAAACCCAGTGAACCACCCCTTTAAGGCTTTCTATAACATATTGGTGAATTGTTATCAGTGTATGGATACTTGCTATTTTTATTAACTTTTTCTTTATTATTATTTGCTCCATTGTGTCCTGCACCTGTACCAAACTTGGTTTGGATATGCACACTTTTTCTATAGTTTTTCTATTGTGTATATATGAACAGGTATGGACCCTAACATACTGAAGATTGCGATTGGTCCTGTGATCTGTGGCGTTTTTTCTAAACTCTTCCCCACGTGACTGATGGAGATGTGTTGGCATTTTTTCATGTTCAGAAAAAGTAATTGTTTTCTCTTTTAATTTATTCCTTAAAGGTCCCATATTGTCAAAACTGAAATTTCCTGGCTTTTTTTTTCACGATTACTGAGGTCTAGGCGCTATTTAACTACCATATAAGTTTCAAAAAAGTCAGTCCACAGTAAAATGCACACAGCCACTAGACGGGACCTGCTAGGTAGCTTGATTTTTCATCGAACCGTTGTGAGCTTCTGTAAAAAATTGCCTGTCAAACTACACAGTCCAACAACCGTCGCTTCAGCTTAGTCGAATTGAAGACAGGTCCACCAAACCACCCAGCACCGCCCACGACCGTGCCCATAAGACTCCTCTCCAACAAAAGCCCACTTCCTGCCTACCACTCCTTCTACTCCTGCCCCCACTCCTCCTTTTGCAAACCCCCATACAACATCGTGTCCATGCCATTGCTTTAGCAACGACAACACTGATAAACCTGTAGGCGAAAAAACGTTTACTTTTATAACGAACCCAGATCGCCGACCTGTAACGTACACTGTCATCAAAGAGGCGATCTGAACAGGATTGGTTACCTATGAGGGATCACATCCTAACATGTATGAAAGAAACTCCCACCGTGTCTAGCTAAGTCATGATGATTGAATTTACTTTCAATTTCAGCAGCAACTATTTTTACAGCTACATTATTGTTCCAGCCACAATTAGTCAGCAATGATATATACAATATATCAAAGGCATACTATATAAATGTCATTTTGTTGTTTTAGCACATCCACACAGACATTGAGTTACATACCACGACATAGTCGGAGGATGTAAGAAACATATTTGCACGAAATCTTAGACGCAACCCCTAACAACAAAAGAAATATTTTTATGTGAACCTTCTGATACGAAGTGTGCTCTGCAAACGCTACCCCTATTACCGTTTTGACGATCGTTTCTGTCCAGTCCGCTGGTTTTATCGTGTTTAGCCACAGCTGTCGTCGGTTTTTTGTCTAACAGTGGCAGCAGATATGCGATCAAATATCTAATTTGAGGTTGTATTACATCGATTCTGGCACCCAACATCACAACAAGATATTTTAAGCTCCTTTTGTAGTCGAATCTGTGCTGGTTCACCTCGAATTGGTTTGAGCAAGCGCTGTGACGTCGCTGACCCTAGTTTGCTGTGGTTGGCCTGGCTGTGCGTCACTCAGAAAACAACAGGCCAATCATAAGAGAGGCTCATGAATATTAATTAGACAAATCGACCTGTTCTCAGCAGAGCTCCTGAGAGAGGAGCTGTAAATATATATTGAGATGGTTTTTGGTACATATACCGCAAATATATATTCTTAAGGAAATCAAAACCTAAAATAAAACTCCAGAAAAGTGTAAAATATGTGGCCTTTAAAACCCATGCAGAAATTTATCTTTATGGAGTACTGAATTCAATTTTGGTGTTTCTCTGACCAGGCAAGACTAGAGGTCCCTGGCGGCTTATACCTCTCTCAATCCTGAGTAATTTCAAGCCCAGTGATGGTGAGCCACTTCCTTTCTTGTTTAGTGTGCTTAGAACCAGATCGGACAGAAATCTGTTGTCGCTGCACAGTTAAATTTTGTTTTATAGAACCATAGTTGATCCACATGAACATGTTATCGATTTAGGATGATTCTCACATTTAAAATGACTGCTTCCCACGGTCTGAAAATCTGCTCCCCCAATATGCACGTGTTTCTTCACATCGTGGTTGTGTTTGTGCAGTGGATGGAGACCATACGAGTGGGAGGTGCTTGTCGCGAAAAGATTAATTTGTTGCGGATAGTTGTAGCCCGGGAGCTTCACGGCATGGGTATGAGGGCATATGGAAAGACACGTAAAGTGAGCCGCAAACCGTGTCCGGTGAAGACAGGGTTTTAATGCATCTGCCAGCCTCATAGAGAGGAATTGGTTACTAAGCGAAGCTTCTGTGATGAATGCAGTCAGTTTTGCACCATGTGGGAAGACATTCTCTATATGTCAGCTTCCTGTCACTACATTTTTGGTAGTTGACTCAGTAGTTATAAAGTATTATAAGTATTATTATTGTAGTTAGACTGTAGTTAGATTAAATATAGTATTATTATCTAGTATATGAATTTTATAGGTTTTCTATTATAATTTTATTTTTAATTTTAGTTTAAGTTTTAGTAAGTTTATGTTCTTTTTCAGCTTTATTTTAATTATGAAAATAGTCTTTAAGACTAAGTTTAAGTTGTAGTTAACAGTAATAACACTGGTTGGACTGTGGCATATTTTGATGGTAACGAACGTGATTTTGTGGGTTAGGTGAGGCTGCTGGGAGTGGTGTCTAAAGGCCAGCCAACTCTGGTGGTGATGGAGCTCATGACACATGGAGATCTAAAGAGTTTCCTACGTTCTCTCAGACCGGACTCAGAGGTAACGAGCCATAGCAGAAGAGTCACTATCAGACCTGCTACAGTTTTTAGATTTGTTATAAGTAGCTAGACTTTTAGATTAATAAAACAGGGTTCCCACGCTTCTTGAAAGTACTTGAATTTCAGACATATGGATTCAAGGCCTGGAAAGTACTTGAAAACAAACATAGGTCCTTGAAAGTGCTTGAATTAAATTTGAAATAAATTTTGTTTATGCAGAGATTAAAGTTTTCCTTGCTACGACGGATTTCCGTCAATTGGAGAGAGAAAAAATTGGGGGAAAAGAAACATGTAGCACATTGTTGTTGTTGTTGTTCTGCCGGCACACCAAAAATCATTCCCGCCACGGCTGCAGCTTCTCAGTGACAACATATGTGACGCCGCTCACATCATTCACAGTCGGGTTATTAGCAGAGAACACAGAGCAGGACTTGAATTTCGGCGCGGGATTGCGGCTATTAATAACAATTCTACTCATTCCCGCAGGTTCCGTGCTTATAACGCGATGACGGAACGTATCATTTGCACGTGCTTTTGAGTCTTGAGAACTCACTCGCGCGCTCTCATTTTCTGTGCGCCCACAGGTCGCGATAAGGAGAGTGACAGATTTGAATAATTATTAAGGGAGTTTGCCAATGTAATATTGATTCAATACAACAGTTCAGTAAACAAGTACTGCCTGATTTTGCTCTATTTTTTAACGAAAATAGTTCCAAATATAGTAACAGCTCAGCCGCTGCGCATCTCTAAAAGCAAACACAGCTGAGTTTCATTCATTCAATGAAAGTGCATGTTTGAACGAATCTAGTGAGTCAGTGATTCATTATTACCCATTCATAAAGACAGTCACTTGCTTCATTTTTTTGCTTCAACCCGCTGTTTATGGCGCTATTTCAAAATTTGTCCTATATGTTCTGTCAAAGACAGAGGCAACGGCACTTAATGATTGGTGGTGGAAAGATGGGGTAGCCGAAAAAAACTAGCATTGTGTTGATTGCGCAGCCTAGAGGCCTTTGGGACTGTTTTCTTAATCGCTCTCCCGCTGAATTTCTGACCATTACCGCCCACTCCCGCAACGTGTGTGTGTCCCGCTCCCGCAAACATTGTGCTTACTCTGTGTAAAGGGAGCACATCTTACAGTGTGTGCATAATTATTAGGCACGTTGATATTCTGATCATATTTTTTTCCAAGCACATTTTACCAATTCTAAACCACATCAATCTTAATAACTACTGTTATTTTTGTATTTAATCATTTAGAAGTTATATATAATTATACATGAAGGCTGGAAATAATTTCCTAGTACAACGGGCAGACTATTAGGCGGTTTTCCTTTTACAGATGAAATGTAGCCAAAAAGAGATTTACTCAACTGAAGTCAACAAGTTAAACTCCCGCATGAGACCTAGTTAAAAACCTAAGCAATACAGAAATTTCAAATTTAGGCCTGACCCATTGGTCGCAAATGCTCATTGGGTCAGTGGGGTCCAAAAAACAGTGTAGAAAAAAGAGCATGTTAACGAACTGCAAAGACAATGAATAATTAATGTGATAGATTCATGTGCAACCACAGGAACCTTTTAGTCTTCATTGCCACTATTTTCCCAGAACTGCAACCTTAGTCTCCAGAATTACAAGGTGTTCAGTTCTCAAGACGTTTCTTGGAGTAACAAAATCCTTAAAATTCACCCCTACGTATCAAAGAATAACATTCGGAGTTGTGAATACATGAAGAACATTTTTATATAGCTTTATAGAGATATTTGAGAGTGACTCATTGAAGACCACACCACATCCTCTTGTACCACTGTTGCAGAATGAATTTCCAGAAGCTGGAAGTAGTTTTTAGGCTAATTTTGTCCATTCTCTTCTGCCAACAGACTTGTCTGGATAAGACTGGACAAAAATGACTCCCAAACGGGTACCTGGCAACAGGGAGAACATGAAGAAAAATGTAGAACTTGAAAAATAGGAAAAACAGCTTAGTGAAAATGTTTTACAGTTTAAAAGCAAATAGAAAGTCCTGTTTTTTTTATTTATTTTCTTTATATTTTTTTTGCGTATTTGCACATGTATAAGGTTTAACATGCTCATGAAATATTTTCAAATAATACTGACGTTTTGAGCAGCTGCATGTTTTGAGCTGCATTCCTAGGTCAAAGATGAAAAAATCGAATTTACAATAAAAAATTATTTACAAAATTATTTTGACTTGAGTTAATTTATTAACGAGTAACGTCTCTTTTGAGTAAATGTGCACATTTTTAATGTTAACAGTTTTTACCATGTTATTACAACATTGAACCACTTTTTATTAATTTAAAAATTGAGAAATTCTTTCAAATTTAAATCTTGTACAAGAACTACAGCAAAAATCAGTTTGATCAATATTTTAGAAATTGAATTTTATCACCAGTACTGACTTCAATGGATTTAAATAAATTCCTTTGAACACAACTACTCAAACTGTCTAAATTTATGAAACCTTCACATTCAAAACATTATTACTCTGAAATATTTAATGTAAATATTAAGTGTAAGTGAAATGTTAAGGGGTCAATAGGATGTTGTAAAAAGAACATTATTTGGGGTTAATTTGTGTACTAAAATGTGTTTTATTCGGTTTTAGGTTAAAAATCCCCAGTATTTTCCCACATCTGTACATTATTGTTTCTTCTCCGCTATTCCCCCTTTCTGAACGCGATCGATGTTTACAAAGCCATCGGTCTGAAAAAGTGGAGGTGCTGCTCTGAATTGCCTACTAGCCCATGCGTTTGTGATTGGCCGATTCTCAACGTGTGTGGAATGTTACGTCCCTTACCTATTGTGATGCTTGTGGCAACCTCATGTGATGACCCCGGGCTGGACTCCCCTTCGTCCACGGTGAAAGCCGATCCAGCGATCCACAGTGCGAAGTTGATGTATTCAATCAGCGACCAGCACGGATCAGCTCTTGGAATGACGAAGCGGATATCGTCCTCATTTGAAAGACCAAACAAAGTAGTTTCACTTTAACAATGAAACACAGCGTCTTCACCGACATGGCGGTGGCGGCAACAATACTACAGCGAGAATAAAAGTTACACCTTTTTTTCTTTGTGTGAACATTTGGGCGGTTATGCAAATCTTCCACATAGTGACGTAAGACATGTGGGGGCGTGTTAGAACGAGCCTTTTAGGGGGGCGTGGCAGAGTCTTAACTTTGATAAAGAGTATCTCTTTTGTTTTGAGACTTTAGTTTTTGCAACTTTATAGATCTTCTTTATGCACTAAGAGCTTTTAACACTCCAAAGAGAAAGGAAAAATTGAATTAGCATCATATATGACCCCTTTAAGTACTGTAAGGTCTTTCATGACACTACATATTATGGGGTGTGAATTTGATAGGTGCTTGATATAAAATAAATGGTGCTTTAAAAAGTCCTTGAAAGTCCTTGAATCTGGTGTTCATGAAAGAGTGGGAACCCTGATAAAGCAGTGTTTAAATAATGGATTTTTGTTTTCTCTGCTGTTTGACAGAATAATCCAGGTCGGCCTCCTCCAACGCTGAAAGAGATTATTCAGATGGCCGCAGAGATAGCAGATGGTATGGCTTACCTCAACGCCAAGAAGTTTGTGCACCGAGACCTTGCTGCCAGGAACTGCATGGTGGCCGAAGACTTGACTGTAAAAATTGGAGGTACAATACCAATCATAGGGGTAACTTTATGTAAGTTTTAAGAGCTCCAGCCTCTAAATTTCTTATGCAGAGCTCTGAACGATCCAAGGTACTGACATAACGTACACTGGTTCGAAGTATGGTAGTAGGTACTATATTGTATGAAGAATAAACCAAACAATAATTGCTAAATAGAAAAATATATAATATATAAATATTAGATAATTAGAAATGCTCTCTTGAAAAATAACTGAACTAAAACTGAAAATAAAATGTTAAAGCTATATAGAAATATAAAAAGCTAATAAAATGACAACCAAAATTAAAATGAAAACTGAAAATCTAAAAAGTTTTTTTCTAAAAATGTATTGTAAAAATTGTATTTCTGTAGCTTAATATTTTACATTAAGGAAAAAACATTAACACCATAACCAATATCTTGTACTCATTGTATCAAGTCACCATTATTAATATAGCACTTTATACCATACAGATTGTGTCAAAGCAGCTTTACAGTGTTAGGATAATAATGTTTCAATGATGCAAACAAAATTCAATTCTGCTGTTCTAAAGCAGCTCTTAAAAGAGGACAACAATAAACAGTCAACACAATCAACAAAATGCAGACACTCTGAACTGATTCATTGTGTCCCTCAATTATGATTCCTGTGTAAATACCTTGTTAAAATGTGTATTTTCATGATGGGTGATGCTTCAATGCTTGAATGAACATTTTGAAGGCAAAAATAGTACAATGAATGCTAGGTGTGCGTCAGGGAGCGTCATCAGTGGAGCTGATGGTTTCATGTGATGAAAAACCACAGTGTATAATTATGTCCTTTTATGATAAATGATTCTTTGTCTGGGTGGAACTAGTCTTGGGTCTAGTTCAAAATGAGCTGCTGAATACAAGATCATAATGATAAAGGAGGGACAAGTATTGAAGCACAGGATGTGCTGTAATATATCTCGTATATTGAATTGTGTCATCTATTATTGTAAGAGCTTTCTAATGATGTTATTTTGTCTTGTGTTCTCTGCTGTCAGATTTTGGCATGACGAGAGACATTTATGAGACAGATTACTACAGAAAGGGTGGGAAGGGCCTGCTTCCTGTGAGATGGATGGCCCCTGAGTCACTGAAGGATGGAGTTTTCACAGCTCACTCAGACTGCTGGTGAACTGACAGTGTGCACACACACAAACGTCCATACAAAGACATGCATTATTGTTGTAGGACAATGTTTAGCATATGTTTAATCACTCATGACCCATCCTGTGCTTGTCCAGGTCATTTGGTGTGGTGTTATGGGAGATCAGTACTCTGGCTGAGCAGCCATACCAGGGGCTGTCCAATGAACAGGTCCTTAAGTTTGTGATGGAGGGAGGATATCTGGACAGACCAGACAACTGTGCAGACAGATTGTGAGTACATTATTGACACATTGCCTGTGTTTTGTTTTTTTCTGCTGACCAGAGAAAAACAGTCTTAAACTGTACTAATTTTCAAATGTCAACAGTTCACTGATGCACAAAGAATATAATTTAATTTTTTTTATTTAGGAATATATTTTAATTTTTGCGAGAATTTTTCAATTTTTTTGTCAGTGCCAATAGGCTTGTGGGCAGCGTGGCGACGTATAGTGCCATTGCGCTTCGGGCATCCCAAGTGCAAATCCCAGCTCATGGACCTTTCCCGATCCCATCCCCCCTCTCTCTCTCCCACTTCGCTTCCTGTCAACACGTCTTCATAAAGGCAAAAAATGCCAAAAAAAAAAACGATTTATTTCTATTTCTCAAGGAACATTTCTTATATTTTGTTTTGTTTAAATTTACTTACATTTATTTTGCTTTCTTATCAAAAAGAGAATATTTGCAAGAAGCTGGAAATTATAGCTCTATATATATATATATAGTATATACAGTAGTCAACATTTGAAGTGGAGCAAAAAAGTTAATCAAAGTTGACCTAAGACAAGAACGCATTTTGGTTTTAGGATAACTTTGATGAAAGGTTTTGATCCACTTTAAATGTTGACTACTGTAGCTAGTTGTTTAGTACAACATCTGTTAATGTTACGGACCTTCTGTTTTTTTTTTTTTTTTATATATTATATTATATATATTTATATATATATATATATATTAATATATAATAATATATATAATATTATATATATATATATACAGTATACTGTATATAGATCAATTATATATATATATTTTATTTATATATCTTATTTTTTTAAGCATTCCTTTCACCTAAGTCCATCACATTGATTCCAGTAGATAAATCTTGTTTCTATAAATATTTGATGCAAATATTTGATATTAGGGCTGTCAAAATTAACACGTTAATAACGCGTTAACGCAAACTAATTTTAACGGCACTAATTTTATTAACGCGCGATAAACACAGCGTGCATGTTCTGTTTGACCCATTGCCTAGCCTGTAGTGGAAGAAATGGAGATGCAAAGTGTTGCCAACTTGGCGACTTTTTTCAAAAATGCGCCTAGCAACAATACATAATTGGACAAACCTTATTTAGTCTCTCTTTCCCAGCGAGCACACCCCTCTCTGCGTCTGCTCAGTTCAGCGATCGGCTGAGAGGAGCAGCGCTTTCAGTTAAAAAAAGATATTCTTTGCTTCGAACTCTATTTTACATGCAAATATAGCCAAAATCACAGCACAAAGATTCTCCTTATCTTATGTGTTTGATTTCATCATACGACGGCTCGATTATCAGGATTTTCTGAGCAGATTAACGTCCTGGAAGGGAGAGCTGGTTATGTAGTCTTATGGGTCACGTTTCAGTCTCTATTTCATATTAATTCAATTGTCTGACAACAGAAACAGTCAAATATAACGGTGAAAACTGTTTTAATGCGAATTTGGCTGGGGTTTGTGAAGTGCAGGGGTTCATAAATTGATGAAAGGCTAATAATTAAACATTTAGCATCAGAAATGAAAATATACTTAAGAATCAATGAATTATGAAAAAATTACTGCCATTTTGTCAATATTACGTAATCATGTAATCATTAAAAAAATAATTGTAGACTGAGTGTTTTGGTAATATAATCTAATTACAAGTATTTAATTTTTGGAATTGGATTACATCTAATCAGTGTAATACACAGCATTTGCTTTAACCCAGCATAAGTCTTGAACTCCTATATCTCCTTTTTCCTGCTCTTTCAGGCATAACCTGATGCAGATGTGCTGGCATTACAATCCCAAAATGAGGCCCACCTTCCAGGAGATCATCGAGATGTTCCGGGAGGATCTGCATCCCTCGTTTCAGGAGGTCTCCTTCTTCTACAGTGAGGAGAACAAGCCGCCTGAAACGGAAGAGTTTGATATGGACATGGAGAACATGGAAAGCATCCCGCTGGACCCTTCCTCGTACTCTCAGAGGGAGTGCTGTCTAGACGGGGATGAGGGCTCATCCGTGGGCCTTCGGGGGAGTTATGAGGAACACGTGCCGTATACACATATGAATGGCAGCAAGAAAAATGGACGCATCTTATCCCTACCCCGATCTAACCCTTCTTAATATTATTAACCCCATCAAGCTATATTAGATTGTTTTTCATCATTTTATAGATTCACTTTTATCGAGCTCTATATCAGAAGCCCTTCAGAAAGTAATCTCAGGACATTCGTTTTCTTCTTTACTGCCTCAGTATGATGATGATGATACAGGGTGCAGTTTTTTTTTCTTGTATTTAAAAAAGATACACATCAACTGCTTTTTTTGGTCTTTTTTTAATATTTGCCAAGTTTCAAGGACTGGTCGAATGGAACAAACTGTGAAATTAACCTCAGACAACCAGAAGGCTGCTTTAAACCTTACATATCCTCATCCACCAACAGATTCTCCCTGACTCTCTCCAGAAAAAGACGGAATCTAGAAGAAATTAAGAGAAAAAAAAGTGACCTTACTCTGTTTGTGGCCTACGTCATGACAACATGGAGTTCTGTCTCAATCTGTACACTTAGGGCTTTGGTGGCAAATTTGTTGAACTTGGGAACTGTAGGATGACATTAAGCATCCTTCCAAGAACAAACTGGATACAGGGGAAGCCTGTACAAGACACTGCTTTTCTAGCTGCTGCTCAGTATTCCAGACTACACGGAGAACGAACAGATTTTTGGACTCTTATTTTTTTATTTATTTGCCTACCTGTGCTTTCTCTTATTTTTTTCCCCCCTGGTGTTCACATTTACAGCTGAAGGATATTTAAACTGTTTTCAGGACTTTTGACTAAAGTTCCTCAGATTGACCAATAGTTGCTGCTTTGATATATTTTAGTGGGTATAGATGATGATAAAAGTATATATAAATATATTATTGATGTTTTTGTACATAGATGATATGTTGTCATTCGAGAGTTATTGCCGGTTGTAGAAATGTTTTTACATGTTTGTCTCGAATCTTTATTTTTTCTAATCTGAAAATCATACTAATCATCCTGGACCTCTGATCAGCCAGCAGCTCCAAGATGCACAGGAGTATCTAGACGCCTTCGGCTTCAGATGTCAAATCTTGATATCAATGGAAATAACTGCTGTAAATAAAGCAGTGATGTGCATTCAACAAGAGCGAATAGATGTGTTTTTCTTGTGAGAAAATGGGTGAACTTCTGAGTGGTCGCTTACGGCCCTGTTTTCAGGACGGTCCTGTCCCAGACTGTAGCTGTTCCCCAAAATGTCCCTGTTTTACAGCACATTCAAAACAGCCCGCAAATATACTGCAAAAACCCGACCAACATAGAACTGTGTAGAGACAGTTATCGGTGTCATTCAAGGTAGTGACATACTCGATTAGATTAAAGTAGTACTGATTGTATGTACAAGATAACAGGGCCTGAACAAGGTGTGAGATTGTTTTGCAAACACCATTTTAAATGTTCCCAAAATTAACTGCCACAATGCAGTAATTCCCAAACACACATCATAACTATACCACTAATGCTTTGCCGAAAGCACATACTTTATGAATACAAAATAGCAAGCCCATTTAGGGATATTTAAGATATATTTCCACAAGCACAATAACATTTGTTAAGCTAGAAAAATAATTAAAAAAAATAATTGGATAAATGTATTTATTTAGATTAGATAAACCTTTATTCGTCCCACAATGGGGAAATTTCAGCAGGGAAGAAAAATTACAAATAAGCAAATACTAAGAATGTCTATATAAATACAAAAGAAACTCAATTACACTAACAAACAAACAAATTACACTGTTACTGACAGTTTAAATTTGTTATTGCACAATAGCACAGTTATTTATTTAAATTAATATATAATACTAAAGAGTTCCATGATATTTTGACAACTGAAATATTAAACGTTCTCTGTTTCCATTTCATAAATCTGGTCACTTTAGGCTGACCTCTTAACCCCAGTCTATTAACTTACATCCCCATCCCTCCTTTTTTTAATTTTTAGAAACCAGCCCATATACAGCGACCTGTGTTGTTTGTACAGATCTTTTTATACGGGATTGCTTTCTCCTATTCTCCACAGTAGGCTATAGGCCTATCTCTCCTTCCAATCCTGCGCCTGTCAGGATGGCAGATGGGGCTCCTCAGCTCCCGAACTCTTGGGGCTGGCGCTGACCTTTCCTCTTCATCCCAGTCTATTAGTTCGTCCCACATGTCCCAAGACATCCAGTAGACGTTGTTGGCCCATGAGGCGGAGGCTGAGGAGCTTTCGCCTTGGTGGAGGGACATGTCACCAGCCGCTCTCAGGTCTATCTGGTGGCCTTCACTGTCCCATTCCCCACTAGCCTGTCTGTCCCAGTCGCCAAGACTCTGCCAAGAGACGACATACTTTGGGCAGCTGGTTAACGTCTTCACATGAAGACACGGAACTGATGCGCTTTTTCTTGCAACGATATCCATTGCTAGCTTCGCAATATAAAAGCAGCGCAAAGCATGTCAGACACATATCGAGAGGAGTGATTTGACCAGAGCATTGATTACACTTAATTTATATGGTTCTGTGGAATGCAGACCATATGATATTATGCAAAGTTCCATTTACAGAGTTAATCAAGTGGAACTAATTGGTAGTTCTACAGTTTTTCTATATGTGACCCTGCCTGGACCACAAAACCAGTCATAAGGGCAATTTTTTTTAAATGAAGATTTATACATCTCTGGAAGCTGAACAAATTTCCATTGATGTATTGATTGTTATGATAGGACAATATTTGTCCGAGATACAACTATTTGAAAATCTGGAATCTGAGGGTGCAAAAAAATCTAAATATTGAGAAAATCGCCTTTAAAGATGTCCAAATCAAGTGCTTAGCAATGCATGTCACCAATCAAAAATTAAGTTTTTATATATTTACGGCAGGAAATTTACAAAATATCTTAAAGGGGTCATATTATGCTTTTTCACTTTTTCAACTTTAGTTAGTCTGTAATGTTGCTGTTTGAGCATAAAAAAGATCTGCAAAGTTACAAAGCTCAAACTCCACTTCAAAAGGAGATATTTTATTTAACAGAAATCACTTTTCAAAAACTACAACGAACGACTCGTTTGGACTACAACGCATATTTTCCGGGATT
The DNA here is from genome assembly GCA_018155175.1 of Sinocyclocheilus anophthalmus. NCBI lineage: Eukaryota > Metazoa > Chordata > Actinopteri > Cypriniformes > Cyprinidae > Sinocyclocheilus > Sinocyclocheilus anophthalmus. The sequence continues at coordinate 685,244 of JADLZN010005650.1, read as the reverse complement.
TGTGATATCACAAATATCGAGGAATGGGATGAGATGAGACCATATGCGAAAGCACCTCTAAAACCTGCCTTTTCCCCCTCATCTCTTGCTCGCTTCACTAGAGGCCACAATTTGTTGCGGATTACTTTTTTGGATATTCTCATTGTTAGATTCAGGGACACCTGCAACACGGTGAGCGTGATTTCAGCAAGTACAACATTGTTCAACATCACTCCAATTCAACATGGAGACCATGGGATGAGACTTGGTTGAGCTGCACTAGAGAAGGCAAATGAGTGTTATCACGTCATCATGTCGGAGACACGCTAGGTTTCTCAAGGCAGACAAACTTAGAGTGCTTACAATCATCCGGGTTCAAATCGTGCTCAAAATGATTTGATTTTGATGCAATATTTACACTAAAGCTCGTAGGTGGCTATGGTAAGGGGCATGACATTTCCCGACCAGGCGCCGAGTGCAGCCAATCACAACACACACTGGCCCAGCTAACCAATCACAGCACATTTAGTATTTCAGAAGGCGGGCCTTCATTTGATACAGGAACTATTCGAGCTGTTCATGACAGACTGAGAGAGGCGTTGTAATAATGTAAAAAAATTTGAAAAATAATGTGTTTTTCGAACAAAACTAGTATGAGAGCCTGTTCTAGTACACCCCCAAAACAAAATTAAGACTTTGTAAAAGAGCATAATAGGACCCCTTTAATGGAACATGATCTTTACTTAATATCCTAATGATCAGAATCAGAATCAGAATGAGCTTTATTGCCAGGTATGTTTACACATACGAGGAATTTGTTTTCGTGACAGAAGCTTCCACAGTGTAACAGAATGACAGTGACAGAACAAAAAAACACAGATAATAAAAATAAAAATAGTAAAAAAGTAAATAAGGAATAAAAATATATAAATTGACAATTGTGTGTGCAGGTATATTACAATAGACAGTTTGTTTTTTCCTATGTACCAAGTACTGCTACTATTCTGTGCAATTTGAGTGGTGGGTGGGTAGGGGGTGGGGTTTGGGTGGTAGTTGCTGAGTATATGTGTTAGATAAATAAGTGTATGAGTGAATAAATAGTGTGTTCCATGGTTATTGTCAAATGTTCGTGAGATGGATGGCCTGAGGGAAGAAACTGTTCCTGTGTCTGGTCGTTCTGGTGCTCAGAGCTTTGTAGCGTCGACCAGATGCAACAGTTCAAAGAGGGAGTGTGCTGGATGTGAGGGGTCCAGAGTGATTCTGCCAGCCCTTTTGCTCACTCTGGATGAGTACAGTTCTTGGAGAGAAGGGAGGGTTGTACCAATGATTCGCTCAGCAGTCCGGACTACCCTCTGAAGTCTTCTGAGGTCAGATTTGGTAGCTGAGCTGAACCAGACAGTTATTGAAGTGCAGAGGACAGATTCAATAATGGCGGAGTAGAACTGTTTCAGCAGCTCCTGTGGCAGGTTGAACTTCCTCAGCTGGCGAAGGAAGTACAACCTCTGCTGGGCCTTTTTCACAATGGAGTCAATGTGAGTGTCCCACTTCAGGTCCTGAGAGATTGTGGTGCCCAGGAACCTGAATGACTCCACTGCAGTCACAGTGCTGTCCATGATGGTGAGTGGGGGGAGTGCAGAGGGGTTTCTCCTGAAGTCCACGGTCATCTCCACAGTTTTGAGTGTGTTGAGCTCCAGGTTGTTGAGACTTTACCAGACAGCCAGCTGCTCGACCTCCTGTCTGTAAGCAGACTCGTCACCGTCCTGAATGAGGCCGATGAGTGTGGTGTCGTCTGCAAACTTCAGGAGCTTGACAGAGGGGTCTTTAGAGGTGCAGTCGTTGGTGTACAGGGAGAAGAGCAGTGGAGAGAGAACACAACCCTGAGGAGCTCCAGTGCTGATCGTACGGGTGCTGGATGTGTATTTTCCCAGCCTCACTAGCTGCTGTCTGTCTGTCAGGAAGCTGTTGATCCACTGACAGACGGAGGTGGGCACGGAGAGCTGAGTTAGTTTGGGCAGGAGGAGGTTTGGGGTGATAGTGATTTTTGGCAAAAAAGAAAAACCGATCATGTTGACCCATACACTGTATTGTTGGCTATATACCCGTGCTACTTGTAACTGGTTTTGTGGTCCAGGATCACATATAGCCTACTTGGCCTAAAGTAACGTTAACTACAGAGATTTTGCTGCCACCTGCTATGTAACATGGTCCACTGTAAAAGCTGAAACCTCGTATTAATGCTAAATTACGGAATTGGATGATGAGTTAGCAGGCTCTCTCTCTCTCTCTATGTAACATAGGCCTATAATACCATTTTATAGCCTGCTATAATATTACACAAACTAGACTACACTTGCCAAAACTGTGAGAGTAACCGGCACGCACAAACACTGTCTATTATGTTAGTAATCTTTTGTGTTTCAGCTATATTTGTTTCCAGTCTTATCTGCTATATTTCTATTTCTTTCTATTTTCTCACCCTTTCTCCCAATCTTGAAAACGCTAGTAGTTCGTCTAGCTTAGCTGAAATTTGAAGTTCAATGTAGCAACGAGAATTTAACCAACAGGAGGTATGAGCCAGGGTTATACAACCTAACTAAATACAAAACAATTCATTACTTTAAATATAATAAACGTTAACTAAAATAAAATTAATTATTAAACTTACCTTATTTCGGTTTGATGACAAGGGAACAGTTCTCATTTTCATTTAATTCAACTAAAAGAACTTAAACTGAGGCTGAAATAAAAAGAACACACACACACACTCACTCACACTCACTCACTCACTCAGAAAAGGTATTAAATAAAGAAGGGACAAACAAAACAGGCTTTAAGTGAACAAAAGTAAGAAATATCAAAACACAGACTCAGCTATAAGTTATATACATTGTATGGCAGTGGTTAAATTTGAATTAGAAATCAAAATGAAATATATTCAGTTTTAAAAATAATAATAATAATAAAATAAAACAATAATAATAATGCATGTACATCATTTTGAAGAGGGGTTTTAAGGATACTAATAATCACGAAATTATTACTCGAAAGTGTACTGAGTGATGAAGCAATTATTGTAAGTTCATTTATGAAGTGAGGAAAAGAAGGGGTGGTTTTTAAAAATCTACACTTATGATAGAGACATATTTAAAATGAAAATTAGCTTACTAAAGTGACAAAAACAAAACTGCTGCAGGTGAACACAAACCCCAGGCCTTCTGTTGCCGGCATGCCTCGAAGTGTATGGGGATACGTGTGTGCCAATAAAAATGAATGTAATTTTTCAAGAAACTTATGAAAATATTAACTGAAAATGAATAAAATGTCTTTGAAACTGAAAAAAAAAAATTAAATGCAGGCAAAATCTTTGACTTCGTTTTTAATACACTGCATGTTTTCTCTTATTTCATTCGCTGATCTGTACTTACAAATGCGCTTCCAGAGTTTTCGTTTACGCTTCTGAAGTTTTCGTTCGCCATTCTGACACAAATCTCTCGTGGGGGTGGGGCTAGCAGCGGTGTGTATTTATATATATTTTTATATCATTAAAATGAAATTGGAAGCCGCTAACACATCCACACTGATAAGGCAACACTGTCACTGACGCCTTCACTTCCAGGTCAAGAAGCTGTCAATCAAAAACTCAGTAGCCAATGAGAACACACCACTGCTAGCCCCGCCCCCACGAGAGATTTGTGTCAGAATGGCGAACGAAAACTTCAGAAGCATAAACGAAAACTCTGGAAGCGCATTTGTAAGTACAGATCAGCGAATGGAAGAAGAGAAACCATGCAGGCGGATCAAAAAGCGAAGTCAAAGATTTTGCCTGCATTAAATTTTTTTTTCAGTTTCAAAGACATTTTATTCAGTTTAAATTTATATTTTCATAAGTTTCTTGAAAAATTACATTCATTTTAATTGGCACAAAGGTAATCCCATAGAGCTAGAGAGTGGCGCGCGAGGGACGTGTGCGTGAGGATTGCAGCGAGCGTTACCTTCTCTTGTGTGTGTGTGTTGTGTGTGGTTGTGTGTGTGTGTATGGTTATCTATCCGGGTGGGGACTTAATACTGATACACACAGACTCATGGGGACTCGTGTCACGTTGGGGACCTAAATTGTGGTCCCCACGGGTAAACAAGCTTATAAATCACTCAGAATTACGTTTTTTGAAAATCTAAAATTGCAGAAAGTTTCCTGTGAGGGGTAGGGTTGGTGTAGGGCAATAGAATATACGGTCTGTACAGTATAAAAACCATTACGCCTATGGAGAGTCCACACAAGGATAGCTGGCCAGAGTGTGTGCGTGTGAGTGCGTGTGCGTGCGTGAGTGCGTGCGTAGTGCGGGAAGTTCGGATCATTTTACAGACGGGACCTTTGAGTCTCGTTCAGCAAAATGAACGAATCTTTTTTCGAGTCATTTTGTTCATTTTAGCAAAATATTAAAATGTTACGTGTTACTTCCCTAATATGTCTACTATTTACGCAAATGTTGATCACACTACAAACAATACAAAACTGCAATAAGAAACAGAAAATATTAATTAATTGTTTACCTGGGTCTTCAGTCTATAATTAGCTCACCTCACCTCTTATCTGACAAGTCTTCGGGTTTGAGTCGTTCGTTCATCACGTGACAGACCCATACGCTTTAACCAATGCAGTCTGAGCCGGAAAGAGAATTGATTAGTTCATCTCTCGAGTCTTTCGAATCGTTCGTTCTTTTGTCACGTGACGTGACAGCATTGGATAGAGAAATTAGTTAATTTACAAGCTTCCTTACAAACGGGTGCATAGTTATTATTATTATTATTATCATCATCATCATCATTATTATAATTATTATTTACTCTTACAGTTACGTGATGCGTTTCTGGTCTCAAATTGTAGCTTTTACTTCTTACAGTTTATAAATGTGTGAATTTCTGTCATTATGGTTCTTTTCCATAACACTGAATGTTGTAACAAAGGTAATAAAGAGTTGGTTATTATTATTAATTCTCTTTCCGGCTCAGACTGCATTGGTTAAGCTTATGGGTCTGTCACGTGATGAACGAACGACTCGAAAAACCCGAAGACTCGAAACAGGTGAACTACTTGACTAAATCCAGTACAGAACCTATAGGATGTTGCGCATGCGCGACTGAACGAATCACTCCCCGAGACGACTCGTTCTTCCCGAGTCACATTAAAGAGTCGCTCAAAATCGACCCAACACTAGCGTGCGTGCGTGTGTGTGCGCCGCACTTGTTGTGTGAGCAGTGTGCCGGATGCTTAAGAAAAGAAACTGTCCTGTAAAAAAGAGAAGAGGGTAGGATACGGAATAAACGGTTCGAAGCTGAAATGATGTGATGTTTCTTTAAAAATGGTGAGTAGAAACTTTTGTAACTAAAGCTGCTAAACTTTGCGCGAGCCTCTTTGTGTTTAAAGTTTTGTCATCGAGGCCTCGTGTTCTTTAATTGACGTTGTGGTTTATAGGTTCCGAAACATGTATTTTTGTTACTAAACACTCAATTTGGTTTTGTTTAGAGATGCAGGGCGTCTTTTAAGTGCTTATTTTTTAGTTTTTGTGGCCTATCATTCATTTGTCGTTGCGGTGCTCCGCAGAGGAGGAGTGTGACGTATGAGATCAGTAGCAGGGAAAGTTCGCTGTGATTTTACTTCAGGATTAATAATGATGCCTCTTTAATTCTGAAAGAAGCCCAAACATGGCTATGTGTTATCATCAGAACATGACATGTTTATAGTGGCGAGTAGATGCGGTCAGTGAAGTTAAGTTACATGTTTTCAGATCGGTTTGATGGCTGTGTTTACACTCTGCTGTGATGAAGAATGCGTGGTTTATCTGCGACATTACATTCCTCGCATTCTGTCTCTGATTAATGACTAAATCATTCATGACTCTAGTTTCACCAGTGTTAGATCTGTAGAAGGGCTGAGTTTTTGGTTGGTTTGTGGTCCTTTCTTTTGTATTTGTAAAATGACTAAACTTGTTTTCGATACTTGTTTTTAATCAAACAGTGACTAGTATATTTTTTATATGTAATTGTTTCACTTGTAACCTTCCATACCTTAGAAACTAGTACTTATTCCAGTAATACATTAGAAAGCAGTTGTGGCTGTCTGTTCAAATAGACACTACTTTCTAGTAATTTTATTTCTCTAATTGTCTGGATAGTGACAGGTAACATTGTTAACAATAACCTTTTTTGTCTAGATGACTCTGTGGTTCAGATGTCAGCTTCTGATTTGTACGCAGTTGTTCCTTGTACCTATTAAAGTTACTTGTAAACTGTTAAGTACTAGCTCTTTTTCTTTAGCTGCTTGTAACTATTCAAGTAGTTACTAGAATATTTGTTAGGTTTTCCTAGTAGTGAATACATTGACATTGGTACCTGCTTAAGTGTGTTGTATTCCAGTTGTTTATAGTAACGTTTTTGACTTTATAGGGACATTTTAATGAGATACTATTATGGTTTTATTAATATAATAAACTATATTTCATTTTTAATAATTAGTTACATTTTAGTAATGGTTTGTATTGTCAATTTTTATTTTTATTTCATATAGTTTTTTTATATTTATTTTCTCAAGTACACTTTTTTTTAAGTGGTAGTTAACTATAAACAACTAATTTTGACTAGGACATCTGACTAAGACGGGAGAAGGTTGTATATATATATATTAATATAAAAAAAAAAAAAAAACGTGAAATATACACACCCACCACCATCATCCTTCTTTAAAGTCAACTACAATTGCTGTTAAACATATTTTACTGGACTGCACTGTTTTAGTGTAAATAAACAATTATTTTATTTAGAGATGTGCTTCATGATTTTTTTTAAATATCATGTATGAAAGTTTTTTTTTTTAGATCTTTTGGTTAGTATTAAGATTTAATTCTTATGTAGGAGGTTTTTTTATTAATTGTATGCTTTGGTTATTTATAAATAAATAAATAACCAATGAAATAAGAAATATTACTAGAAACTATTGGGGTGAATACTAGTGTCTCATATAAAGATATGTGTACTGTAAATCAGGAATAGATACTAACTGTTAGGATAGTTACTAGTAGACAAAAGAAGTGCTAGATGTGATGAACAGGTGCTTGTAAAATATTAACCATCATTGAAGTACAGACTGATATCTAATTGATAATTAAAAAGAATAAATTAGAAATTAAGTACCAGTAAACATACAAATAGGCACTTGTTAGTTTAAAGGAATAAGCCTTCAGCATTCAGTTATGCTTATATGAAACTTATACTTGCATATATAATTTGCAACGTTCTGCTACCCCTTTATTCATCCATTATTCCTCTAATAAAGTCAGTCCCTTTACTCTGATCAAGAGCTCACCACATTCAGCAGGAATCTCACAAAACTTTGTCTTAGATTAGCATTAAAGGTCATCGTCTTTAAAGGTTATGGGTAATCTTTAGCTTATCTGTTTTTTTGCGAGAAACAGGGAGGCTTTCTGTATTCTATCTGGCCTGTTGATATGTGAGGGGGGAGGTTGGCTTCATGGTCAGAAGCGATTCGCAAGCCAGGTGTTTTCCACACAGTAACAGAACTAGTAAATCAGTTACAGCATGAGTAAACACAAAAACTCACATTTTGCAGCTGCTGCATCCTCTGATCACACCTGTGCAAACCCAGTTAATATTAATGTAGCCTAACCAATGCCCTCCCTTGATGTAGTGTTACAGTTCAGAATGGGAGTTTTTAGTTACATGTAAACAATTTTTACTTAGTAAAAAACAAAGATGGTGGAAGAGTCAAATTTCATGACTTATGCTCGGTGTAAAGTAAGGAGGGCGTTCGTTGTTCTACCCAGACTGGGGCAGCCTGCTTTTCTCGTTTGACCGATAAGCATAAACCTTAGCTGCATTTTGAGTGGCTATATTCATCTCCATCCAGCAGATGATTCAAGAGGTGCAGCCTGCAGCAGTTGACAACAAGTTGTCATTCAGCGTGAACGGTATACCGTAATAAAACCATCTGCAGAAAACGGCATTACATAACTACTGAGGGGAGGTCTGAGTGTTATTTAAGTGTGCCTCCGCCCATGCAGTGTTCTGTCCAGGGTCGGTTGATACTGAGGTCTTGGTCTCCACATAGCAATTTGAAATGGCAAGTCAGTGCCTTTAAAGGGGTCATATGATGCAGTTTCAAGTTTTCCTTTCTCTTTGGAGTAGGGATGTAACGATTCACAGCCATATCACCCTGCAGCCCAAGACTGGTCACCCACTGAAGCTAAGCAGGGTTGAGCCTGGTCAGTACTTGGATGGGAGACCTCCTGGGAAAACTAGGTTGCTGTTGGAAGAGGTGTTAGTGAGGCCAGCAGGGGGTGCTCACCCTGCAGTCTGTGTGGGTCCTAACGCCCCAGTATAGTTACACTATACTGTCAACAAGCACCGTTCTTCGGATGAGACATTAAACCGAGGTACTGACTTTCTGTGGTCATTAAAAATCCCATGGCGCTTCTTGTAAAGAGTAGGGGTGTAACCCCAGTGCCTAGCCAAATTGCCCTCCGGCCTTTGTCAATCATGGCTTCCTAATAATCCCCACCCACTTGATTGGCTCTATGACTCTCTCTCCTCTCCACCTGTAGCTGGTGTGTGGTGAGCGCACTGGCGCTGTTGTACTGTGGCTGCCGTCGCATCATCCAGGTGGATGCTGCACACTGGTGGTGTTTGAGTAGAGAACCCCCCCCCCCCCCCCAACCACATGATGTAAAGGCGCTTTGGGTGTACAACAATAACACTAAAGCGCTATATACATGCCATCATTTAATCATTCACCAACTCCCCGATTCTTCATCACGTTCTGATTTCACGATTCGTTCGCGTTTTTTTTTTTTTACAAAATGAGATTTAAGGCAAAATATAAATTAAATGTTCCTTTTTATTATTGCTGTGGCAAAATGCTGCACTCTTTCCTTTGTGAAATTGAAATGTAACCATAATAATTTAACTAATATAGCAATGTGCATATCTTGCCTCCTTTTGTTGGTTTTTGATTGCTTCCTCTATTGTCCTTCATTTGTATGTCGCTTTGGATTAAAAGCGTCTGCTAATGAGAAACATTCTAAATATCAATTGAACTCTAACCTAACAACTAAAATTTAATTTTAAAACAAGCCCCAATCAAATCAATACGTAACACAAGAAAAATAAAAGTAAATCTCTTCATTATAGAACATTAACTAAGGCTTTGTCTGGTGGCTCTTAGTCCTTTTAAATAGAGGCAACCACTGCATTTTAATCATGAATCGATAAAAAAAGATGCTTTGGTTTTTGCTTTTGTTTTAAAATCTAACGCAATTTCCTAATGTATGAAGCAAAACAACAGAGCGGTTTGGAACTTCATTTTTTGTGAACTATACATAAATAATTCTGCAGAAACAGAAAAAGCAGATGACTGACATTAGACGGGAGTCACTTCTGTGCCGCAGGTTGGCGTCTACACAAGCTTTTCCTGGTTTTCTGCTGTAACCATAAGCATCGCTGACTCACGAACTTTAATGTGAATTATACAGAGACAAGATGAAAAGAATAACCATCTAAACTTTTCTGAAGACAGTAAGTTCCCCTCAGACATGCATTCATATATACTCCTACCCCTAATTGAATCGCGATTTGTTTAGTATCTCAACCGATTTGAATCGTCACATTTTGAATCGATTTTCAACCGGCTCGCGTTTAATCGTTACATCCCTACTTTGTAGTGTTTCAAGCTGTTCGTGAATAGATAAGATCCCTAAAATTGCAAAGATTAAAGTCTTAAACCCAAAGAGATATTCTTAATAAAATTTAAGACTTGTACACGCCCCCCTAAAATACCTCGTTTAAACACGCCCCCACCCCCCCATGTCTTACGTCCACTGTGTTGGGAAGAATATTTGCATACAACGCCGTGCCCACAAGTTGACGCAAAGAAAGAGGCTTAACTTTTATTCTTCACTGAAGTTTGATCTGCTTGCCCGCGCCATAATCGTGGAGCGTTTGTTTCGTTGTGAAAGCGAACCCTACTTTGCTTTTTTGCCTTATCCAAAGAGACACAACTAGAAATCAGTGGTTATGTTGAATTTACAACACTGTTCCAGAACACTTCAACCCGTATATTCAGATGTGTGCAGCACATTTTTGACTGTTTCCTGATCCTGGGAGAGTCGACTACAATGCCGACTTTTCTGACTCAAAGACTGTAAGTAAGTTTTTTATATTTAAAGAATTTGTCACTGACGATTCAAACGCAAGTTTTGAGCAGTGTAGAGTAGCACTTGTTGTTTGTAGTTTCTCCGATCACAATTGCAGACATCGTTTTATGTTTACGCAACGCGATACGCAACATGTAAAAAGACAGTACAAGTCATTATAATCCGTAATTATGTCCCCACTGGATGCAACAAATGCCTCGTTTGTAATGAGTTTTAATGTTCTTGTCTCGTCGCTCCGGCGACACACGGCCTGCGTTCCACAGTATCGAATAATGGCGTAACTTTTCCGTCACACGTAAAGTTCCGCTTGATGAATATCCGGCATCAAACGCACTGGATTAGTCTGGCCACTCACAGCACACCGTGCTTTTCATATGTAGTGACGTATGGTAAAAAATTGATGCGTTTCAGAAAGGTGGGGCATATAGGAGCAACAATAATGTAACAGTACGTGGCTCGGGTAATTAGGTGTTTTATTTATAACTTAACCGCATAAACACATTGCATTACACCAAATACACAAAATAATGTTATTTTTAGCAACATCATATGACCCCTTTAACCGCAATTCATCAAGGTGCAGCTGGATTTGAGTACAAAATGTGCATCCTAGTCAATATCCTCCACCTTATAATGGAGCACAAGTCATGTGTTTATGGGCAGGTTCGCTCTTCTGGTTTGCCTCTTTCATTTAGCCTTAATGCACTTTACACATGGTAGCCTTTATGAATGTGTACTGTATGAATAGCAGTGCGCACGTTGTTTGAGTGCTATTAAGCCTTGTTAGTGTGTTCACGAGATGTATCATAACTTTCTTGAAGATAGAGCAGAGTGCTTTCAACTGTAGTCATTTTAAATATATTAATTATGAGTTGTTGTTGTTGTTGTTAAAACATTTTCTCCCATGACAGTTTAATATGACAATTACAATTGTAGGGTAGTTCACAGAAAATTGTAAATTCGCCGCATCCATCTCATATCACTCTCCTCCCCTCAATGTTGTTCCAAACCTGTATGACTTTCCTTCTTGTGTGGGACACAAAATAAGATATTTGAAGAATGTCTCAGTCTCTCTTTTTTTCATTCAGTTAAAGTCAGTGGGGTCATGTGTTGTTTGGATCTGAAACTCCTTACTGTGTCTGTGTCATTGTCTTGATGTGTCGGACAGTATTGAGTCATCTTTAGTGTTTTGTTAGGACACACCCTTTGGTGTATAAATATAATCTCATAGTGTGTTGTACATTTGTCAACGTGTTTCTCTGGGTTTTCTGTGAATTGTTTTGTCTTTATACATGTTTTTGCTTTGCTATTTTCAGAATGAAGCCTTTGGGTAGTTGACACGAGTCACATTACAGTGTCCTGCAGTACTTCATCTAAAACTACTTCAAACAGCATTTTTCTAATTCTTTTATAATTATACTTGCCACTTTATGACCTTGTATTAATTAAGAAACTACATAGAATTTTTGAAAAATCAAAAGTCTATTTCTAAGGTGGACTGCAATAATGCTTAAAGGTGATTAAAATGCTGAAAAACCTGGTGATCTGTCAAAGCATCTAAAACTACAGTGTTTACCTGTAGGTGTAGTTTTTTTTTCTCCCTAAAAAAAAAGGAATATTGTAACCACTGTAAATGCATTGCCGTTCAAAGGTTTTGGGTCAGTACGATTTTTTTTAATGTTTTTGA